>JANIVQ010000009.1:0-334708 GCA_030555925.1 Insectozyma xiaguanensis | reverse complement strand
CATCTTTTTACCCAGCACTGAAGAAATAAATGGCTCAACTACCAAAAGCCTTAGGTAGTCTATATATATTTAATTTTATAGTTTTAGAAACAAATATATATTGAATTTCGGAAAAAAAAAAAATATAAAGAGCTTACTAAAAGGTTATCTGTATTAAAAAGACTACTTAATTAAAATTATATAAATTTTTCAGTTGTTCGACAACAATGCTACCTAACGGTAGTGTATAACCTAAATTTGTATCATGTGTTAACCCATAATACTACATTACCCCCCATTTAGACTGACTCGTCAGTAAAATCATCTTTATTGAGTCCAAGTGACTCATATTCAAAAGCTCTATTACCCAAAAATGTAACAACGTTGGTTAATAATGCTTTCTGCAAATGGGCAGGGACATTCTTTTTAAACCAAGCAACAGAAACACTTGTACAATGATTTGGTTGACAACCTAACCAAGTGACATCTAATTTATCAAATTCTGGATCAAAACCTAAAATAGCTGAAATTTCTGGAGCTCTAACTTCATGTTCTGTAGCACTTCTTGGAACTTCTTTAAACACTCTATCCCCCAAGTTAAAATAGCGACGGAAATGTCTTGTATTAATAACTCGATCTTTCTTTGTAGTAATTGGTAAATCTAATTCACATGAATTGGTACCTGCTTGTACAACCTGAAAAGGTCCATAATAAACTTCACTAAACTTTCTATACTTAATTGAACTGTAAAATGCATCTCTGTGTAACAACACCCAATCTCCAACTTTATATTCTAATGGTTTAACTCCTTTATTGTTCTGACGTTCTTCTTTATCTTGATGAAGATTCAATGTTGATTTAACTTGTTGACGAACCATTTGTACTCTATCTATCAAATCCTCAGCTGTTAAACTACTATGTTGCATATTCAATTTAGAAAGCCCCGCTGGATGATGTGGGAGCCTACCAAAAACCAACTGATACGGTGTATACTGAGTACTTGTGTTGTAAAAAGTATTTATCGCAAACTGAGCAACTTTCAAATAAGTCGACCAATGAATCTGTTCCAAACCTGCAAATGATTTAAGTGTTTGAACAACCAACTTATTAGCAATTTCTACTTGACCATTCGTTGTTGGGTTATTTGTCGAACTAAACTTAACTTTAATACCTAAAGCTTCAAAAACATAACCTGCAATATTATTAGCCCATCTAATATCTTTATCTGTTTTTATCAATTTCGGAACCCCAAAAATGCTAAATACATCGTCAATAAGCAACTTTGCAATATCAAGTGACGATGCAGTCTTCCGAGTAGGAATACAAATTACAAATTTACTTAAAACATCAATAACTGTCAAAATAGCATTATACCGATCTGGAGTTTCGGGAATTCCTGTAATCAAATCCATATGAATCACCTGAAATATATCATTAGGCACCTCTGATGGAATCATCAATTGCTGTAATGAACCACTTAATCTTTTGTTTCGCTGACAATAATCACAATAATTAATAATATGGTTAACTAATGGTAGCAACTTGGGAACAAATATATAAGGACTAATAGCATAAAAGCACTTTGTAACACCAAAATGACCAAACTCATGAACCATCTTAATAATTTCTTCAGCAACTTGTTTTCCAACAACTGGTTTTGGACCACCAAAGTTTTTGTAAAATAATAAACCATCTTTAAAACTATATTTCTTAATTGCAAACTTCAATTCTGCTGGTACTGGTTCATCCGAATTGAGTACTTTAATAATCTGAGTCAAATACTCATCTTTCTCATATGACAATTTTATACGTTCCAAAAGGTTTTCATCATCTAACATTTCTGTAACCGATTTTTCATTTTCATTTTCACCGGGTCTTTCAGCTGTAACATCAGCAACTTCTAAATCAGCTTTTCCTTTGAAATTAGCAACAATATTAACTTGAGGATCTGGATTTTCGATCATCCTAGATAAAACATCTGCTAACACATTCTCCTCCCCGCTCTGATATGCAATACTAATGTCAAATTCTTGCAAAAATTGTAACCACCGAATAATTCTGGAATGTTCTGGTCTCGTTGTAGATTTCAATAATAAACTTAATGATTCATGATCTGAAAATACCTTTGTAGCAAATCCCAAAATATATTGTCTAAATTTCTTTGCAGCGAAAACCACGGATAATAATTCTTTTTGCCGAATCGGATAAAGTAATTCAGCATTTTTCAAACCTCTTGATACCATTGCAATAACATTCGTTGTACCATCTGGTAATACTTGTTTCAAAATAGCTCCAATTGCATGTTGTGAAGCATCAACATTAATGTGAAAATTAACTGGATCAACTGTATAATCAACTTTATGTAGCACTGAAGATTCTAATAAACCCTGTTTCAATTTTGCAAAACAATCTCTATGTACATCTGTAAATACCGGTTTCCTATCATTGACAAGTTTGGAAAATGGAGCAGCCAAATGTGCAAAATTAGGAATATACTGTCTAAAATAATTGTAAAAACCTAAAACTGAACGAATTTCTTTTGCACTACTGGGCATTTTCAATAACTTGATAGATTGTAATTTCTCTTCTGGAATCTTAACACCTTCACTTGTAATTTCGTGTCCCAAATATTGTGCTGATGGCATACCAAGTTCACATTTGGATGGTTTCAAATAAAACTTATGTTCTCTAAATCGTGTAAATATTTTTCTCAAAATTGCTTCATGTTCTTCTAATGTATTCGACCAAACAATAATATCATCAATATAATGTGCACAACCATCAATACCTTTCAAAATAGCACCCAACGATTCTTGTAATATTGCTGGACTATTTGTAAACCCAAATGGAAGTACTTCAAATTTATACTTTCTTCCTAAAGCACTAAAAGCAGTTGCATGACTATTTTCTTTTGTCAACCGAATCTGATGAAACGATGATACCAAATCTAATGACGAATAGTATTTATATCCAGCAGCATCTTGTATAATATCATCAACCAACGGCATATCAAACTGACGTTGTATAACAGTTAGATTCAATAAACGATAATCAATACAAAGTCTAAGACTACCATCTTTCTTTTTAGCAAAAAGCACTGGACTATTAAATTCCGATTCATTTGGACCCAATTCTGAAATCAAACCTGCTTCAAGCATTTCCTCTACTTGTTTCTTTAATTCTAATTTCTCTGTATAAGCTAATGGATACTGTTTCGATGTAGGTGGACGAATATTTTCTAAAAGATCAATCTTATGGTCCAATTCTCCTCTATGTGGTGGAGCTTTATCCAATTGTAATTTAAAAACATCTGAAAACTCTGCAGTTAATTTACCAAAATACCTGTTTGGATCCTTTGGACTAGCTTTTGCTTTATCAACTTCAATTTCTTCTTCTGGACCAACCTTGACGTAAAATAATCCAATTTGTTTATCATTATCATGCATTGTACGTAAAAACTCATCAGCCAGAACTAATGGATACGGTTCATAAATATTAATACCAGCAAACGAATTTTGTTTAAACAGAATCATATCTTCATAACGACGTACAAATCCAATTCCCATAATAATTTCTCTAGCAGTAGGTACAACATAACAGATTTCTTTAAAACGGACCTGGTTAACCATAAATTCTAATTCAACAGCTTCAGTACATTCAACAGCTGCAGCAAAAGCACCTTTAACATTAATTGGTTTCACTTTCATCTTTGGTAATTTCTCAGCTAATGATGGATTAATAAAGTTAGCACTTGCACCTGAATCAATAAGCATTTTACTTTGACATCCATTCAATTCTTTATTCTTAACTGTCAATGGTACTTCAAACTTTTCATGTGATTCAACTTCAACTGGTTTTGTTTCAATTTGTAATATTTCTTCAAAATCTAATTCATTAACTTCAACATCTGTCAATTCTAAAATTTCAATAACTGGGGTTTTAGCTTCAGCACTTTTAGTTTCTTTTACTACAGGTTCGTTTTCTACACAATCAACAACATGTAATTCGGGCTTCTTTTTATCATAATTACGTTGGCCAATATGTTTTGAGTCCCTTGACTCCTGGGACTTATTTAAAAATTTTGTTTATTCAGTTGATTCAGTTTCTTATAGCGACAGTTAGCCAGAATGTGACCAAGTTTACCACAATTAAAACAACCTTTTTGTCTACGTAATTCCTGTTTCGCCTTCATTGAGAGATTCATTTCATCAATGTCCATTGCATCTGGATCTACTTCATCTCTTCTCCCGTTTCTAAAGTCATTACCATAGTGACCACCATTTCTAGAACCTTGATAACCACCTCTTTGTTGATTTCTATAACCAAAAGTTGAAAATGGATGAAATTGATTCTTAGCTCTACCTTCTGAAATACCTTGTTTCTTACCTCTACCGTTTCTATTACCATTGAGATTAAGTTGCACTGGGAAGAAGATGTTATCTTGTTGGTTAGCCTCTTCCATTATCTCCTCTAACGTAGTGTTAGGGTCAGCCATACTTCTGGTAATTAATGACCGCATCTGTGGCTTTAAGCCAGCTGCATACATATTTTTCAATGCGTAATCGTTTAATCCTAATGGTTCATGTAGGTCCAGGTAACGGACCAAAGTGCTGAATGCCAGGTTATATTCGATAACTGACCTGACTTGTCTAAGATTCGTTAACTCGTTCTGTAACAAAAATCCAAAATTAACTGGAACAAACTTCTTGATTAACTTTCTCTTAAGATCGTCCCAACTTTCTAAATACTCTAACTCGGTTGAAACCCATAATCCAAATTGACCAACTAAATATCCTGAAGCAACTGCTACAGCTCTTGCTCCTGTAATGTTTGCACGATGAAGATAGTTACCCATTTCTGAAACAAAATTGAAAATTCCCATAAAATCTCTAAGTGATTCATCTCCAATAGCTTCTGGAGCCTTTAACAGTTGTTTAGCTGCCATCATCATAGATAAGACTTTCTCATCCAAAGTATAATTATTGATCACTGGACCTGATGTTGATGAATCTGATGTACCTGTCATTTTCTCAATTTGATTAACCTCTTTACTTTTACTTTTTGATATTGCTCCTTGTATTTTCTCTAATTCCTGTATTAAATCTCTATCTGTATTCGATAATGCTGATTCTCTTAATTCTAATGATTCCTTTTCTGTCGATGTACCTGTTGCACTTGGATCCTTACTCTCTAATCTCTTTTGCTCGGAAATCTTTGATCTTAATTTCCTTTCCTGTATCTCCTTGAGTGCTTTATCTAACTCTACCTCTTGTCTTCGAAATTCTCGTTTACGTGCCTCTAATGCGTCTAATTGCTTCTGAAATTCTAAATCTCGCTTCTGAAATTCTTCTAATTCCTTTGTTCTCTGTTCTAACCTTTTTCCTTCTTGCTTATCCATACACCAAGTATAATATCGTTCTCTAAGTCAGTTTAAGCTACCAAATGTACTATAATTGGTGTACTTGCTTAACTATGTTAACTATAAAGAGCTTACTAAAAGGTTATCTGTATTAAAAAGACTACTTAATTAAAATTATATAAATTTTTCAGTTGTTCGACAACAATGCTACCTAACGGTAGTGTATAACCTAAATTTGTATCATGTGTTAACCCATAATACTACAGAAAATTTTACCTCTTTTAAACTCTCGTTTTGTGTGCTCAACCAGCATTCAAAATTAAATTTTAAGCTTTTAGACGATATTTTTGATTTAATTTTAATAATGTAAATATGACATGTAGCTATCAAGTTGATAATTGATACTTTGATTATCAGTTTTTAATGAAATTTCAAAAAATCATAGTGTATAGCTTATGTTTTATAAATGAGTTCAAATGAGGATGCTGTGCCAACAAATTATTGAATACTATAAGAATTATAAAGTATAATGCATTTCATATTTATAAATCAAGTTTACCGATTGATGGCAAGTTTAAATCTTTATAAAATGAACTTTTAAATAATATTTTCGAAATTCTGCAATTTTTTTGGATTCACCACTAGTTTCAAAAAATTGAATACAATTAAAAATATTAATGATACAGATGTTTTAAAAAATTGTAAACTTTGTAAGAGATTTTAAATAAAGCAGCTTGGTTTTTATTCTTCAATCATTTGTAAGCTTTTTCAACATGATAGACTAATCTTTTGACACCGAAATCTCTCCAAATCTTTTGTAAACTGTAACATAGCAACACCTTGCGCTACATCTATAGCCAGTCTTACAACTAATAAATAATTTTATCATTATGAGGTTTCATAAAATCAAACAATTATTAACGGACATGATAGTTAATTTAATTTATACACGATTTCCTAGATGAATAAATCTTTAAAAGTTTCTATTAAACACCGAATTCGAATGAAAAATGGTATGAATTAATATCAAACAAGTAGATTGCTGTATTGTTAAGAGAGTAAGACTAATTGCAACCAATATTGAGCATATTTTTAAAAAGTAAATGACATCAACTGAAAAAGTTAATGATTACATACTTGAAACAATAAAGAAAAACAAACAAAATAAGAATATCGAGCTAAAGAAAACTTGCAGAATATGTAGTGCATTTAACTTAATTCATAATTCATGATTTTATGATTTCTAGCTTAAAGATTGAAATTTTATCACTACCAAGATGGTACAACTTGCAAAATTGAAAAGAATAAAGTATAATATAGCTATTAAGCTAAATAAACACAAAAATTACTTTCTCATGATAATACTAAAGATATTTTAAAACTCAAATTGTCAAATTTTAAACCATAAAAATAAGTTTTATCACTGGTTTCGAACCTCAATTGTTCATTAATAAGAAATGGTTTAGTATAAGATACAATTATCTTATCTGGATAGTTAGTTAATAGACCAGTTTAATACAAAGCAAAGGGGTAATATTAATATATTTAGTTCGAGACTACATATAATGGTACAAAACAAATATTATTAACACTTGATATCAAATGGAACTCTAAACTTATTACCTTGCCAAAGTAAAAAATATCGATCTATTTTTGAATTTTGGATTGTAAATCATTTTATCTTTTATTGGGTTGAATCAAGATCGATTATTTCTATTTCTTTTTGGGTCTTACTTGAATCTTCATCCCATTCACTAGATTCAAGATCAATAATTTCAATTTGATTTTGGGTACTACTTTCAAGAATAATTCTCAAATCTTCATCTTGTTCAATTATTACCTTATCACTAGTATTATTTAACTCTAATGATAACGGTTTAACATTATCATTAGTTGAAAATCTTATGTTCTTCTTTTTTAAAAGTGTTTTTCGAGTTCGAATTGCACTCTTAGTACGCATAAACAATTGATCAAAGGCTATTTTCATATCATTCTGTGATTTAAGAAATTTTTGTTCTTTTAAAGTCCAAGTAGAATTTGGATTTAAAATTGTAATAGCTTTTTGAACTCTTCTAATATCAATTTTTAATTTCAACGCATCATTTTTTAACAATGAAGTTTCAAGAAATGAATGAATTTCTTCAATCTCTGATTCCCCATATTTTAATCTTGATAAAGTTTGTATTGCTTGTTGTAATGATTCATTTTCACTCTGATAATTATCTTGATTCAAAACTCTGTATATTTCAATTTGCTCTTGCCAATATCTTAACAAACTAGTTCTTTTAGTATTGAGTAATTTTTTAATGATTGATTCTTTATCTGTATTAGGATACTGTTTGATCAATTTACTAAATGTTGTTCTTTGTTCACGTTGAATAGAAATATTGTTTCTAAGCATTTTGGGTTGCAAAAAAAACAAATTGAACTTTATCTCCCTTGAAAAATTGGTCAACAAAAAAGATTAACCAGAACGTTGTAATCTATTGTAAGTAAGAGAACAAATGTTAGATGAGTGCAATTAGTTAGGTTTTGTTTGCCAGAACATTTACTAGAATTTTCAATTCCATCTGAACGTAGAGTATGTACCAACCATACCTACAATATTGATTCAAATAATAAAAACATGAACACCAAACTGGAAATTCATAAAGCCGAAATGAAAGCTATTTATGAACTCATCATACTTTAAAATAGTTGGATGCAAATAATTAAAGTCTGCAAACAAATTCATCACAAATTCTTTTTCAATCAAATAAAACACCAACTCAAACCATGCTAATTAATCTCACCTCTTGATATTATAATAAAAAGGTTATTGATGCAAAATGAGAAAAAAGAATTAAGTTATGTAAAAGCCATTGGCCAGATTAGATAAAATATTATTTTTTTGCAGCATTTCTAAATAAATCAATTTTTGCTATAAACAATGCCAGTTGAGCTTGTAATATCACCAGTAATGAGGCCATTAGTTAGGGCCAAGGCGATATTATTCAGTCCCCACCGTACTTCATCACATTATATACCACAAATTGAAGAGATACCAAGTAAAGAAAAGTTATCACAATATGTTGTATTGAAAAGATTTGGCAGTGGATCAAAAACATATGATGTATTTGATACAAATAAAGGACAAGATCCAATTGGACCTACGAATCCTAATGAGCGTATATTTTGGTTCCATCGTTCAAGAGCAGTTAAAGGAGCGTTTAAAATGTTCAAGTCTAATGAAACTGAACCAATTGCAGATTTAAGAGCTGGATTAAGAGGTAATATTTTATTAATTAAAGCACCAAATGTTCCATTTTCAGAATTAGGATGGCATGTTTTAAATCATCGTGTTGATGCACTTGATAGTTATCGTATGTTTACATTAAATGATGGATATACATATCAATGGACAACACGAGGACAATGGTTAGAACGAGTTTATAATTTAGGTGAAAAAGAATCTGAAATTAGACAACGAATTGGTAAAGTTACGTTTAATGGTGATTATGGGTTTACATTATATCTAGATGAGCTGAAGATGGTTAGAGAATTAGCATTAAGCTCAGCATTGATATCATATATCGATCAATGGAATACTCTTAATGAAGTTGGAGGAATTTATTATGCTAGGAAATTTGAAAATGTACGTTGGAAACGAGATTAACTTAATATATAAAAAAATGCGCTAAAAATAATAATTTTTTTTTTTTTGTCGGAAACCCAACGCCAAACATGAAAAATTGAAACTAGATTATAAATAGTTGAAATTTCACCACTTTTTAAATAGTTGAATTCATACTTTTTTTATTCAAGATGTTGAGATCTAGTGTTAGAAAAGTTGTTGGTAGAAGATTTGTTTCATCTAGTTATTTTCCAAATGAACCAACATCACCAATTATTCAAACGGCTGAAATCCCAGGTCCAAATTCGGTTAAATTAAATCAACAATTGGGGGAAATTTATGATAATAATGCTACATATTTTGTTGCTGATTACTATAAGTCTATTGGTAACTATATTAGTGATGCAGATGGTAATAAATTATTAGATGTATATTGTCAAATATCATCTATACCATTGGGATATAATAATCCTGAATTGATTAAAGCTGCTAAATCAGATGAAATGATTAGTTCTATTGTTAACCGTCCTGCATTGGCATGTTTCCCATCAACTGATTATGGACAAATTTTAAAAGATGGGTTGTTGAAAGCTGCTCCACCAGGTATGTCCAAAATTTGGACTTCATTGAGTGGATCAGATGCAAATGAAACAGCTTATAAAGCAGCATTCATGTATCAACATGGTAAACTCAGAGGAGATAAAAATTTCACACCAGAAGAATTATCATCAGTAATGAATAATCAAACACCTGGATGTTCAGATATGGTTATATTATCATTTGATAAAGGATTTCATGGTAGATTATTTGGATCATTATCTACTACAAGATCGAAAGCTATTCATAAATTGGATATTCCAGCATTTGATTGGCCAAAATCACCATTCCCACAATTGAAATATCCATTAGAAGAATTTGAAACTGAAAATAGAAATGAAGAAACAAGATGTTTACAAGAATTTGAAAATATAATTGAAAATTTACCAAAAAAAATTGCTGCAATTATTGTTGAACCAGTTCAAGCTGAAGGTGGTGATAATCATGCAACCAAATTTTTCTTTCAAGGATTAAGAGATATTACCAAGAAACATGATATTTTATTTATAGTTGATGAAGTTCAAACTGGGGTTGGAGCATCAGGGAAATTTTGGGCTCATGAACATTGGAATTTAACAAGTCCACCAGATATGGTTACATTTTCAAAGAAATTTCAAGCAGCAGGATTTTATTTCCATAATTCTGATTTACAACCAAACCAACCATATAGACAATTTAATACTTGGTGTGGAGATCCTTCAAAAGCAATTTTAGCAAAAGCTATATATAAAGAAATTGAAAAATCGAATCTTGTTGAAAATACAGCTAAAGTTGGAAATTATTTATTTAATAAATTACAAGATATTGTTAATAAATCTGAAAAGACTAAAAATTTAAGAGGTAAAGATTTTGGTACATTTATTGCATTTGATTGTATAACACCTGAAATTAGAAATAAATTATTGATTGATTGTAGAAAGAATGGTATTAATTTAGGAGGATGTGGTGATGCTGGTGTTAGATTAAGACCAACATTATTATTTGAACAAAAGCATGCTGATTTATTTTTGGAAGTTTTAGAAAAAGTTTTATAGGGTGGAAATTCCAGTAGTGTATAAAAAATAAACGTTTAATGTAAGATTTGAATTTTAACCGCCTAAAGGATATAGATCAAAGACATTATTCAGAACTAGTATCATTCATCGAGTTGATCAAGTTTTTAATTCGTCAAGGCGATTAAATATTTCGTGATTGGTTGACCCCGGGATTCGGCAACTCAGGATTGAACTAGCAGATTAGGAAAGTTAAAATTTTCTCAGTTTTGTGTAACAATTACATAATATCTGACAAATGCAGAATTTTAAAATGTGACAACGCCTTTTTTTAAAATAACGAGACATTGAAGTACAACACAACTTTACACATTTTTAACCACATTATTATATTTATAGATCTTCCAAGGTCAAGATGAATTAAAGAGAAAAGACGAGGTTTTGTGAAATAGAAGGGTGTTTTACAATAATGTTGGGTCGTTTATTCAAACAAAATCAAACTAATCAACATAATAATAATAATAATCAATTACATTTAACTAGTGGGTTTAATTTTTCAAATACTTATGAAGATGGATATTCACGAGAGATCTTGTATGGGACACATAATGTGAATCAATTAAAATCAGTTCAATTCAATCATAAATTATTTCGTATAATCATATCACAAGATGGTGGGAATTTAAGGTCAAAGCAAGTATTATATGATTCAAGTAATGAACAACCATTACCACAACCTAAAAAATATGTATCTAAATTGAATCATTCACAAGTTGAATTAAATGATTATATGTTTGGTTGTGGATTACCAACAAATGAAAATCATTGTATTACAAAATTACATTGTTTACCACCATTAACAAATTCATCAACCAATTCAATATTGATAACTCGATTATTTTCAATTAATGAAGTTGAAAATGGTGACCAATCTGTGCTTGCAACTGGGAAAGATTGGGTTCCAAAAGCTGCCATTTTAAAAAAAGAAATGAAATATGATAATAATGAAATAAATTCAATATCAAGTCGATTTTCAATTGGGGTTATAATCCCACTTGAGTCTATAAATTATTTAAATGATGTTATTTTTAATAATTGGAATGAGATTTTATATTTCCTAATCAATTTACAGAAAGTCATATATAAGAAATTAATATCATTTATAAATCATGGTTGGATATATGAAAATGATGTAATTGTTGGGAACTCATATATTAATAACAAACGTATACAATTGACAAGCAATATTTTAAATGGAGATGGTGAAATAAATTTACAATTGATTAAATTAATTAAACTAATACATTATAATTATAATATCCCCAAATTAATCAATTCAAATAGTTTAATGAAATCAGTTGGTAAACATAAATATAATCCAATGTTGATAAATTGGGTATTGGAAGTATTAAATTGGTTAGAATTTAAAGATGGAAAATTTATAAATGGAGAATCATCAAATTTTTTAGCTAGTTTAATTTCATTAATTATTCAATATAAACATCTGATGAATAAGAAATGTTATATGAATGAAGATACAAAGAATAAAGAAACTACAAGGGTTGTAGTTATGACTGGGAATCCAGTTGTTGCTAAAAAATTAATATTTATAATAAATGGATTAATTTCATCATCAAATGTTATTATACAAGATTTATCAGTTAAACCAATACCTATTAAAAAACCAACTACCAAGAAAAATGTAGATAATTCATATTCATCATCAGATAATTCATTGGCAAAACTGAATAAAGGTTGGGAAATACCAAATAAAAGTTGTACATCAGTTACAACTGATACAGAAACATCAACAATGGGGATTCCCATTACTAAACAATCTACATCAATGGCATATTTATCATCATCATTAAATTCATCATTATCATCATCTACACAATCAAATTATTCATTAAGTAAATTAGGTTCATCATTTATGGATAAATGGAAAGGACAATTTACAACCCCAACATCTTCATCAATGACAAATTATTTTGAAGATTTACCACCTAGTTTATCAAAAAGAAATTCAGTACAATCATTACGTACACCATCACCAGCAATTGAATTTGATGAATTTACCTGGTCATCAAATACAAAACCAATTAATATAATTAGTAATACTCCTAAATTATCAAGAGTACAATCAATGTATGATTTACCAATATTAAAACAAGAAGAGAATGTATTGGAAATTAAACGATCAAAAACAAGCATATATACACCAATTATAGATGATTCACAAATTAAAAATGTATATGAACATAATCAAAATTCAATAAAACAAAAATGTCAAAATATAATGAAATCAAAACCAAATATTAAGATATTAAATAATTCAATAATTCAAGTTGAACCAAATAATAGTCAAGGTTTAATTTTAAAACATAAATCGTTACTACCTTGTATTGCATATAGTGATGAATTTCGACCTGAATTTATAATACAATCATGTCCTATAAATATGAAATTAGAACAACAAATTTTAAATACAATGAAGAATGATTTAACATATTATCAGAAAACTTATAATTATGAATCTATAAATATGAGAACAATATTTATAAGTTTACGGGCACGTGAAATCAAATTAATTGAAATGATGACATGTCAACTGATTTTTAATGATTCAAGTTATAAATTAAAAAGTAATAAAATTTTTAGTCCATTAAAGAATAATGGTAATAAAGAAAAGATAAATAAAGTTGAAACAATTTTAAATCTTGTACAAGAATTATTTAAATTACAACAACAAGATAAAAAATATTCAGGTCCAGAATTTGATGATAAATTAACCAATTATATAATGCAACTAATATAACAATATATACCCAATTTTTTTTAATCTTGTGATGTCACATGGTTTGTAATCTAGATTTTAAGATTAAACGTTTTAAACCCACCACTTGAAATGGAAAAGCTTTACTATATTCTAAACTTCAAATTAATCGGTTAAACTTACTAATAATTAAAAAGTCGTTTTGTTTCGGGTAGTCATAACCCAACGATAAAGACCCGAGCCAATAACAATGCGCCAATCAGTTTAAAAGTGAGACATGGTTCATGCAAATGCAGTATATAACCTGAGACAAAAGGCCAAATTATAAGACATATTTTAGTTATGAAATTTTAGTTTTAAAAAACCAACAATAATATATATGTATATGCTTGAAACGCATCAATTACATAAGCATGTAGTATATGTATGGAAGATAGGTTAATTCGGATTAGGACACCCATACATAATTTATGCCGTTCCGTGTTTTAAATTTTTAGTTCAATTATTTTAACATTTTCTTGTGTAATTTAATTTTTTAAACAATAGGAAAAAAAAAATTAAATAAAAAAGATTTACAAAAATTCCCCTATTTAAAAATTTAAACTTTCTGAACATGCGGTGGTCAATTGAAGAGAATTATAAAGACTTTTGTTTGAACTTAAAACTTACTGTCCTTGATTTATAAAGGAAATGTGTAATAAGATAAACTTATATTAATATCTTTTAGAATTTCAACATTAGAAAAAAAAAAAGAAAAAGTTGCAAAATAAAAAAAGAAAGCTGCAAAAGATATTAAAAATAAAAAATCCAGCGGATATATGAAAAAACAAAGATTTAACATTTTATACATTAAACTGAGACATTTTTATTTAAAATTGAAATTGGAATATCTAAATTTTGTATCATTAACCGAATCAAAACCAAGAAGATACAAAATAGAATCAACCCTTACGCCACAAAAACAGAAAATCATTAATAATGTTTGGAACAATTTGAGAATAAAACTTATTGAATTGATAGTAATTGCCAATTTCAGATGTGTATGAGCCATTGAAACAAACGACTTTCAACTTTAAGTTTTTAACTTGAAAGTTTAAAAATATATATTACTTAGATGTTTATGCAATGTTGAGTCATAACGACAAAGATGAAAATAAAAATATTAATTAGATATGGTTTGTCTTATATCCTTACGGTTATTATTTACTTGTATAGCCACAAATGTATAATCTTAAAATCTCAAGTTAAATCTAAAAAAGTAAAATTAGTTAATTTTCCACTTTCTTATTTGATTCTCGCAATATTTCCTCACTTTTCGGTTTTTTCGTAAACCTTTGATGTAATATTTATGGTTGTAGGAATATTTACAGTTAATCTTTAATAGATATATACTATTTAGTAGTACAAGAACGGATAATAATAATACCACCAATGTTATGATGATCTCTTTATATATTATTATGATGATCCTTTATCATAGAGTTAATTAAGTAAATAGGAAGCTTAGTAATTAGTGTATAAATGTTAAAATATATGTATCAGTTATTAAATATTTATATGGTTAGATTTATTCTTAATGCGGAAAATTTATATTTTATGTTTTTCTCGTGTTTAAAATTAAATTAAAAAAATAAAGAGTTGCAAAAACCCAAAGGTAGTGTACAATTGTTGAGTTATAAATAAACCTTTTAATAACATTTCAACTGGTTGATTATTATGATTGAAATATTATTCTTGTTGTTGTTGTCGTTTACATGAAACTGGCTGTAATTTTTCTAGACTTGTATATTTGTTGTTGTTATTTAACTCAATTGATTATTATTGTGTATTATTCTAAATTTAATAACCCAAAATAGAATAATGTTCATAATTAAATAAGTGAATATACATGAATTTAAGACAAATGTCTCACATTTGTCTCAAGATTAGCGTACCAAAATTTAATGATTTATTTTAGATGAAATTATGAGACAATTCCAAATTGTGAGACATTTAGACATATACAGTTTTTAAACTTGTGTAATTTTGATTTTAAATGAATTTTTATCATGTTGTACACCAATTGATAATAATCGTAATTCAAATATTATATTTCATTTTCATATGATATTAACACTAGCTACAGTTTGAACCAGAAACTAAGAGCGCATTAAGGTTTACATTCCCATGATAACAATAGATTTTAGATTTTAATATTTCCATCCCATCATTACACGGTTTTAAATTTTAAATTTACTCCTGAAATTTACAATAAATAACAGATTTATAATTAACCAAAGGAGTATGTTGGAAAGTTTAATTAATTCATACTTCCGTCTAGATATATATATATATTCATTACCTCGAGGTGGCTAGTTTATGGCTAAGTAGGTAGAATATCTTTTGTAATGAGTACTCTAACTAGTAAAGACAATCAATTAATAATAAACGGTTTGATACTACTACTTGGCAATGCGATTTACATTAATCTATTCCACATGATGATGATGATGATGATGAGATGCAAGAAAGATTCTACGCCACATGGTAACAAAAATGTACACTTAGGAAGTGACTTAGTTAGCTTAGTTATAGCCATAATTCTTAATTTATTTAAAAGTATATTTGTTTTTAGTTTATCAAATCATCGATAAAAATTACTCAATTCCAACTCTAAATCTCTAGACAGTAATATACAACCATCTCTTTCTCTATTTCTCCTTTGTTTTCTCTCTCATTCTGTCTGGATTACTGACAATAAAGCAATTACTAGCACTAATTACTACTAACTACTAATTACAATGTTTTAGAATAATGTTTTACATCATCTAATATCACTATATCTCCCTTTCTATGTATATACCTTTTCTATACCTTTCGTTCTTGTCTAAATATATATGCGTGGTTTTTAATGTATTGTGTTGTGTTATTTCCATTGAAGTAGAAGATGTTAAATTTAAGATGATGGTGATTCATTATTTTCGCATATACTAATTTAATTTTTTATTTTTAAAGATTAAAAAAAAAAAAATAAAATAAAAAAATTAAAAAAAAAAAGAAAAAAAAAAAAAGACTTTTAACTCGGTTTTGGTTAGCAACTCTAATATTCAACAAGGAATCTAGTATCAAACCAAATAGTTTCACAGCACTACTACCATCCAAGCCTTTACTCACAAATTGCACAACTTCATCATTGTTTTTCGTAATGTTAAAAATAAATTTTTCACAATCTCACAATCTGACAATTTCAGATTTCTAACTTCAAGATTTGAGATTTGAGATTTCGCACCAAGAGAAAAAATCATCAAAAAAGTTTAAAATAATTTTTTTTTACAACGGATATATGAAAAGCAGTTAAGCGAATGCTCATCAAATGGAAAACTGCAAGGTCACTTTGACAGATATAATATTTCTTTGAAACACAAACCTCGAGGATATATATAATTCCACAAAAGATTCAACATTGTCTGTGTATGAGTTAAATGTTGCTAGTATCTGTTTGAAACCCGGGTCAAGGCAAAAGAATAGTTTTCATCATATTAAGCGGAACTGTGGAAAAATAAGGTTATCAGGTTATAATAATATTTAAAGTTTTAAAGTTTTAAGGTTATACAATTCCGGGTTCAAAGTTTAAATCAATTGAGCCATGTTTTCACCCCATTATTAGAAAAAAAGTTGAATCATTAATTGAAATTGAAATAGAGTGATTAATTTCAAGAATCATGATTAACCCCCCCTATTTTAATAATGGTTATTCAAGGAATGTAATTCGGATACAAAAAAGAAATAATCTTGGAAAAGAAGGATCATTAGTTTTATCCGCCTGGTAAAGATACATTGTTTCGAGGAATTCAAAAAATATGAATCTTATCGGATATTAAAGGAGTGTAATCATTTGAGGAATTCAAAAACATGAAGCTTACCGAATAAAAGTACTATTTTAGGAATTCAGAATGTTAATAAATATGATTAATCTTTCCGAATATTTCAAATGAAATTATCATTCGAGAAATTCAAAACATGTTTATCATTCGGAATATTAACCGAATATGGAAAAGAAATTGATATTGACAAAATTAATAACAATAATTAAAAATTTGAACCGGAATAATATTATATTATTTTCCAATTGAAATCGAAATACGGTTAAACCATTATGCGAATGGATAAATTTAATTTAATTAATTGCAACAACATGATTACAATTTGCAACAATTTCGAATCCTCAATTTATCAAATTTTACAAAATATGGTTGCAAATTCAAAATGAATGAAAATTTTTCATATTATCTTAATTACAATGTTTTAAAAATTATGATTTAATTTGGAAAAAAAATTGTTTTTCAAAATAGATGATAATTTTGATATACCCCTTTGATATTTAATATATTTCATTTATAAAGAGGAGATAATAAAATTTCATATTGAAAGTACTTGGCCACAGTATCTAAAGGTAAACAGAGAGATGAGGTACTAGCCACTACGAATGGCTACAGTATCCGTAGCCGTAACAACAACAATAACAGTTAATTAGTCAGATCTATGAATCTAAAATAACCAATTTTATTAAAGGTTCATACTTTGATTCAAACTTTTTAGTGTAAATCTTGAGTCCGTTTAACTCGACGGGCGCCCCTTCAACCCCATGTCGTATAGAAAAAATAAATGGTGTGTGCTAAAATATCGTACGAAATGGTGTCAGAAATGGTGTCAGAAATGGTGTCAGAAATATTGTAATCGGTGTGCGAAATGGTGTCAGAAATAGTGTACCAGATGGTGCACATTGTGTACGATGGTGTAAAAAATAAATGGTGTACAGATGGTGCTGCAAGGTGTCAGAACGGAGTCCGTGGTGAGGCGAGGGTGATACAAGATTTATCCCACAAAGCATTGAGAGAGAAAAAAAAAATTAGCTGAAATCCGAAAAGTCTCGGGAGATTATTATAGTTGAAAAGTAAACAAACGGATTTGAAATTTCGAGAAGAGGTAAATAAAAGATAAGTCGAGGATTATAATAACGTATCAGTGTAAACGGCTTTTTAAACCATTGGTTTACTGCAGAACTAGATCCATTAGTTAACTCCTAAACAATTAATTAGTGACATCAATGATTAATCTAAAACCTCAACTAAAACTTTACTTTACAATGATCATCATCATAATCCATTCATTTACCATCATACCACTTTGATTATTGAGAATGAAGGGAGGCTAAAACGAATGATTCAAATGGCCAAAGGTAGTTATGACGTTTTAATCAATTTAAAATAAAATTCATATGCATAATGATGAAGATAATATTACAAGTTGATAATCAAAATCTTTTTTGTTTCAAACATATGTGATATTACGTTTATGGTGATATTTTATAAACCAGAGAAAAAGACAGGGCCAAAAATAAAATAAAAAATAAAAAAAAAATAAAATCATGCTATGACATAATCAATTATTTTATTCATTCCAACGAATACATAATACGTCAATAATTAATATAGAGATAGAACTGAATTCCAGTTTGAGACTCGAGGTTTGTTTTCAATCATTTCAATCGATCTTAACTAAAACATACATATTAGTTTAGTTTGTACGCCTGAGTAAATTTAGTTTTAGTTCAGTAACTACGGTAACAAACAATGAAAAGTAGAGATTTATGTTGAGTCAATGATGATGATGATGAGAATGATGTTGAACAAGTTAAAAAGTGTTATGATTTATTAGTGATGGTGATGGTATTATGTATATATATATATATATATATTACCCCCCACACACTAAAAGATATACAGCCCCTTATTGAGAAGAGTATGCTTGATATTATTTAAAAGGGTAAATCATATAATCCACATTTATTTCAAATAAATCAAATTATTTCCATTTTAATCATTTTAAAGATTTTCTCAGTATTATTTAAAAATCTCTCACCCCTAAAAAAATAATTGAAACCCCCCGAAAATTCAATTAACCCCCAACCCAAAATTTATAGTAAAAAAAACCCCCTTATTCCTACAAACCGGGTGAGATTACTCTTATAGAAATTGAATTTACAATACAAAGAGTTTGAATTCATCAGTGTTTGTAGAAAATTGTAATTACAAATGATTTAAGTTATAAAATATTAAATATTTTTATATTGATTGATAAACTTTATATACAAAACTACTTTAAATGTATCAAAACTCATTTAAAGTTTAAATTAACTAAAAAAACATATTTAATAAAACAAATTAAACAATTTATAACCCAGTTGTTAAAGCCAATTGTGGATTTATAAAATTATTTGAATAATATTGTTCATTATTTAATAAATCATCAACTGCGCCAGCGCCAAGATGCATATTGTTGATTGAAAAATTATTAAAATTTAAGTTTGAATTTGTTGTTGTTGTTGCATCTTCTAAATTTGATGTGTAAAGATTTAAATCATCATTTTGATAATTAAATTGACCAGGATTAAATTGTAGTAAATCTTGATTATTCAAATCTTCAAATAAGCCATATTGTGTAATTGGTAATGACAAATCATTAAACATTTCAGGTTCCTGTATTTGTTGTGGTACTTGTTGTTGTTGTTGTTGTTGTTGTTGCTGTATTTGATTATATTTCAATGGTTGGGTATGATTAAATAATGAATCTGTTCTGAATTTAGATAAATCAGGGAATGAAAATGCTTTTGATGGATATGAAAAATCTTCAGCTAAATTTTGTAAATCTGTATTTAGGTTTGAATCTGGATATTCTGTGAAATTGAAATTTAAATTTGTATTTGGAGATATTATATCTTGATTTGTGAAAAATGTAGGTGAAGATGTTGATATTGAAGATGTTGAACTAGATGGTTCAATTTTAATTTGTTTTGGAAGATTTAATTCTGGTGATGTTGGAATTGATGATTGATTACTTGGACAACTCTTTGGTGATGATGATGATGGTAAAGTTTGTACATTATTTGTAGTTGATGGTGAATTATAAATTTCAAATGTAGTATATTCACCTGAATCTTTAACTTTTTTAATAAATTCCCAACATTTATCACCATAAGTCTTTGGAGTTAAACCAGTAACTGATTTGAAAACACGATGGAAATGCCATGCACTTAATTTAGATTTAGCTGCCAATTCTTTAAAACCTAATACACCACCTCTTCTTCTTCTTTTCTTACCACTTGGTGAACCATTATTTGAATCTTCTAGTATTGGTAATGGTTTTGGTTGAAATACATTTACAGCAGCAGCTAAAGCTAAATGACGACAAGCCAAATCTACCAATCTATAATGATCAGAATCATTTTTTGATAAACTTGTATTTTCTAAATCTTTTGAAATTTTACCTTGATAGTTAAGAATTGGTTGTGAATTTCTATGACCCATTGAATTAACTTGATTAATTGATTTTAATATAGTTTCTTCATTTGCTCTTTTTGATTCCATTATATTTTCTTTAATTTTTCTTGTATTTGATTCTTCATTTTCATCTAATAAAGGTGGCATAAATCCAATATTTTTATTAACAGTTGCAACACATTTAATTAATAAATTAACATCAATTGCAGTTGAATGTAAAGGATCACAAGTTTCACAAGGTATAAAACCTAAATTTAAAGCATCTGAAGCTTGATTTATAAATTTAATTTCAGATTTTAAATTTGTAGTTGGTCTTGCATCACAATCAGGACGACAAAACATCTTATTAATCTTGTTACAAACAAAGAATGAACCAGCAGCAAATGGATCACTGAATTGATAAGCTTTCCATTTAGATTGTTCACTTGAATATACCATTATTGTCTGTAGTTATTGTTGTATGAATAGATAGGTGATATATGTAAATGATAAAGATTAAATTTTGAAATTGAAACAATAATAATTAGCAGATACAATTATATATATGGTAGTAATAGTATGTGAGTAAGTGAGTAAGTGTGTATGTGGTATGATACTCTTAAAATGGTAAAAGTATAAGATGGTAAAAGTATAAGATAAATAGAATTGATGAATAATTAAAAAAGATGAAGATGGAATTCAGATGGATTTCAATTTATATTTATATAATTTTAATCTGTATATTATATTATGGAGTTGAGATTTACAACACTCACATATTATAAACTTAAGGGTAGAGAATAGTAGAATATTGAGAGAGAGAAAAAAAAAAGACCACCATACATACATACATGGAATATTACACAAAATTATTTTTAATTATTTTAATAACTTGTGCATTTTAATGCAAAGTGTCATAATTTGTTTTCAAAATTAAAATATTATTGACGACACTGCAACATTTTTTTTTTTTATTTTTTTTATTTTTTATTTTATTTTTTTGCATTTGGGCGACATTTTTTATTTCTATTTTTTTTTTTTTTTATTTTGAATATTACATAATCAATCTTATGAAAAAAGAGAAAAAAACAGTTATTACATAAGCACTTACATCATCATCTATTGTTACTCTAGATTTACTGTTTATTTTAATTCTTTCACATTTCACATCTTTCAAATTTAAACTTTTTTAAACTTATAAACTGAAATTTCTAATTAAATATATAGTTTTATAGTATAGTAACGTTAACTTCAACAACAATATCATTATTATCATCATCATCCAATGGATATATGAAAATAAGGTCATATTATATCTTTAATGATGGTAATGGAAATGTACAATCTAAATTTTTAAAAGAAAAACTATAAAACTATAAAACTATAACTATAGTTTTTAAACTTTTAAGAAATACTATAATTTTACATACATTTGTGGTTAGAGAATTAAAAGAGAAAGAAAAAAAGACAATTGTTAGAAATTGAGTGTAAAAGTAGTAATAGTATATCTTTCTCTTTGTCTGTGTGGCTATGAATACTATATTTGAAATTTCAAAATTATACTATTACGATGATCAACTATACTAGTCACCACTTTTACATAATAAGACTGGTGAATAAAACGTGTTGTTGATTTTAAAAAGTTTAAAACTTAAGCAAATATTTCTATCCTTGTATTGCATCGTCTTAACTTGACTTCTTGTCTCATTTTATCTTGGCTAGTTAATTATAACTAATATAACATCAGAGTCAATCACTAAAATCAATAGTAAAGATGGAGAAGAAGTTAAAAATTATCTAATGGTAGTGTACATTTGGAGATAAATTTGATATAAAGTGGTTAGATTTTTTTTAGCCACATCATGTGTAGTAATAATCATTAGAGTAAGTATAGTCGAGATATTTACATTTATAAAAAGATTAATGTTTCAAAATGATAAGACAGAAAATATGGCTAAAGTAAGTAAAAGAACCTTCTATACGATTCTATAAGATTCTATGATTTTCTCATAATCTTAATTTTAGTTGTTTCTATTATATACCAATTGATTATTAAAGATAATTATTTCGTATTCCAATTATAATTAATATTCTGATTATCTACAATAAGTTGAAGATAAATATGTTTACATAATGTCGACCAATTTTCGAGAGATATAATAAGGTTTTCCCATTTCCTCGAGAGATACTTAAATCTAATATAGCCTCATGTATGATGTCATTTGATTAAATATTTTAATCTTAATTATGATGGTGATGATGATGGTGATGTTGACGACAACAACAGCGATGGAAACAAGCGAAATACAGAAATATTATTATTTTAAGTTCTTATTTTTTTTCTTTATGGAGATAATAAATATTTTTTGGCAGTCTAGACCACCCCCCACTCTACCCAATATTTTAATCAACTCGTAAACATCATATTATCAAGGTAGGGTTAGTAGTAATAATCTTTTTAATACACAAATATACTTATAAACTAAAAAAAATTGAAAACTATTATAATTTTGATCTCATCGATGAGATCATTCAATTTACTTGACATATATTTTAAATCTTTTTTAATCACCGTATATGTTAAATACACAATTGAATTCCGTTATGGTATATAGACCTCGATGAAAATGGAGTTATCATGGAGTTATATAGACAACCCCACGTACCTGATGATATTCGGTTCTTATTGAATTGAGGGTTGTTATTTGTGATTAATTATTATTTTGGGCGGGTTTTTTAATCAATGAAAATCATCTTATAATTTTTATTTTTTATTTATTTATTTTCTAATTCGGAATGACGGGTGTTTTCGAGAAAAAATACCTTGTATTTCTCTGAGTTGTTGTTAAACTTTCAATATTTTAAAACCTCGAAGACTTTCTGGAAATTTCTGGTTTTGTAACTTTGAATACAATCTATTGTTAAAATTATTTTGTGTAATTATAGAGATTAATTAATATTATTTTTTATAAATTCAAATAAAATAAATGTTGGCTGGAACTCCATTTTAAGTCACTTTTTCTACACTATTTTCAAATTTATTCAATGTCGTCTGTTGTCCGTTTCAAAACATTGAACTTGATCTTTTCTCTTTTTTAGTTCATGTAGTTTTGGATCGATGATGTAAACGGAGATAATATGATTTTAGATTGAAATTTCATCTTGGACTAAAACTTGGATTGGTACGATTTGCTGAAACGGGTATCCACCCCGAGAAATTTTACAATAATATCTGGAAATTCATAGTTAAAAATTATCCGTAAAACCTTTTCTTGTTTACATAAATTTTTTTATATTTTATCACCACAATATATTATGGGCTTAAAATTTTGATATTAAATTCTTATTATGTCATTAATGTATGTAACCTTCTATGTAAGTAATATATTTGTGGAAAATAAATTATCCTGTTTTAATCAATCATCTTTTAAACTTTAATAAATGAAAGATAATATAAGTCAAAAAGGGTGTGGCTAGAGAAAGTGGCTAAGTAAAGTTCAATATTTCACATTTCTATATAAAATAAAGTAATTACAACCTAAAGTTTAAATCTCGGGTAACTTCTGGAAAAAATATATTCCATTTTCCATTTTCCATTTCTTTAATGGTTTGCTCAAAGCTATAAAATTACGTCATACAAGACCTAGTAAATTTTTTACGGGTTGAGTTTCTCTTTTGTAATCTTTTTTTTTTGGAATTTGTTGATATAATAAATTACGTAATCAACAATGCAAAATAATAATCTTCTTTCTGTGATATATTTTCTCGAAATATTAATTATAATGAAATGTCGAAATAATAAGAATTATGTTTATATGTTCACCCCTTTGACGTTGATAGAATAATATTTTACGATAACTCCTAATAGATTTACATATAGAAAATTACATCATCATTGAAAGTTGATTGAAAAAGATTAAAATTTATCATTATTTAAGATTCTAGAATTTTTAATTTATCAATACTGTTTCCATTTCAAGGTATTATTTTTAAACAATTTAATAAACTATATGATTCTGTAAAATAATAAACCTTATTAGTTCCAATTGGAAAAGATAATCATATGTAGGATATATCAACAAATTCAATCATTCAATTTCTGGGAACACATGAATTAATAAAGTGTATAATCATGTAAATAATTATCAACTACCTTGTTGAACCATATGATTACATGGTTGTGTAATTAAATTTGAAATTTTGCATTTTGTTGTTTGTTGTTGTAATCCTCGAAATTAAACTTTTATTAATATTATTATTATATTTTAATGTAACATGTATTATTAAAATTTGTGTAAATGATGCATAATCTGATTGCATTTAAATTTTCAACTTTTTTCAAATAAATAACACCCCACCCCAATTGGTCATAGTTAACAATTCATATGTTACACCCATTTATAATAATAATGTGGCAATGATGAATTTCTGTTGTTGATCTTCTTTTTACACCCTAAGAATTTGACTTGACAATTTGATTTTGCATGAAGTTAATTAATTACTATTTTTAGATGTAACACAGAGTTGAGTTATAGATTGACTAATTTAAACACTTGATCTATGTCGTTGTAACCCATTTCTTTTTCAGCTCTAAAATTTCAATTTTACGATTTCATTTCTTTTTCAATTCACAGTTGATATTTATTTACTCTTTACTATAATGGTAAATTTCAATTTTGTTTCGAGAAATTTTTCATTTTATAAGGAGCTTATATACAGGAATGATATTGATTATTCATTTGTTTATTTTCTTGAAAAGTTTCGGTTAGATTTATTTATTATTTTAACACCTTTGGTTGATTTCGGTTATTAATTTTTTTTACCTTTTAAGTTATGCTGATTGATTTAATCAAACGTCATGGTGATCATCATTATATAAACATTCCTTATGGTTATTTAATATTGGGGATTTCAATTATATTTATCATTTATCAAATTTTAATTAAATATTTATTGATTAAATCATGGTCTTCTAATTCAAAGCCAAATGGTTTACTACGCAATTTAAATAATGGTCCAACATGGTTACTAATTTTAATATGGTCATTGATTATATTCTTTATTGGTGGGTATAAAATTACAAATTTTAATTTGAATTATTTAATATCAATTAAAAGATTTGGTCGTATTGCTTATTGTTTAATACCTTATGATTTAATTTTAATCCTTCGACCTACAAATTCAACATTGTTTAAATTTGGTTATTATTTAGAAAATTTAAATTTACATAAATGGTTATCTAGATTGATCATATTATGTTCATTGATTCATACAATTGGTTTCATATATCATTGGTACATTGAAGGTGAAATTATTACTCGTATGTTTAAATTATGGAATTTCCTTGGTGTTTTCACTTTTTCATTATTATTCATTTTATCAATTATATCAATTAAATATTTACGTCAAAGATTTTATAATTTTTTTTATATTTTTCATAATTTTACTGCTTATGGTATGATTATATTGATTTCATTACATAGTCGTCCTGGTGTTTTACCATTCACCGTGATAAGTTTATTCATAATTTGTATACAAGTTTATCTTCGATTTGTCAATGTTTATAAAGTTGATAATTTAAAAGTTATTTCAATTCCAAATTCTTCATTGAAATTGATTAAAATTCCAGTGATCTTTTCATCTTGGTTACCTGGGTCACATTTAAGAATTAATTATTCAATTTCAAATTTTAAAAGTTGGATTTTCCCAACTCATCCATTTTCAATTGTTTCAAATTTCGAAGATAATTCAAATTTTGTAAGTTTAATAGTTAGAGATACAACATTTGTATTTGATTCAATGCATAGTTATCTCGTATCAGGTGCTTATCCTTCATTAATGCCACCATTTTTCAATACAGCTCAAGTTGTAAATATTATTGTTGGTGGATCAGGTATATCATTTGGATTACCATTGTTTAATCATTTTAAAAATTCAAATACTAAAGTTAAATTAGTTTGGTGTACAAGAAATAAACATGATTTATATTTATTAAATCAATTAGATATGAATGATGTACAAATTTATATTACTCAATTAGATATGGATGATCGTAGTGAAGTACCACAATTTGTAATTGATTCAACTGATGAAGAACAATTGTTGAATCAAGATATTGAATTACAAAGTATGGATAAAGAAGAAAATAATAAACAAGTTTATAAATTGGGTAGACCAAAATTAGATGAAGTGTTTGCATTTGATGATCCAAATGTTAATTTTGATTTGAAATCAAGTTGGGTCATAGCTTGTGGTCCCGATTCTTTGATTAGTGATGCTAAATCATGGGCAAATGATCATGATTTCCAATTTTTTTCAGAAAAATATCAAATGTAAAGTTGAAACTGTCAGATAGTGAGATTTAAGAGTGGATTTTTAAGTGAACTCGGTATAAGTAGTAAGTGACTCAGGTTAGGGTTTAGATTACTAAGTTGCACTAAGTTAAAACATGAGAATAATATAAGGATGTATAATGCAGTTGAACTTGGATATCCTTTCAAGTAGATAGATATACATTAAATAAATGTATGATTTGATATGACAACTTAGTTTACAAAATGATTGTGACATTGAAGCTCCGACATATATTCGATCATAAATCAAATACCTTGTTCTCAATCTTAAGCGGCTTTATTTTTCTACATTAAGTGGCGTTCGTGGGGTGTAGAAAAAATATCATCTTTTTCTAATCATTAATCATTTATTAATGAATTTATTTATTAAATGTCAGTTAAATCTTCTAATGATACAAACTCCAAACCTTTAATAACACAACCTTTGGAACAATCACAATTCACTTTCAGAAATTTACAAGATTTAAACACGGTTGAAAAATCATATTTATCACCATTATCAATAATTGCTTTAATTGATTTAAATGCATTTTTTGCTCAAGTTGAACAAGTCAGATTAGGTCTACCCGATGAATTACCAGTTGTATGTTGTCAATGGCACGCGATCATAGCTGTTAATTATACCGCAAGGAAATTTGGTATAAGTAGATTAGATTCAGTTAAATCAGCACTTGAAAAATGTCCTGATTTAAAAGTTGCTCATGCTGCTGTATATAAGAAAGGTGAAACTCATTGGGCATATCAAGAAGGATTTCCAAGTGTTGCTACTCATAAAGTCAGTTTAGATACTTATCGTCGAGAAAGTAGGAAAATTATAAGAATTATACAAGATAAATTTGATTTAGTTGAGAAATCAAGTGTTGATGAAAGTTATATTGATTTAGGTAGAGATATTTATAAAATTTTAAAAAATCATTTCCCAGAATTAGAATCACAAGAATTAGATTCAAAACTACCCAAGATTCCAAATGAATTACCATGTGAATTACAATGGTATGGATTAATCTATGAATCCCAAAATGAAATATCTCATGAAGGTGTAATAAATCCTCCCAAGATTCAAGATTGGGATGATATTTGTTTTATAATTGGATCTAAATTATTATTTGAATTACGTATTGATATTTATAATCAATTAGGGTATACTACATCAGCAGGATTAGCAAGAAATAAATTAATTGCAAAATTAGCTGGTGGATTTAAAAAACCAGATGATCAAACTATTATTCGAAATAATTCAATTAATAAATTTTTATTAAATTTTGAATTAACTGATATAACAGGTATGGGAGGAAAATTAGGTGATTCAATCATGCATAAATTAGATGTTCCCATTGATTCAAATTCAATTGAATATATTCGAGAAAATTTCGACCTTGAACTGTTGAAAGATGATTATGATATTGAATTAGCAACTAAGATTTATGAATTAGTACGTGGTTCATTCCCACAAGAATTAGTACATAAAGTTGAAGTAAAATCAATGACATCTACAAAGAATTTCAATATTGATTATGTACGTAATTTAAATGATGCATATGAATGGTTGACTGTATTTGGTGGTGATTTATATAATCGATTATTAGATTTAGATAATGAAAATATGGAATTATCATTAATTAAACATTCAACAAAGGAGAAAGGTCAAATTCGTAGACCACGTACATTAACATTGGGAATATTTCCAGTTACAGGTTCAAGACAAACTAGACAAATGCCAATTGGATTTTATAAAGATTTAAACAAGACAAAACAAGTGATTATTCAATGTGGACATCAATTAATTCGAGAATACCTTGAATTTAATACAAATATAACATTATTGAATAATCGTTTACCTGTTAAACAATTATTATCACCTGAATATGATTCAAAATTAGTTAAAATCTTATCGATTAAGAATATGTCATTGACAATATCAAATTTTTCAATTGTTAATGATAATGCTTTGATTGAAACTTTTACAAAACGATCAAAGAATCAAGATATAAATGATGAATTAATACAAATTAATAATCAAAAATTAAAATCAGTTTCACCACAACAACCAATAAAGAAACAAAAACTATCAGATGAAGATAAACAACATATAAATAATTTATTTAAACAATATAATTCACAATTTCAAAATGAAATTGAAATTGAACCTAAAAAATCATCAAATTCAAATTTACAGAATAAACAACATATAAATAATTTATTTAAACAATATAATTCACAATTTCAAAATGAATCTAAACCATCAACAAATTCACAATCATCACTGAATAAACAACATATAGATAAATTATTTCAATCAACTGATAAACAACATATTGATCATTTATTTCAACAATATAATACTCAATATAAATCAATAGATGAATCACAAAATTTAAAAAAGAAATCAAAACTGGATAAAATTGATATTTTTAAAACTTTACAAAATCAATCATTGTTAACAAAGTTACAACAGACTATGAAATGTCCAAAATGTGATATTTCAATTGATGATCCAATAGAACATAATGATTTCCATATAGCTATGGATTTAAATCAGAAATTAAATAATTAATGACCCCTTGTATATACTGTAACAATATGAAACTTTTATTTATTCCAAAATTGTAATTTTATCTCTGTATAGAAATTGACGTAATGTCTTATACAAATATCACTCAAAATTACACCAATTGATGAATTCTCCACCTTTTAAATATATGGCTTTTAAGAAGTTTAAAAATAGAAATTTTAAGTCAAAGTAGACTAATTCTCATTCTTTTTATTTAATTAATGTATGCTACACAAAATAGTAAATTACTGGTCGATAGACTTAGAAATCAAAGAAATGTCCCATATAAATATCATTCAGAATCATCAGATATATTTGGATTTTTAGTTGATTATTGTGTGGCTTTTAAAAAATTTAAAAGTATAGAAATGCTCTAACCTCTGACGTAAAAAGCTTGAAAAAAGTATACCAATTATTATACAAATAGAAACTATAAATTTACTACTGTTCAAACTGAGATTTTGGAATAGAGTCCCATACAAATGTCACTCGAAATCATATCAATTATCTTACTTTTTAATTTGAATAAATGAATTACAAAATTTTAAAGTAGAATCAATTCATAAATCATAGAGATGGTTCCTGGTCCAATGAATCCTCCAACAACTTTCATTTTTTAAAAAGGTATACGAGTTATTCAAACATACATTAACAATTTACTACTGTTCAAACTACGATTTTGAAATAAAGGCACATACAAATGTTACTCGAAATTACATCAATATCCCATTCTTTAACTTTGAATATATCGTTTTTGAAAATTTGAAGTAGAATTGACCAAAAGAATATTCCTTGTACCAATCCTCCTTCCTCCGGCGATCTTGATTTTAAAAAAAGTATACGAGTTATTATACAAACATATATTATCGATTTACCACTGTTCAAACTACGATTTTGAAATAAAGTCTCATACAAATGTTACTCGAAATTATATCAAATACCTTAATTTCTACTTTAAATATACTGATTTCAGAATTTTAAAGTAGAATTAATCAAAGAGATTTTCACCGTGCCAATCCTCCTTCCTCCGGCGATCTTGATTTTGAAAAAAGTATACGAGTTATTATACAAACATATATTATCGATTTACCACTGTTCAAACTACGATTTTGAAATAAAGTCTCATACAAATGTTACTCGAAATTATATCAAATACCTTAATTTCTACTTTAAATATACTGATTTCAGAATTTTAAAGTAGAATTAATCAAAGAGATTTTCACCGTGCCAATCCTCCTTCCTCTGGCGATCTTGATTTTGAAAAAAGTATACGAGTTATTATACAAACATATATTATCGATTTACCACTGTTCAAACTACGATTTTGAAATAAAGTCCCATACAAATGTTACTCGAAATTATATCAATTATCCAATTCTTTAATTTAATTATACCGTGCTCAAAATTTTGAAGTAGAATCAATCAAGGAGGATCCAACGTTCTAATCCTTCCTCCGACGAGTTGCACTTTGTAAAAAACAGACATTTGAGATACAAACACAGAAATTATTGATTTACTCAACAATTTAAATTTTACTCAACTGATTAATCATTCAAATTAAAAATAATTATCAAAATTATACTCTTGGCGTTTCAAAATTATAGAAAGTTTAAATTTTGTTAAATTTCATTACAATGTGGCAAATTTGTTGCTGAAAACTAGGTGCTATAGGAACAAATCTCAATCGATCACTTGAAATATTTAACAATAATTGATCAAATTAGATTGAAATGTGTAATAACATGATTTGTAAGAGAAACTAGATCTGATTATTGTGTAAATTTTTGAAAAGTGGGGAAGCAAATTTTTTTTTTTAATTAAATCGTGTTATGGGGGTATTTCAAAATTAAATTAATATAAATAAAGCAATTCCCATGGTACACTCGTTTTTTATCGTTCAAATAATATTTTATAAACAGTAATTGGTTTTTTTTGGTATTTTCGATTATATGAATGCCTATTTCATGGTTGATATTGATACAATCTTATCTATGGTATTGTCGAATATTCAAAATTAGGATTTAAGTCAAAAATGCAATTTTAATTATATTTTTAAAACTTGTCCTTAGTTGAAGAATTTGATTTTATTAAAAGTATAAGGTTGTTTATTGTTGATTTTCCGACATAAACTTTTCAAGGTGACTCAATTGATCCAAGTACATCGATTTGTGAGCTTCTACTAATTGAAACTTTAATACTGGTTAAGGATTGACAAATTCCCGTTGATAATTCCGATCTGTCTAAATCTCTGAATTTTTGGGCTAGTGAAGTAAAACTAGAAATAATTTTTGGAACTTTCTTGAATGTATATTAGTTTTATAAACTAAACATTCTTTTTTTAAAATTTGAATATATGATTTACTAATTTATTTAAACTCTTATCAATTCTTTATTAAGCTCCATTTACAACTCAATAATTTTCAACCTTTTATTGTCTACCATTTTTTTCAACATTTACTGTGAGATAATTATATGTACATGAATAATCAAAAACGTATCCAGTCCAATACAATTCAGCTCAAAAGAGTATTCAGAATCTTCTTTACTTTATATATATATATATTGAATTAAAACAGAATTGTCAAAAGAGAAGGATTATTGAATTTTTTCACTTTTTTTGAAAAGCTTTGCGCTATTATTTGATATACGCTACAAAATATTGAATTATTGATTGACATATTTACAATTTGAAATAAAGTCTCATACAAATAACACTCAAAATTGTCCAATACAATTGAAATTCTAATTAATTATTGTATGGCTTTTGAAAAATTTGAAAGTACAGTTTATTAATTTTCTAATCCATCCCTGATTTTTCTAATCCATCCCTGACCTGTTTTCAAAAGAATGGACAAATTTGAAGTACGTACCCAAAAATTACTGTTTTACTGTAATATGAAGCCATAATTTGATGTTACATCCCATACAAATGTCACTCAAAACTACACCATAAATCGTATTATTCAATTGAAAAGTCTACAGCTTTCAAAAACATTTAAAATATAAACTGGGGGTAATGTGGTCGATGATGCATATCTTACAATAAGAACTAACAGAGTTAAACATTACAAAAAACAGTTTTATTTCACGAAGCTATAAATGTCATTACTACAACTTTAAGCAATACAACAACTACTGTAAGTTTTTACAAACTTTAATAATCTCTTATTATAATACAATTTAAAAGTTTCTAATCTTGCATTTTTGAAACTAAATTCATAATTCGTTCACGATCTTGCTTTTGATTTTCTTTTTCTTTAATTATTGATTGTGCAAATTGATTTTCTTTTGGAACTTGAAATTGTTTATAATTTGCTTTCTTTGATGAATTCTTTGTAATTAATGAAAATGAAACTTTACTATTATTCCCATTAAATTCATTATTAATGTTTTGTTTTGGTATTTGTAATGATAATTTTGAATGTTTATGAGTATTTGAATTTGAATTTGAATAACTTTCAGAAATGATACGATTCATTTCACGATCCAAATCATCTTGGAATTTCTTATCAAATGCATTGGAATTAACTTCACTTGTAACACTTTCATCATCACTTACTTCATCAACTTCTTCCTCATCTTCATCATCATCTTCATCATCATCTTCATCCTCATCCTCTTCATCCTCTTCTTCTTCACTTGATTCTTCATCTTCGAATTCAACAAATTCTTCATCTTCATTATCATTTTCAGCTTCATTGTCTTGTTCAAAAAACATTTCTGCTTCCTTTTTAGTCTGGATTGATGATTGTAACAGTTTAATAATTTCTTGAATATTATCATACCTTTTAACTGTTGCAATACTTTTATATTTCACAAATAAATCATTTAATTTAAATTCAAGCTCAATTGGTAATGGTTTTTCTTTACAATATATATAATATTGTAAAAAAGTTATGAAAACACCCAATAATTCTTTATTTATATTATTTCTCTTTTTTAAATCAATAGGTTTTGAAAATTTCCGTTTATATATCAATTCTGTATCAACATAAATTGAATCTAATGAGATTAATAATAAACAACATAATTGAATTCTAAAATAATTATCAGGTAAATCAATTTCAACATCCCAATTACCAGGTAATGGTTGATTATTTAAATGTCCAAAACATAAAATTTTATATAACAAATCATTAATTAATTTAAAATCAATGATTTTTTGATTATACATATCAGCAATATATTTAACTTGTGACATTCTTATACGATTTTGTCTATAATCATTTAATTCTAATCCACGGATAATATTTTCAATCACAGTATCAACTGTATATACAACTATCCGTTTATACTTATTACAAAACATGTATAAAAGTGATGTCAAAAATGGTATATTATCATAATTTAATAAATCAGGTCGTCCAAAACAATCTAAAATTGTTTGAAAACTTTCTTCGTCTGTTTTAAATGATATTTTCATTAATAAATTACTGACTAATTTCAATGATTTTTCATTTAAATCAACTCTGATTAATCTTTGAATAAATTGTGATTTAGGTGATAATTGAGGTTGTTGTCTTAAACTTTGAATTTTATTAGTTGGTGGCTCAACAATGATTAATAAATTATTAATTGCTAATTTATCATTAATTTTTAAATTTGATTGTTTAGATTTTTCTTTTAATAAATTAATCATATCTTTCATTAATGGTGAATATTCAATATCAGCTAATAAAAATCGTCCAACATGTTCATAAAATACTGATAATATATCAATATTATTAGTTGATGTAATATTTATAGTCAAAGATCTAATTTTATGAAATATAACATGAGTTGGTATCATTTTAAATTTAATCATTTCAATGAAAAAATATAAATTTTTAAAATTTAATTTATTTTGATGTATTTGTGATCTAAAACCTTTATCCAAATATGTAATTAATTCAGTTATTAAATCATGTAAATTCATTTCATTAATTTTAAGAAATTTAGTATAATATTTTAAATTTGTAATATTTGAAGTTTCAATAAAAAATTTCATAATTCTATTCTTTGTTGCTTTATTGTTTAGGTTTAAATTATTAAATTCAACAACTAATTGTTCTAAATCATTTGATCCAACATCTTGTAATTTATCTAAAAATTCTTGAATTTTTTCACCATCTTTCGAAACTTTAGATTGTACAATTTCAGGATGTAAATCAATTAATTCTCCCAACAGTGGAACTATTGTGTAAAAATTCTTTTCTTTTAAATCTTCCCAAACACCACCCAATTCATCTTCATTTAATGTTTTCGTTTTAACAACTTCTATTTTTGAATCTTCTTCATTCAAATCTTCTTCTTCATCATCCAATTCTTTTGGTAATGGAATATTCAATGTAGTTGATAAATATTCAGAAGCAGTTTTGAATTTAGTAAACAAATTATTCAAATCATCCAATTTTGCTTGACTTTCTTCTAAAATACGACCCAACTTAATCGATTCTCTTTTATTCTTTTCAGAAACTTGATAAATCTTCTTCTTTAATGTTACATATTGTGTGAATACAGCTTTTGTATAGATATTGAAAATTTGTTGTATAACATTCTTTACTTCAAATGATAATAACTCATTATTCTTATCATAGATAATATGATAAAATCTTTTTAAAAATTGTTGAACTATATTTAAAGTATTACCCAGTTTTAATTGAAAATTTAATAAATCTTTCAATACATTGATCAATATTGGTTCACTAGCAGTCTTACCAAATTTCATCAACAATTCATCCGGTATTATATCTTTATTACAATCTTTTTTTAAACTTCTGAAAATCCCAATAATATAAAATTCACCAAATAATCGAAGTAAATTCTTTTGACGTGAGACCCTCTCCTTTTCATCTTTCTCTTCAATTGTAGGATTGGCAATTTGTAACAACATTTGTATCAATAAATAAGGTGTAAATTCATTGGTAAATCTTTGATGTAATGCAGATACTGTTTCCATACTAGCTATGATATCATCATTCTTGGATACTTTACAAACTGCCTCAGTTACAGAAACAACAACTTCAGATAAATATTTTTCAATTGATAATACTTCAACATCTTTTAAAATCAGTTTATATTGTTCATGATTAATCAGTTTACATTTTTTAATAAATGCTGTGTTTTTCTTCAATGATGAATCTAATTTTGTTGAACATTTAAATTGAAATTCACCTTCCCATGCCTTGTTATTTAAATCATATAATTCTTTTCGTCGATTGTCTAACTCAACTGACATAACTTCATTTAGAGTATATTATTTTCTAAATGTTGAAAAAATCAATCACAGTTTTTTTCTGCGTACAAAACTGTTTGACAGCAAATTGTAAACAAAGATTACGAGATGATTAAGAATAGATTGAGATGACGATAAAATGGGGAGGAATTGAATGAATGGAATGATTTAACGTATTTTTACAATTAAAAGATTTGCAATGAAAGCGAAGTTGTTAGGATTGACCGCAGGCATGATATTTGAGACGAAAACTTTTAGACTAAACAAGTCTGATCTTTAATAGTGTAGTGGCTGGATTATCATCATCATTGATTAGCTCGAGACAATCGTTCAATGCGGACTAGGCAATCATATTGAAATTATGAAAGCATCAATATTATTTGAAAACAATTCTGTGCTACTTATTATAAATTGTATCTCCCCACTTTATCTCCTTTTCAAGTACAAAGTCATATAGAATGATATGGAAGGTTTATATTGATGATATTCATTGGTGAGTCAATCGGGTACTCACATCCATATCATCACATGGTCTCTATATACAGGAAACTGTCCCGATATTGATAATTTAAATTAAATCAAATACGCACAAGATCTTGATAAAATTATTTTATTTCATTTTGCAGCCATTATATGACTTCTACCATCACTATTCCTGAACGTGTCTATAGCTTTGAAGTTAGAAATGAACTAGATAATGATATTGAATTGAATAATTTTCAACATGGGAAAACTAATGATATAGCTGTTAGTCAATATGAACAAATGGATGATTCAAATGGTACAATGCGAAGAAGAGGTAGTATTATACCAGATGAGCAGGACTCACTGGATTTAATGTATGGTAATGATTTACAAGCCAATATTCCAGATGGTGGAACACAAGCATATTTAGTTTTATTGGGTAGCTTTTTCGGGTTAATTGCAGATTTTGGTATTGCAAATTCTTTAGGTGCTATTGAAGCATATATTACAGATAATCAATTGAAGAATATTTCAACAAATAAGATTGGTTGGATCTTCAGTCTTCATTTAGGTGTTATGTATTTTGGAGGTGTTTTCTTTGGTGAATTATTTGATAAATTAGGTGCTAAAATTCCATTAATTGCAGGTACTTTAATAATGTGTGTTGGATTAGTTCTAACTGCATTTTGTCAAGAGTTGTATCAATTTATCCTAAGTTTTTCAATTGTAACTGCAATTGGTACTTCAATTGCCATGTCTCCATTGATTGGAGTATTGAGTCATTGGTTCTTGAAAAAAAGGGCTTTAGCATGTTCTATAGCAACCCTGTCTGGATTACTCGGTGCTGCTGTATTCACTGTCATGTTACAAAGATTATATATTCAAGTTGGTTTTAGAAATGCAATTTGTATTTTAAGTTGTATATGCTTTGTTTGTATGTCAGTATCAGTATTTCTTGTAAAAGAGAAAAATGATAGATCTCATCATACTGAACAAGTTGAAATAAAAAATAAAACAAGAAAAGTTTTAAATTTTTTTAAGAGTGCTTTAGATTTTAATGTTGCAAAGAATGGTAGATTTATAACATTAACAATTGCTGTATTTTTATCTGAAGTTGTTTCATTAACTTCACTTACATACCTAGGTTCATATGCATTAACTTATGGTATAAGTAATTCTCAATCATATTTATTATTAACCATTGTTAATGTTTGTGGTATACCATCAAGAATTTTTTCAGGTTTTTTAGCTGATAAATTTGGTAGATTTAATGTAATGGTTGTATCATCATTATTAACAACAATTGTTATATTTGGTTTATGGGTTCCAGCACGTGAGAATGCCCATGGATTATTAATTGCATTTTCAATATTATTTGGTATTACAACAAGTTCAGCCATTTCTTTAATTGGAGCTTGTGTTGGACAAATATGTACTAGTTCTAATTTTGGTAAAGTTTATGGAATGTGTTATTTCTTCCTTGGATTTTTAACTATACTTGGAATGTATATATCAAGTGCAATTATAAATACTGGTGAAAAGCATAATTATACAAACTTTGTATATTTTGAAGGAGCATTATCAGCATTGAGCGTTGTTGCATGGGTGTATGCTAGATATACATGTGTTGGTTATAAATGGTGTAAATTTTAAATAGAAAATTGAATATATGTCAAATTGTAGTACAAAAAAGAAAAAGAAACAACTAACGGCTGCATCAGATGTTTGAAACAATTGCAAAAAAAAAAAACGAGATTATTCCGAAGATATGGTAGCGGGAATCTCTATAAATAGTTTTATTTGGTTTAACAAGGGTAAGAATTGGAGAAAATTGGATATTAAATCAATTTATGGTAACTACAAGTGTGACAATAACTGTTATTGATTAATTAATTGACATGTCTAATTCATTAATTCTATTGAATTGAAAATTATTGCAACTTCTATAATGGTTATGAACCCCCTGTAAATGGCATTATATTTTTTTTTTTTAATTAATTTTCAACTTTAATGGTTATTGCAAATTTATTAAATTTTTTTTTTTCAACTTTAAATATTTTAAACTTTATACAATTAATTAGATCTTATTCAATCTAGACTACTATTGTCATTTGTCAAACAACCAATCAAATCATCATCAAATACAAATTGTATAATTTTTTTACATTTTTAAAGTTTTTGAAAGAAAGAAAGAAAAGACCAAATTGATTTTGCCGTACCAATTTTTAATTAAGTTTTACAACATTAATTTATTAAACTTTTAATTAATTGATAACTATTATATTCAATATTTGACATTTCAACAAGAAATTTATTTTTATATTTAAATCTGAAAATTTAATCATTTTAAATTATTAATTTCATATTTTCTTAATTCAAAGACCAAGAAATCTATCAAAGGTGTCAAGAAAAGTTAAAATATGTATCAACAAAGTAGTATAGCGGAAGTTTACCAATGGTTGAACAAAAGAGATGAATGTCCTACCGATAATGATTATAATGGTAAAGATTTTGGTGCTAGAATATCATCAATTTTTGTAATTTTACTTACAAGTGCTATTGGTACATTATTTCCAATATTATCATCAAGATATTCATTTATTAGATTACCACCTTGGTGTTTTTTCGGTGCTAAATATTTTGGTAGTGGTGTTATTGTTGCAACTGCATTTATACATTTATTAGAACCTGCTTCTGATGCATTAACAGATCCATGTTTAACAGGACCAATTACAGAATATCCATGGGCATTTGGTATATGTTTAATGACATTATTTTTATTATTTTTCTTTGAATTGGTTGCTTATCAAATGATTGATCGTAAAATTCAAGGATTAGATACTCATGGTCAATCACATTCTCATTTTGGTGATGAATCAATGTATGTTAAAAAGGATATTGAAAGTGATGATAAACTTGAAACTGAAAATCATATTGTTGATGAAGATGAAACTGATGAAGATAAGAAAAATCCATATCCATCACATTTTGCTCATGCTCATGAACATCAAGATCAAGAATTGATTGGAACACCAGTGAATGATCAAGATAAAGAACAATATTATGGACAATTATTAAATGTATTTGTATTAGAATTTGGTGTTGTATTCCATTCTGTATTTATTGGATTATCATTAGCTGTAGCTGGTGATGAATTTAAAAGTTTATATATTGTTTTAGTATTTCATCAAATGTTTGAAGGTTTAGGGTTAGGTACAAGAATTGCACAAACTAATTGGGGTCATTATAGATATACTCCATGGTTATTAGCTGCTGGTTATACTTTATGTACACCAATTGCTATTGCTATAGGTATGGGTGTTAGACACTCATACCCACCTGGTTCAAGAACAGCATTAATCACAAATGGTGTTTTCGACTCTATATCATCAGGGATCTTGGTTTATACTGGTATTGTTGAATTAATGGCACATGAATTTTTATATTCTGGTGAATTCAAAGGTTCATCTGGTTTCAAAAGAATGTTGATCGCTTATTTCATCATGTGCTGGGGTGCTGGTCTCATGGCATTATTAGGTAAATGGGCATAATTTGAGTAAATTTTATAGAATGTTAATAATATATAATTTTATGTAATCCGATATCGTAATAGTCACGAAAAAATAAAATCTCCAATCTATTTTATCTTCTAAAATGATGTTAAAACATACAAGAGTTGTACCTAGATTGATGATAAACTACAGGTATTATTCACCACCACCATCAAAGTTTAATTTTCAACCAGGTCCACCTAAGTTACCTAAAGAACAACAAGAAGAGTTTGAAACATTACAACATATTGCGCAATCACAAATTGCTATTGATGATTTCAATGATAAATTAGCAGAAGCAAATGGTGAACAACCAGATTATAAAAAGGAACCTAACTTATCAGATACTCATGATATAGGGAACTTTGCTTATTTGAAATTGATCCCTGAATTCGAAGGTGATGTTAATCCAAAAACTGGGGAAAAAGGAGGTCCAAAACAAGATCCTTTAAAACATGGAGATAAAGAATGGACATTCAATGGCCGTGTCATTGATTTTTAAATTTATGTATATAGAAAATGAAATAGTTAATATTTGAGATGTAGATTAAATTTTTTTTTCACCAAGTTATGGATTTTGATCCATTATCGTTATTTACCCCATCACCAAAAGATGATACCGACAATGGTGTGACTATAACATATAGAGAGCTGGAAATTGAACAAGATGAGATCTTGGATGAAGAAGAAGATTATCTCATTCCAATACATGTTTTGGACTTACCATTATTGAAATTGAATCCACCATTTGATGTAATTTATTTATTTCTAAAATTATTTCAACCTGATCAAATTACAAACTTCAATACAACAAATGATGATAGAAAAAGTGTAAATGAGATATTTCAAGAAAAAGAAATTGACACTAGTAAATTACAATCTACATTGGAGTGGTTAAATTTATATTGTCCTAGATTTAATACATTGATTAAATTATCATATATACCGAAATTAGCACCTGATTTCAGATTACAAAATGAGTATAATTCATATTTCACAAGACTTATATCCACACCATTACCATATACGGAAGAAGAGATCAATTTGATTCATAAAGAAGCTTCACTCAGAATTAGTGAGAATTGTGGTCGATATACTAAACCAGAAATCATTCGAAAGATAAAATTAGATAATTTCGATGACATTTTTTTAAAGGAACCTTCATTGACTAGTGATAATCTAGGGTTGAAAACTTGGGGGTCAAGTTTAGTATTAAGTAATCGATTAATACAAAACCCAAAATATTTGAATGGGAAAGTATTAGAATTAGGCTCAGGTACAGGATTAACTGGGATTGTAATTGGGAAATTAGGATTTGATATAATGTTAACTGATTTACCGGAGATTTTACCGAATTTACAAGAAAATGTGAAACTAAATAATTTGGTTGCAAAAGTTGAAGAATTAGATTGGTCAAATCCAGATCTGTTTGTTCAAAATCATAAGGGGATAAAATTCGATACAATACTTTTATCAGATCCGATATATTCAACTGAACATCCATATTGGATAGTCAACATGTTAAATCTATTCAGTCACAACAAGAGTCAAATCTTAATACAAATACCATTAAGACCTAAGTTTGAAAATGAACGACAAACTTTATGGGACCTTCTACAACAAAACCATTACATAGAGATTGAAAATGAAATTGAAGATGGGTTTGATGATTTTGGTAAAATGAAATTTCTTTTTAAAATGTATAATAAATTATAAATAATCTTTTAATTTTTTTAATCTTTCAACTGCATCTTTTAAAACTGAATCATCTTTACATACAGCAAATCTAATTGTTTTCTCTAATCCATTACCTAATCTATTTTGTGGGATTAAAAATTCAGTTGGTGGGATTCCAACAACTCCAATTTCTTTAATTAACCAATAAGCTAATTTAAAATCTAATGTACCTCTATCAAGAATAACTTGAGGGAATTGATAATCAGTTGGGATTTTAACTTTTGATAAATTAACTAATAAAAAGTATCCACCATCAGCTATAGTATAAGGTAAATTTAATTCATCAAATACAGATGTAAAAATTTTATATTTTTCAAGATATTCTTGTCTTGTAGTTTCAAAATAATTTAATTTATCAGCTTGTTCAAATCCAATTGCAACTGCTTGTTGTAATGGTGCAGGAGTTGAAAAACATATTCTTGTATGAGCAGCAGTTACAAATTTAATTAAATTTGATGGTCCTTGAATATATCCAATTCTCCAACCAGTAGCAGCAAATGATTTCCCAGCAGATCCAACAGTTAATGTTCTATCAGCTAATTCAGGTAAACTTTTTAAAGTTGCAGGTCTTGGGAATGTAGGTGTATAATATAAATTTTCATAAACTTCATCTGATACTAAAATTAAATTATGTTTTATAGCTAATTTACCAATTCTTTCTAATTCATTTTCAGTGAATATCTTTCCAATTGGATTATGTGGTGTATTTATAACTATAATTTTTGTCTTTTCATTAATTGAATTTTCTAAACCTTGCCAATCAATTTCCCAATCTTTACCACTAACAATTTCAGAATCAAATTTTTTTGGATATTTAATTTCAACATATTTAATCTTTGCACCTGTCATTTCAATATTTGGAATATATTGATCAAAAAATGGTTCAAATACAATCGCTTCATCACCAGGAGTTAAAAATCCAAAAAATATAGCAAACATACCTTCATTTGCACCGGTTGTGATTTGTACTTGATCCAATTCAACTTTTCTACCAAATGATTTTGTATAATGATTTGCAACTTGTTTTAATAAATTAGGATTACCTCTTGCTGAAGCATATTGATTGAATTGAGGTGTTTGTAATGCCTTGTTAACAGCTTCAGTTGCAAAATGTGGTGGATTATATGAAAAAAACCCTTGACCTAAATTAACAATTGATTTCCCACTTTCTATTTCTGCTTGAGCTGCTGTTTCATTAATTAAAGACCAAATATCTTTTTGTCCTGGTTTCTGATAGAAATATGGATTGTGTAAACTAGCTGGATCTGACATTGAATGATAATACCTCTTGTAATTTGAATTGAATAACCTTTTTAACATATAAACCTTTGAAATGTTTATATTTTTAACAATATTTTAACTGTACTGTTGAACGGTTAGATATTATAAATGCAAGATGAAGTTGGTTGTGATTGAAAGAAGAAGTTCAAACCAATCGATTTTTTTTCTAATAAATAAATATGTGGCGGTAATTTCTCAAATGTTTATCTCTTTCATTTTCAGGTCTGAATGAATTGGTTAAATTGACTCGTGATTTAATCAGTTGTGCATATGAATATTTTTAGATGGTGTAATTACAACTGATAGGTAGCGCCGGGTATGGGTAGAGATATACTACACGAGGATTTCAAAGTTTCAACCGTGTAACACATTGGATCATTAATTAAACCCAATTTACAACAGTTTGATCTCTGTTTCATATCATAATGTAAGTATAAATAAGCAGCTTAATCACGATGTAGAAAAAGACAAAATTTACAATGTCGAATTCAAAAGTTATCGTTAGAAAACCTACATTTGTCAACACATTAGTTGGTAATACTTTCAGAAGAAGGAATGAACTGGATGATAGTTTTAGCATGGATAATAATTTAGGCCATGCATCAATTAATTTCAACCTTGAAAAATTCAATTATGGAAATCGGTTACCACCAAGTTTCAAACATTCAGGTACAAGATTTCAATTTTTAAATTTATCAATTCAAGAAACTGGAATTACACCAATTATTTTCCTCAAAAATCTTGAAGATAGACAATTTATTGATTTTGCATGTGGGTTTAGGTTTGAACTTTTAAGATCAATCGATAGATTAATTGAATTTGTATCAAATATTCATTTAAAATCGTATAGTGATAAACGATTTGGTCAAGAAATCATTTGTTTTATAGTTTCAGAAAGTTTTAAATTTAAATTAGGTCATCATTTCCCTGATGATTTAATCGAAGCTTATTTAGTTAGTTTATATTCCGATTATGAAATTATTGAAATGATGAAAAAAATGGATAAATTATTAAAAAGTAAGAAATTTAATTATTTAAAGAATGGTGTTAGTACAAGTTTAATTGCAAGTTTTAGTTTATTTGTTGAACCAAATGAAAATTTTTCAAATGATTTAATTAGTAAATTTATTACATTATGGGTATTTGCTTTATTAGAAATTAACTAAGTTTATATAGTAGGTAACAATTTTATAATATTGTTGAAATTTGTATCATAACCAAACCCTTCTTCAATTGTCCATTTCTCATCATTAAGCTTATTTATAACTTCACACGCATACCCAGTGACTAATAAACCTGGTGGTCTTGAACCATAAACTTCTATAGCTTGACTTACATTCTCTAATGTTGTACGAATAATTCTTTGATCAGGACATGATGCACGTTCTATGATTGCAACTGGTAATGATTTATCCCATTGTTTTTCATTAATTAAAATCGGTATCAATTCAATTATTCTATGTAATGCCATAAGGAAAATTGTTGTTCTTGTTTTAACAAAATCAGGTATATTTGGAACAACACCTTTTCTTCCTGTACCGGTACAAATTAATACTTGATCAGCTACATCTCTATGAGTCATGGGAATATTAGATAATACAGGTGCTGATAATGCTGATGATATACCTGGGATAACAATAGGTTCAAAATCATGTTGTTTGAAAAAGTTGTACTCTTCACCACCTCTACCGAAAATATATGGATCTCCTTGTTTTAACCGTATAACATTTTCACCATCTTGTAAAGCTTTTAATCCTAAACTTAATAATTCTTCTTGTGCTTTTTCAGCATTACCTGGAAATTTTCTAGCTATAAATAATCTAGTACCATGATTTTGTGGTATTAAATCAAGTACTTGTTGTGGTACTAATTTATCAGCCAAAATCAAATCAGCTGAATATATCGCTTGTAATGCCCCTAGAGTTAACAACGATACAGACCCAGGCCCACTACCAACCAATGTAAGTTTACCCTTTTTTGTGGTTTGGGTTTTAGTTATTGCTGATATTTGATCTTGTTTATAAGCTTGTGTTAAATCATTTATTGATAATTTTGATAAATTTTTAAGTGGATAATATTCAACAACTTGTGATAACCATCTATTACGTTGTAATTTAATTTGTTCAGGTGTCATATTAAATTCTTTAATTAATGAATTTATATTTGTATTTATTGCATCATCATCATTTTCACCAACTTCAATTTCAATTTTATCTTCATTTTGTATTTGTTTACGTAATTGACCTATTTTATCACATATTTCATCAATATTACTTGGTAATTTAGATACTAATTCTCTTCTTATACGATTAGCCAATTTACAACCTTTTCCAGATGTAGTAACACCCATTTGAAAATCACCTTGAGTATATGTTGATAATAAAGTAAATGTACACAATTGTGGAGAATCAGTTGTATTGATTGGTATCCTCATCTTCTTACACAGTTGATATATTGATTTTTTTAAATCATCTTGAACCATAGGTAATGAAACGAAAACTCGATCTATTATGAAATCAACTTCTTCTCTACCCAAACTTTTCAAATACTTTAAATAATTAATATCTAACTCTTTGTCAATTATTATTTTCAACTTATTTTCCAGTTGATGTTGAAGTATACTTGGTGGAAATTGCAAATCATCATTTTGTATTAATAAAATTGGATTTGCACCTGATTCAATAATATTATTTATCCTAAGATTAGTAACATTTGAATAACCAATTAGTAGATGTGATTCACCAGTAGATATCAATGATGCTAATAAGTTTGTCATATCTTCATGAACTTAAAAATTTGAAAAATTTAATAAATTGTTGCAAAATTTAAATCATCATCAATCCAATTAGAGTAACTGAAAAAATAATAATGTGTGAAATTACGCAATACTGATAAATTTTTTGACACATATTTTTTTACGACACGACATATCATCTCAAAAATGGTTAAACGTACGTTAGGGTTAGGTAATAAAGCTAAATCGAAGAAGTTAAAAACAGACAAAAAGGAAGTTGAAACTGAGGAAGATAAGAATCAATTAACAGTTGAATTACCTGAAGAAGTTAGTGAAGATGATGAATTAGGACAATTAAAAGGTTTATATAAATCATATTTTTCAGATAAATCAAATGAATTAATATTAAATGGAATTATACATGAATGTGATAGATTATTAAGAAATAAAAAAGATGATGAAAATTTACCAGCTGTTTTTTATTCAATTTATGGTAAATCTTTAAATGAGTTAACTCAATTTCATATTGAAGATTCAAATTTAGTTGGAGAATATATTGAAGCTGGATTAGAAAGAATAGATGATGGATTAAAGAAATATTCAGATGATATTGAATTAACATTTGCCAAATCAAAGATATTATTGAATGAGATTTTACTTGATATATCAAAATTGAAAGTTGATTCAAAAGGTGAATCATTGAGTGAGAAACTAAATAAAGCTTTGAAATATTATGAAACAGCAGAGAGTAAAGCAATAAAAGATGGTGATTATTCATATTTCAATGAAGAAACATTACAAATTTTACAAGATTTTGATGATTTGTTAGAAATTGTAGATAATTTCGGCAAAGAAGAAGAAAATGAAGAAGAGGAAGAAGAAGAAGATGATGATGATGAGGAAGAGAAAGAAGTTGAATTAGATGAAGAGCATCCATTATATCAAATTAAAAATGATGATGAATTGAATAAATGGTGGAGAGATCAAACTCAATCATTTCTTGATAATTTACAAAAAATAAATCAACCATCTCCAACATTAACCAAAGAAGTCAATAAAAGATTGGGTCAATCTTATTTACAAGAAGCTGAAATCCCATCTTCTGCATTTACATCATTGAAATATGATGAAGATTATGAAGGTATTGAAGAATTATATGGATTTACCCAAGATGAAGCACAAGAGATATCGAAGAAATTAATTAAAAAAGCTTTGAATTACTTGAGACAAGCTAAAGATGAAGAAGAACCGGAGACATGGGCAACTTTAGCAGAAGCAATTGTACAATTGGGTAATTTATATGATGTTGATAGTAAACAACAAGAAGATTTATATAAAGAAGCTGAAGAGTTATTGAAAAAGGCAAACAATGCTACAAATGGATTATACGAAGATGTATTAGAAACATTAATTGGATAATAAAACGTAAAAATTGGGGTCTATACAAAACTATTAAACTCTTGTTGATAAAGTTTTCTCACTATTTAATTTCATTGCATTTCTTTCATGAGCTGTATCTTTACAATTCTGTAATCCAGTACATAAATGATTTTCCAATAATCTATGTTTAGTACAATATTTACCACCACAATGAGAACAATTACCAACCATTCTTAAAGGAGTACCAGAACAATTTGCAAAGCTACATTTATTCTTCTTTTTTGTTTTTTTAATTGTTGTTGTTGTTGTAGTTGAATGATCTAGTGATTGTGTTGGTGTGATTGGTGGTGTATCTATACCATCTGACATTAAAATAATACTAAGTTCCTTTGTTGAATCTTGTATCATTCCAAATGACAGTAAGTTTTGATAATAAGGTTGTAATTTCTGACCATTATAAATTAATTTAAAATCTTTTGGTAAATTAGTAGGACAACTAACAATAATTGAATTTTTAAGGTCACTGACTGTTGAATTATCAGGAATAGTTACTGTAAATGAGTTTTCAGTAGATAATCTTATAGTAACCTTCATTATGGATATTAAGTAGTAGTTCGTTAAAGTGAGAAGTTAAAGTAGTTGTGAAAGGGTATTTAAATTGAAAGATGAGTAATAAATTGATAAGAAATTCAAAGTTCCAAAATTTGGTGGCAAACAATTTACTAAGTTAACTAAAAAATGATGCAAAATTTAAAACAACAACAGAAAAAATAATTATAACGTCATGATTTAGTAAAAATTAACCAATAACTAGTAATAACGCTACCAACCGAGGCAAACGATGAAAAGCTAGACCTAGAATTACTGCAAAACTAAAGCATTTTAACTGATGAGGTTATGAGATAGTTAGATTCTGATATAGAGAAAGTGGAACATCCACATCTACTTGATTTCTTCTTTTTCACAATAAAACAAACATGTATTTATATTCATTACTCATTAATCATTAATCATCATAATTCTATATAAAAGAATAACTATTTCAGTATATCCCATAATGGTTTATCTCTTTTTGCAATATTATCATTAGAATTTAAAACTTCTTGATTGTTGTTATATAATATACTTGAACTATCTATTTTATAAGTAGGCTGTGCTTGAATATAAGTTGATTTTAATGAATTAGCTTGTGTACCACTAGATTTAGTTACGGCTTTTAATTTAGTATCAGCTGGTACTGGTGTTGATAAACTAATTGTAATAAAACTAGTTAATAATATAAATATAAGTTTCATTTTGAAAGATTTGACTAAATGATATGGTATAAAAATTGAAATTGTTGATTAAATCTTACTACACTTATATATATATATGGTATATTCATCTCATCTTATATACAAATAGAGTAACCCAAGGCTTATAACTAACAATAAGAATTACTTAAATTGGAAAGGAGTAAAAAAAAAAAAGCCCCCGATAAAAAAAAGTTTGTTTGTTTGGTGGGGAAAGGGATAGAAAAAAATAAATAAACAAACAATCAACGACTCAGAGTCTCGATCAACGCGTCAAAGAAGATTGAATCATTTCTTATCATCAGTTGAGTGCTGAGTTGATTAATAAGTAGTAGTAGTCGTACATTATATTTAATTCATTTTCCTAGATCTTTCGTAAAATTCATAAATAACCAATTTCAAGGTTTCAGATGTTAAAACCTTAATCATCTTTTTCATCTTTATCATCTTTTTTCAATTTCCTTTGTTTCAAATTTGTTTCATCTTTATTATTCTTATCATCATCAATTGATTCTTCTTCCTCTTCTTCTTCTGAAGATTTTGTTAATTCGATATTTTGAGTTTGGTCTAAATCAGCAGCTGCAAAGATTGGTATATCAGATAAATTATTCAATGATAAATCTAATGATGCAGTACTCATTTGTCTTGATAATGTTGGATTATATATCTCTTTTTCTTCTTCTTCTTCTTCAATTTCTTCTTCATTAAAACCATTATATTGATTATAAAACTTGTCATAATCATCAAACATACCTCTACCATATCGACTACAAAATTCATTCACTCTATCTCGTAATTCTTCTCTTGTCTTTTTCAATTCTTCAATTTGTAATCGATCAGAATGTGAATTAATTAATGATAACAATAATGGTTTTAAAGATTTATAATAATCAACACCAATTTCACCAACTCTTAAAGACGCATAAGTTGTTAAAACAGCCCAACCATAAAATATTAAAAATATACAACATATTGAATAATTGGTATACCATGTTACAGGTAAAATATTTGCTTTTATAACAAATAAAGTTCCAAGTATTGAATAAAAAATATATAATGCTGGTGCTAATACTAATGCAACTAAAATTTTCCATGTTCCTAAAACATCATTTGCTTTAATTTTAACTATTGAACCTTCTAAAGCTTCTTTTGCCTTTTTCCTTGATATTCTTCTTGCAGTTATAAAAACAGGACTAAATAAAAAAATCCCAGGTAAACTTAAACCCATAAAGATTGAAAATTTAAAAAATCTTGATATAAACATGATAAATGTATCTAAATTATTTAATTTTTCTAAAGATTCAACTTGATGATCACGTAAATTTAATCTTAACAATTGTTTATTATAATCAGTAACCATTTCTTTCAATTTTATCACATCTGGTTGATTTTTATAAATTTCATATCCTTTGATTAATCTACGATTCATTTCAACAACCATTGGTAAAGGTATCAGTTCACGATTTGTAGATGTATATAATCTTCTTGCAGCTTGTAAAACCATTAAAGTATCATAATCATCACAAGTTACTGTAACTTCTTTTAAACCTAAAGTTATAATTTTCAATAAATGATCGACTGTTGATCTTGAATCTTTAATATATTGTTCACCCATTTTTAAATCTACTTCAATTGGTTTACCAAATTCAACTACAACTCTAGATCTAAATTTATGTGGATGGAAATAATTTAATCCAACAGGTACAACATTTACTGGAGTTATAAATTCGGAATCTTGATTAATTTGTTCAACAATTGTACCTAATGCCATTAATGCAACACCTGGTTTTAATGGTAATAAATCTGGACGATCATGTGATCCACCTTCAGGAAAAATCCCCAAGATATTCCCATTATTTAAATGATTGAATACATTTTTAAATACAATATGATTATCGATATGAGGTGCAATTTTAAAATCAGTACCTTGATTTAAAATTTTATCAATTTTATCTTGAATTTCTTTCTTTTGAGATTTAAATGGTTTATTAATTGTTAAATGTGTATCATCTTCAATACTTGATATTTTACAATTACCTAATGAATGAGGTAACCCAATTAAACCTTTTGGCATACAATCTTTTGTAAATTGAGTATTCTGACCAATTAATTTACAATCATTATTCGGATCAATTTTTATTTTACCAATACCTATTTTTAATAAATCTTGTGCACGTTCAACAGGTATACATGAACATAATTTAGCTGCATCACCAATTATTCTTCGATCATAAGACTTTTTAGCAATTAAAAATGCAACTCGACGATGTGAATGTTGTTTCACTTTAGTCATGACTACTAAACCATCAATGAATTGATTATGATGAGGTGCAATAACAAATATAACTGGACCTTTCCTTGGTATATTAAATGAACCTCTTGTACGGATATCTCTGAAAAATGTATGTATGACAAGATTAAAAAACCAAAGGACTAAATCATAAGATATCAATCTAATGAATAGTCCAATGTAGTAACGAATTGACTTGTTTTTATTCTTCATGAATCAAAGATGGAGAATATTTGATGATAATTTGATATTATGGAGTAAAAGTGGTTTGATGCGCTTAATCAGTAGAAAAAAAAAATTACATAATTACTGTTTGTATTAAGAGGGTAAACTAATGTTAACCCAAAACTGAATCATTTAGATAAGTTCAGAAGTTCATGATCATCAATGATGAATTATCGTGAGTTAGATAAGGATTTAATCAGAATTGTTTGCATGGTACTGATTAAATTGAAATTGCTGCAAAAATAGCACGCACGGAGTTTATCCCAAATGGGGTAGCAATTGTTGCGAAGATTACAAATTCCAAAACGTTGTAATCAGTTAAACTAAGACAATAATAAATCTCATTATTTCATTCAGTTAATAATCCACACGGGTTTAAAAATCACAAACGTTGTTCTATTTGTTAAAACTGCAGTGATTTCATAAACCATGGGATCTACGGTATTAGCAACTGCTATCTCCATGTTACATACAACATTGTTGATTTGTAATTAACTTTAAACTTCATAGATCTGATAATGCCTAATTGGTAATTTAAGCCGTGTAACCGGAAAAAATTCTTGTTTTACGAATTAGACATTTATTCCGTGTTCATATTAGTAATTAATCTACATCAAATGTTTAATATAAATAGCCACAATTTTTCACAATTAATTTCACTTTTCATTAATCAAACAAGAATGTCTAGTTCCAGTGTTAAAAACTCAAATTTATTTAAACCTTTACAAGTTGGTACAACAACTATTCAAAATAGAATTGCTCATTTACCAACAACAAGAAATAGAGCAATTGTAAATGAACATGTCCCAACTGATTTAATGAAAACTTATTATACAGATAGAGCTAAACTGGGTTCATTATTAGTCACTGAAGCTACATTAATTTCATTAAATCAAGGTATATATCCAAATGTTCCAGGTATTTGGACAAAGCAACAAGCAAAAGCATGGAGAGAAATTACTGATTCAGTTCATTCTGTTGGTGGTGCAATTTCATTACAATTATGGGCTTTAGGTAGAGTTGGATCAGCTCAATTATTGAAAAATCATGGATTACCATTAACTGGTCCAAGTGAAAATTATGAACATGAAAAAGCTGAAAAGGAAGCTAAAGAAGCTGGAAATCCAATTCAAGCTTTAACTGAAGAACAAATTGATGATTTAGTTAATAATCAATATCCTAATGCTGTAAAATTAGCAATTGAAGAAGCTAATTTCGATTTTATTGAATTACATGCTGCTAATGGTTATTTATTTGAACAATTCATTCATCCTGGAATTAATGAAAGAACAGATAAATATGGTGGATCAATTGAAAATAGATCTAGATTTTTATTCAGTGTTATTGATAAATTATTTGAAATTGTCGATCCAAGAAAAGTTGCAATTAGAATTTCACCATTTAATGATTTCCAAACTCCAGGGATTAATCCAACTGCAAAGGAAGATTATACATATATTGTGAAAGAGTTACAAAAAAGAGCTGATAATGGTAAAGAATTAGCATATATCAATCTTGTTGATGCAAGATTTAATGCTGATCATACAACATCAGATGAAAATGTTGAATTTGTACCTGAAAATTGGAAAGGTATATTACTCAGAGGTGGTAATTATACTTATGATGAGAAGAACAATTGGGAAAATATTGTTGAAGATTCAAATAAAGATGATAGAACTTTAGTTGGTTTTGGTAGATATTTCATTGCAAACCCTGATTTACCAGAAAGAATTAAAAATGGTCAAGAATTGAATGATTATGATAGAGATACTTTCTATACTCCATTCAATTATGGATATAATACTTATCCAAACCATGGTGAAAAGGATGAATCAGATCCAAATGAAAAAATCGCAGGTAAACCACTTGCTTAAATTATTAAATAGAATTATAATAGATATAAAATGTTTTTTAGTAATTATTTTGTAATTCGTACCGGATATAAGTTTATCCTAATTAGGTACGATACCGGAAATAAATCGCAATCCATTATAACCGACCTCTTTATATAAGAAGATGAATTCATAATGATTCAACAATCATTAAGGATGTCTTCTAATATAGCTGAATCAAATTTATTCAAACCAATTAAAGTTGGTTCAATCACACTTTCAAATAGAATTTGTCATTTACCAATGACAAGACATCGAGCTAGTGAAGATCACATTCCAACAGATTTAATGAAAACTTATTATAGTGATAGATCTAAATATGGTTCATTATTAATCGCTGAAGCAACTTTGATTTCTGAAAATCAAGGCTTTTATTATCGTGTACCTGGTATTTGGAATACAACTCAAGCTAAAGCATGGAGACAAATCACTGATGTAGTACATGAGAATGGTAGTTATATGACATCTCAATTATGAGCATTAGGTAGAATTGGGAAACCTGATTTATTAAAAGAGAAAAATTTACCATTAACTGGTCCAAGTGAAAATTATGAAAATCAAAATAGTAAAATTCGTGCTGAACTGGTAGGTAATCCAATTCAAGCATTAACTTTGGAACAAATTGAAGATTTGATTAATGTTCAATTTCCAAATGCTGCAAAATTAGCAATTGAAAAAGCAAATTTTGATTTTGTTGAATTACACGGTGCTACAGGATACTTATTTGAACAATTCATTCACCCTGGAATCAATAAAAGAACTGATAAATATGGTGGATCAATTGAAAATCGATCAAGATTTTTATTAAATGTAATTGATAAATTATTTGAAACTGTTGAACCAAATAAAGTAGCACTTCGAATTTCACCATTTAGTGAATTTCAAGTACCTGGAGTAAATCCAAGTGCAAAAGAAGATTATACATATATAATGAAACAATTACAAGAAAGAGCAGATAATGGTAGACAATTGGCATACGTTGATTTAATTGAAAATAGATTAGATTCTTCAACTACAGATTCGAATACTGATTTTATAACTGATCATTGGAAAGGGATAATTATTAAAGGTGGTAATAACACTTATGACGTTGATGATCATTGGAAACATATCATAAATGCAACAAAACAAGATGATCGAACTATTGTTGGATTTGGTAGATATTTCACATCAAATCCTGATTTACCACAACGTATTTTGAAAGGACAAGACTTGAAACATTATGAAAGAGATACTTTCTTTACAAATTACAATTATGGGTATAATACATTCCCAACATTTGGAAATCATAAAACTAGTAATCCAGATGAAAAATTGTTAGGTAAACCTCTTGTATAGATAAACTCTTCAATTTGCATAATCGTACATGACTTGTTTTTTCAATCATGAATACAATCCCTTATCCATATACAAATCATACCTATTTTAATACAACAACTACTCCAGACTCAGTCAATAGAGATATTGGTCTAACTCCGTTATGGGTGGTTCTAGCCTTTTTATTGATGGTTTTATTTGTATTGATTACAAGTTATGGTATATTTGGTATCTATCTAGCTATAAACAAAGGGTATACTCATTTTTATCAATATTTGAAGAATTTACGTCATCATTCAACCAAATCAAATCAATCTAATGATGAACCTGATGATTCAACATTGACTGATAACTACCCCATATTTGATACTGATATTTCATCTTCAATAACAAGAGTTGAAACTGTATAGGTTTTTAATCTTCACCAGCTGGTACTTCATCTTTTAAAATTTTATTTAATTTCAATCTAATTTCAGTCTTATCATCACCTCTTAATACATCTTTTACAAAATTTACATCACAATCTAATTGAACCATTTGTAATGCACCTCGTAATACACCACATAAGATTTGTGAATACCATAATTCTTTTGATATTTTCTTATCTGATGTGATTGGTAATTCAACAAATTCAGTCAATGGATTTGGTTCAGGTATGATTAATGAACATGATTTACCATCATTTGACCAATTTTCAATAGTTGGTTGAATATTTAAAAATAATTTAAAGCCTAATTTAGTTATAATTTCACTTGTTTCTTTAAATGATGGGCATCGTTTCACACCTGTTTTAGCTAAGAATTCTTCAATCAAGCGTAATCCTATACCATATCCCATTTTGTCTAATTGGTTATTAACTTCATGATAATTGTTTTGAAAATCTCGACATAGTTGAGATACAACTGAACCATATGTTAATGTGAATAATTCTGAATTCTAATTTAGTTAGTACAAGAAATTTTTAAAAAAAAACCTAGGTACCAATTCAACATACTATCTTCTCGACATTGTTTTTCCATATATCATCTCCAGTAGTTTTCTTTGACATGATGATTCAATTCGTGTAGTTAAAGATTTTATCCAAGATCAAATAAAAAATTTGTTACTTTTACACACACTTTTTGATAATCGCGATAATTAAGACTATTGATTCAATCATTCAATCATTATACAAGCATTTCATTAGGTAAAGTTGTTCCTATGGCTGTTCTTGATTGTCAAATAGAGTTAATAAACTTAAATTGAACTATTATAAATTGCAATTTGTACTTGTAAAGTTAATAATTTACAATTTACTAACGTAGAAAAATATTAATTGTAATTTAATCGTGATTGAATAACCGTTGCTGCTCGTAATTGTTTTATTTTAGAATCGCATATTGAAGTTCTATACAAAATGATGAAATTTGGCTGCAAAAATGTACAAATTTCTATTTGAAACTTTTGTTGTATCTATATATCACTAAGTTATTCTTCAAAAATTCGGTAAATTGCATTTTAATCTTTAACAAACTTATTCATATAAAAGTATATTTCAAAACTTTGTCAATTTGTTGCTATTTTGTTGTTTATGTTTCTAACTATATTCGACAATTTACCGAAAATATCGCATACATATTGACACTTCAAGCAAGTTCAAAGTCAAAATCAAATTCATCAAATTCACATTTACAATCTGTTCAGTATCATTTCAAACAAGAATACTCAAACTATAAAAGCATCAACTGTTCAATCAACCACCTTTTAAGTTCAATTTATTTTGCAACAAATAATTTTCACCTTCAAGTAAATCTATAATACCATGCCAAAATTCTAGAAGTTAATTTTTTACGTCAAAAGTGCAAAGAATTAGATGAATTGTTAGTGGTAGTGTTATAGCAATGTTTAACATAGGAATAGCCGTTTAAGTTTAAAGTTTATTTAAATCAATTTTTAAAGATATTAAACAAACACATCTATGACAACGTTGTCAAACTAAGTATATCATAACAATAACTATAATCCCCATGATGGTTGGGGCTGGAAATCCAAAAGTTTAATATTAAAATTTAGTTGCAAAATAGGAGTAAAAGCTGTTAAAAAAACAGGCTGCAAAAAAAAAAAATATAATTACGTGACGGAAATTGAAAGAAACATAAACAAAAACAAAATACTAAGGAACGGAGTTAACCAGAATAATCTGGTGACTATTGAATGATGATAATCAGTAGATAATAATTAAAAACTAAGGTGATTATTATATATTAAAATCATTCTATTTTAATCTATGTTGTTTATATCAGTCTTCTGTTTAGTTGTTTACTAATGATAATTGTTAATATTGGTTGGGTGCAGCAGATTAATATCCGAGACGAGACAATTGGTTTTGCAATCGTTTAATTTCTTTTTTTATTTTCACTCTCACTAATTAATTATATCGCATATTACATAAGCATCAGATATTTTTTTATTTTTTTTTTTTATTTTCTTTTCTTCTTTAATAATAAACAACATAAAAATAAATCATTACATTTTAATCATTCACTCATTTCCATTTCCATTCCATCTCACCATCTCATTAATAAATACTACCACCACTTGATACCGTTACCCAGACTTTAGTTTATTATCAGTACATTTATAACAATCAATTTATTACTACTGTTCCTTTCGTTCCAGTTAATTTAATTTTTCATTTCCATTATTGTCATCATTTTTAATAATGAATTCAAATTTTTCAACTATACTTTCACAAACCACTTATCCAGTTGAAAAGATTTCAATTGTTCGTAAACCAGATTTAATTCCTGGTATACCTGATGGAATAGTAGCTTTAGCAGCACCTATAATAGCTTATTGGTCATATTCAACGTTTTTTCATTTAATTGATATTTATGAACTAGCGGAGAAATATCGTATTCATCCAAGTGAAGAAGAATTGAAAAGAAATAAAGTTACAATGCATGAAGTAATTAGAGATGTTATTTTACAACATATAATTCAAACTATAGTTGGATTAATTGTATATTATTTTGATCCAATACCAATGACTGGATTTGAAATGTATGAAATGTGGAAATTAAAACAAAATTATCAATTTATACCTAATGATTTAATTTATATTTGGTATATGTATGGTAAATCAATTATAAAATTAATTATTGCAATTACAATTATTGATTCATGGCAATATTGGTTACATCGTACAATGCATATGAATAAAACTTTATATAGAAAGTTTCATTCAAGACATCATCGATTATATGTTCCTTACGCATTTGGAGCTTTATATAATGATCCATTGGAGGGATTTTTATTGGATACTTTAGGTACTGGTGTTGCATCATTAGTTACAGGTTTAACTCATAGAGAAACTATTGTATTATATACATTTGCAACTTTGAAAACTGTTGATGATCATTGTGGTTATAAATTACCTTTTGATATTTTTCAAATAATTTTTCCAAATAATGCTGTTTATCATGATATTCATCATCAACAATGGGGGATTAAAAGTAATTTCAGTCAACCTTTCTTTACAATCTGGGATGTTATGTTTAAAACTAATTATAAGTTTGTAAATGATTATAAACAATTACAAGAAAAGATTACATTGGAGAAATATCAAGAGTTTTTGAAAACAAAAGAATCAAAGAAAAACAAATAAGTATAGTAGTAAAACTATTTAATATTAATATATAAAAAACTAATTCTTTTAAAGTTGTGATGATATATCAGCATGCAATATTGATTTGGCAACTTTTGATTTATGCTTTTTTAAATTAATCAATTGTTGTGTTAGTAAACTAAGTTGTGTAATTTGTAATTTAAGTTGTGTTTCATCTTTTAAATTACTTTTGGGTTTGAATTTAAGATTATTAACTAATTTAATTAATAATTTATCTAATTTAATTGAAGTTTGTAAATCATTTGTTGATGAATTTTTATAATGATTTAAAATTTTATCAACTTTTTCATGTAAATGATTTAATGTAATCAATAAATTTTCATTATGTTGATATATATATATTATTTCTTGCTTTTTATTCTTTGATTGATAATCTTTGAATTTATCAATTGTGGTAGTTGTTATATTTTCGATCTGTGATGATTCAATTATAGTCTTTATAACTTGATTATCATAATAAGATACAAATGGTTCACCATTCTCTAAATTTATATCAATTATAGTAATGATTAATTGATTAAATTGCTGAATATTGAAATTTTCAATCCATTGTTGTACTTGTTGTAAATATGACACAGTTAACGAAGTGACACTAGGTTGAATATAATATATCCCAACTATATAATCATCTGGATAAGTTTGTTTGAATTGATTATATCGTTTATTTAGATAATCTAAATTTATCGACGATTCGGTTAATATAATGGGGAATGAATTATTAATTATGATTTTTTCGGTTATTTCATCAAATTGACCTAATAATATTCCAATTAATAATTCCAGATGTCTTGATAGTTCATCTGAGAAGTTTAATAGTGTAATTGAGTTTAATTGGATTAATGAAAACATGAAACAATTTTAAAAAGTTAATTTTTTCTCCACGAAAATTGAAATCAGTAATATCAACACTTGAAACGCTACCAGATGCAAATTTATACGAGTATCTACTTAAACTCATATATTAGTATATACAATGCCAGCTAACGAGATTAATGTGATTTGTTTAAAATTATTTGAAACAAAAACAGAGACTTAGTTTAGTTTTGAGTTTATAGGATGAATTTTGCGTTAATTAATACTTTTGGATGAAATAATATCAGGTTGCAGCAATGGTATACACTTAGTGTTATTCAAAAACATTGATAAAACTCAAAATTTTGTTACTTAAATGTTACGTTTACTATTGTACAAGTAGAAAATCCCAGTTACTGAAAGGATAATAATGAGTGATGTTCCTGAACAAGATTATTTAGTCCTTAATGAACCATTGATTTTGTTAAGAATTTGTTTTATAAAGTTTTACTCAACAATCATTACTTCAAAACGATTTTGAATTTCTGTTTGTAACCAGAATGATTTTTTAAACAAGATTTTCAAATCGTTCTATCAAAGAGAACAATGAAGCTTCAGAGTTAAAAGTGTTCAATCTTACTACAAACTGTTCTACTCAGGTTAAATTTTCAATTTATAGTCTTAAATGTTAGTATATCGTTACAAAACTAGAATCGAAAATCTTTCATGTGAAGCCACAGTCCGAAAAGCTTTTAAATAGTAATGTATTGTTCGAATTTGTAGTAATAAAGTATTATTCGTCTACTTCAATAATGTCCTTTTAAGTTTGAGACTTGAATATAGTATAAATTTTAATGTAAACTTGAGCCGATTGTATCAGTTGTTTCAAATTCAATTTATTTAACAAATTTATTGAAATTATCCAATTAAAACAAGATATCAAACAATAATTGCTTTGAAATAACTGAAAAATTTTGTTTATAAGCTTTTAAAATAAATTTAACTCGAGATTTATCATGAAATTGAGTTATTCCATCGGTATAGGCACATGGTAGCATCTATAGTTGAGGCTTTATTTATTATTTTATCGTTTTAAGTTTTTATATTAAGCTCTGCTCTTAAAATTTTTATTTTTTTTTTATTTTTTTTTATTTTTTTTAATTAAAGAAATCCTTTTTCATTTTCCTTTTGCTTTTACATCTTTTTAAATCAAGTGATATTGATTTGATTAATTAAGGATCATCATATATACATTTCAACTCACTTGCCAATACTTCATATACCCCAACAACTACTAATATTGAATATGATAATGTCTCTACATGATCCTATAGCTAGAAAAAGAACATTGGATTCAAATAATAATCAATCATCTAAAGATGATGTAAAATCGAAAAAACTAAAAACAACTAAAAAGAATAATATTACAACAACCACAACAAATGAAGGTGATAATCTAATAGTTTCATCATTGAAGAAGAATACTAATGATGATAACAAGAATAATAGTTCAAACAATGATTTAGACCCTGATGGATTCTCAGAGAAGATGTATTCGACATATATTAAATCTGCATTAATGTCTTTAGAAAAGGTATGTTATCAATTTATTTTTCATTAATTGAGATTTTTATATTTGTTTGAATATTTGTTCAAGAATTACTAACTCATTTTCTCTGTAGCATGATCCATCACAAATTAATGTTTTAACTGATAAAATAAAGTTACCAATTGATAATTCAGAATCTATTACTATATCACATTTCATAATAGTTTTGAAAGCTTTAATTACAAATGTTTCAAAATTGGATAATTATGCATGTAATAAATTAATTTTTGCAATTTTACAATATAAATGGCTACTGTTGAAGAATATTGAAAAAAATCAAGAAATTTTAAACTTTATTGATTTATATTCTCATTTTCTTATAGTTTTAGTATCAACATTTCCAAAATATTTATTTGATGTTAATAATAAATTAATTGGAGAATTTAATTTATTAAATAACGAAATTGAACAAGTTTTATTTAAATGTCATCATTCAACATTACAAAAGATTATCAAATATTTACCAACTTGTATAAATTCTATACCACAAATTTTACAAAGAAAATTCCCAAATCATATATCATCAACAAGTCAAGAATTAACAAATTATGTTTATAATTTGATTTATTTAATAAGTTATTGTCCAGATTTACAATTTAGTATATGGCAGTTGATTATTGAATGTTGTATTAAATTGGATGTTGAATTACAAAATGAATTGGATGATTTGGATGATGATGTTATTGAAGAGTTGATTAATGGGAAAGAAGATGATGAAGAATTATTGGAAGATACTTCAATGATGAAACAAGTTGATTCAGATTTAGAATCAGACTCAGATTCAGATTCAGATTCAGATGATGAAATGGGTGAAGTTGAATGGGTTGAGAATCCAACAAATACTTCAACTAATATTAAAATTTTACTGCATAAATTAGATACAATCATATCTTTATTATTGGACAATTCCAAAAAATCTTTTACAAAAGATCAAATTGATAATGGAGATGGTATAACATTATTTAATACCATTACATCATTATTTAAAAGTCATATATTACCAACTCATTTCACTAAATCTATACAATTTATTTTATTTCATATTACTCAATATCAACCAGAATTGGCAGATTCATATTTAGTATTATTAGTTGATGTTGCATTTAATACTAGTGAAATTTTGGAGAAAAGATTAAAAGCAATGCAATATTTATCATCATATATTGCAAGAGCTAAAAATTTAACTAAACATCAAATTTTATTCATTGTTAGCTTTTTAAGTACATGGTTAAATAATTATATAATTGAAAGAGAATCTGAAGTTATTCAATTGGAATCTTTAAAAAATAAATCAAGTAATAAACAATCTGGTGGTATGGAAAGATTTAAATTATTTTATGCTGCATTCCAAGCATTATTATATATTTTCTGTTTTAGACATGAAATTTTACTTAAGAAGAATATGGATAAAAATTCAGATTCTGAATGGGAATGTGATTTAGATAAATTTTTTCAAAGAGTTATAATTGCAAAATTTAATCCATTAAAATATTGTGATGAAACTGTTGTTTATATCTTTGCAAAATTAGCAACTAAATTGAATGTATGTTATTGTTATTCAATCATTGAACATAATAAACGAGAAAGAATGTTACAAAATAATGGTTCAATTAATTTACCATCAGCAATTGGAAATTTCAAACAAAAGCAAGAATTTTTAGATTTGGAAGCTTATTTCCCATTTGATCCATTAGTTTTACCAAATAGTAAGAAGATTATCAGTGAAAATTATGTTGAATGGTCACAAGTTAATCCTGAAGATGAAGATGAAGATATAAGTACAAGTTCTTCACATGATGTTGAAGATGATGAAAGTGATGGTGATGAAGAAGATTCAGATTCAGATTCAGATTCAAGTGATGAAGAATAGAAACAATCTTTTATATAGTTTTATAGTTTTTAAATAAATGGGTAGTTACGGTTTTTATAATTTGCAGCCAACTGTAGGAATTAGGAAAAGTGCACGATTCTGGGGAAACAGGAAAAAATTATGCAACAATAATTTATTAACCAGCAATTATGAGTATACCATTGATTGGAAGACTACATTTACTAGACTGGCCTTTGATATTAGTATCATTTACATTAGCATGGGTTGAATTTATTATATCCTTGATTACACTTTTGTTACCTGAAAGTTTCATTGAATTTTGTACATTTGTTACAAAACAATTTTTTAAATTTACTTCACATCCGATAAATTTAATAACAAAGCTGAAACAAGAACCAAGTGAAGAAGGATATCATAAATATTCATATATCAAAACTGAGGAGTCTATAACCAAGAGACAGTATGATTTAATGATTGAATTATTAAATGCTGAGAATATTGAACAAATGGTTAAATTATTTGGATATTCAATTGAATCCAATATTGTTAAAACTGTTGATGATTATTTATTAACTGTACATCGTATAATAGGTAAACAACGTCCATCAAATGGTAAAGTCATATATTTACATCATGGATTATTAATGAATAGTGAAATTTGGTGTACTATGATTGATAAATATCAAAATTTACCATTCATATTATATGATTTAGGTTATGATGTTTGGTTAGGTAATAATCGTGGGAATAAATATTCTCAAAAGCATTTGATACATAATTTAAAATCTAGTAGATTTTGGGATTTCTCACTTGATGAATTTGCATTATTTGATATTCCAAATACAATTGATTATATCTTAGATTTAACAGGTAAAGAAAAATTAACATATATTGGTTTTAGTCAAGGGTCAGCACAAGCATTTGCTAGTGTTTCATTCAATCCTGAATTAAACTCAAAAATTGATCAATTAATTGCTATATCACCAGCAACAACTCCACATGGATTATATTCAAAATTTTTAGATGTATTATTAAAATCATCACCAAATATTACATTTTTATTATTTAGTAGGAAAGTACTTATGCCATCATGTATATTTTGGCAAAAGATAATGTATCCACCATTATTTGATTCATTAATTGATATATCAAATTATTTATTATTTAATTGGAGAGCTAAAAATATTAATAAGTTACAAAAATTAAGTAGTTATGCACATTTATATTCAACAACTTCAGTTAAATGTGTTGTTCATTGGTTTCAAATAATTTCATCAAAAAAATTTCAAATGTATCATGATACAAATGGTATTGGATATTCAGGTTTAAATCCAATAACTTATCCATTAAAGAATATAAAAATTCCAATTCATTTAATTTATGGTACAATAGATTCATTAGTTGATATAGATGTAATGAAGAGTCAATTACCTTCTAAAAATACAACTAGTTTCCCAGTTGAAAACCATGAACATTTGGATAATTTATGGGGTAATAATGTTTATGATTTAGTGTTTGTACCAGTATTGAAATATTTAGGTGAAGATGTAGATACTGTTTATTCAAGATTATTTCGTTCAGGTAAAGATGTTAAATTAATTGAAGATATAATTCCAGAATCAAATTCAGATGTTGTTATAGATGATGATAATGAATCTTTTAATCAATCTTATTTGAAACAAGTAAGTAATGGTGAAAAACAACGTCTTAATTCAAAATCTTATACTGATTTTGAAAGACATCAACTGTTTGGTACATCACAAAGTGTATTCATATAGAGAGTATATAGAAATAGATAGATATTTAGAGTAAATGGTTGCGCAGTAGTGTATCAATCAAAATATTTTCTGATTACATAAGAATGTTGCAACACATTTTTTTTCCACCATTTTAAATTTTTTAATCTAAAACTATCATCATCAATATTGTTAACAGATTAATCCCATCACTTTATTGTTTGATTCCTGGTTGGTTCTAATGTCTACAGATAAAGTAGACAACTCATTTGAAACTGTATGGTTTATTCAAATTTTTTGTTTTTTTTTCAGGATATTTACTAACTTTGATATTTAGCATAAACCAACTATCAATCATGATTTCCATCCAGATGGTATGTTAAAAGTATATGTAATAACTGATCGTTATACTAACTTACGTTTCTAGCTTTGAAAAGGAAAATCACTCAAGAAATACCACGCTCGTTACCTTACTACAATAATTCCAATGTTTCAACAGAGAATCAAGATCCAATAATTAATGAATTAATGAAATTACATCCTCATAATTGTGAATTAATCATACAAAATCATGATATCAATGGGAAATTCCCAATATACTCAAATCAATTAAATAAAACTTTAAATTCTTTATTATATGAAAAATTAGATGATGAATTGACTATACAATTGGAACAAAAATTGGAGAACTTAATTCAAACAATTCCAAAACCTGTGGTTAAAGAACCAATGACATATCCAAATAATTATATTTCAAGAATTTTACTTGATAATTTCAATTTATTAAAACATTTTTCATTAACTTATTTTAATTTAAGTTTAGCTTCAAATATTACAAAATTTATAGTTGAATTGATTTATAATTTGAATTATTGGGAAGTTGTTCATTTAGTTTATGCGAATTCAAAAATTATTCCATTTTTAGAATTGGTTGGATTTGATATTATAGATACTCCAAGTGGTAAATTGGTAAAACAACCAGAAACTTATTTAAATGATGATATGTTACTGGGTATACAATATCCACATCCATATCCATTTTATAATTATTCTTATCATTCATTTAATTCAAAAGCTGAACAACATAAATTGGAGAAAATTAATATTAAACCTTATTTAGATATATCATTGAAAACAGTTAAAAAACAAGATAAAAAAATTGAACAACAAGAAGAATCAGAAAATGAAGCTAATGATGTACTGATGGAGATGGAACCTGATTATACAAGAGAAAATTCAATTGAAAAAAGTAGAACTGTTAGTGAAGATGAAAATATATCTGATATTGATCAAGAACCAACAAATAATGAAGAATCAATTGAAATTCAAGAATCAGAAGCTCCAAAAAATCAAGCATCTTTTACAACTGAGAATTCACCACATCAATATCCAGTACAACCACCTTCAAATTATGTATTTCCACCTTCACAAAATACTCCACAACAACAAATGGGGTATCCAAATTTTTATATGCAATATTATCCACCATTCCCACAACAAGGTCCTTCTATCCCACCACAATATAATTTTCCACAACCACCACAACAACAATCAGTGCCAGAAAATAGAAATTTCGAATCCAATCCTGATGAAAAATTCACAAATCAAGAAAGCAATTTCTTAAACATTAACCCTATTACTAACAATTATAAATCACAAAGTGTGTTACCACCATTTGTTAATTTAACTGATAAAGAAAAAATTCAAGCAAAAACTCCACAGAAAGATTTAGATTCAAAATTAAATATACCACAAAGTTATATATTTAAAAATTCACCTCCACAAGCTATTGAACTGTCATCTAATCAAATTATACAACTGAATCAAGGTACACAACAATTTAATCCACCACCTTTCATTGATCCAGTCACCCAAACAATCACGTACCCTGCACCATCATTTTATGAAGATAGAGCAAGAAGAGCACCTAAATCAGGTGTCATACATCAATGTCATTTAACTGATTCAGCAACAAATAAAAAATGTCTTAAAATTTTTTATGGTAAAAATGAATTACTTCGACATCAAGAATTTGTTCATGCCCTGAAAAAGAAAATATATAAATGTATTTATTGTCAAAGAGGTGGGATGAAAGTACAAAGTTATCCAAGACATGATTCTTTAGCAAGACATATACGTAGAAAACATGGTATCACAGGTAAAGAAAATAAAATGGCTGTGAATTATGCAAAAGAAAATGTTGAAATTGTTGAAGATACAGAATTAAGTATTCAACAATTAAATACTCAAGAACAACATCAAAAAAATCGTCTACGAGCAATGCAAGATCTGTTTAAAATTGGTGCAAATCAAGAACCAATATTAGATCAAGAATCTCATGTGTCAGTATTCGATGTCGAACAACAATCAGAGAATAATACACCTGAACCTGGAAATGTTAAAGAAAATGAACTGGCTAGTGAACATGAATAAATATATGTTATATATAACCATCTCTATTAGTTTATCTTTGACTGCAAAAAAAGACAACTCTATATGCAGTATGTTGTAGCTTGTCGTGCATACACAACTAAAAAAAATGACTGCCAAAAATTTATTTACCACACCAGATAAATTTAATACATCCTTTAACTTTATAACCTTATACAACTCAATCTTATAACAACCAACAGAAACATATATTATATATCATTATCTTCACAACCAGATCAATCTTTGGGGTTATTATCTAAATTTCGTCATTAGCGTCTAACATATCAAAAGGGTAGTTTCAAATACGTTATAACACATTAAAATATAATTATTCTCGCAGTCTAAATTTTTTTGCATTAATCCAATTTTTATATTTTACAACCTAATTTCAATTTTAATTTAAACCATTATATTATTCAGTTGCAACCTTAATTACAGAGTTATGAGTCAACCATCACCACCGCCTACTAATGGCGTCAAGATTGGGGTTAATGATGTCGATAAAGAAATTGATAATAAGCGGGAATTTTCTAGATATGCTCCAATGTCTCCAGATCATCAATTACCAACAAGTAGTAGTTGTTCATCCAATGTCAATGAGAATGTTAATGAATCAGTTTTGAAACCTATATCAACAAATTTACCAACTACACATAATACTGGTGATAAATTGGTAGATGAAACAAATTCAAATCAAACACATTCAAATGAATTAATAAATGATGATTCTAAACATGATAAAGAAACACCTCAGAATAACTCTTATAGTCATAGTCCAATAGGGGTTGATCATAACAATATATCACTTGACAAGCAATCACCCCAAAATTCAAACGCTACACCGGAAGCTGTGAATTTCCAACCTGATATACAAAAGCAGTCACCACAACTGCTATCACCACGACAAGAAGACCCATTATCAACTAATCAACTGCCAAATGCATCTAAAACAAAACGATATTTAGCAATAGATCAATTTATCAATATTTTACTAACTGCAACACCATTCAACATTGAAGAATATGCTAATCATTTGAATAAATTAGCAACATTATTATATAATGGAGCATTTGATACTACATATTTACCAAGCTTACATAACAAACTAACTAGTTTAATCAATAGCTTAGATTATTACATTGATTATGAACATATTTCAAATAATAAATTATATATCATTATTGAAAAAAATTTTGATATTTTGATTAAACTTTCAACTAGTTATGAATATGTCGATATATCAACATTATCAATTCGATTTTTAACAACTGTATTCATGAATTTAAATTATTGGGAAGTTTATAATTTACTTAATTGGAAACCACCAATTTATCATTTTTTAAATTTAATTAAATTTGATTTTGATGAATGTTATAAAAATTTTTTAGAAAATTATTCAAATTATACATTTGATAAAGTTGATCAACCAATTATTGCAAAGAAAACAAGATTAACTAAAAGAAGGAAACTTGTTGCAACAAAAAGACGTACAAGAACATCAAGTATACCAGATGCAAGTTATTTTTTAGAATTGAATTTATCACCAGAAGAACGTGAACAACGATCATCACAATTTTTTTCATTAAATCCAGATACAACTGATCATGATAAATATGTAGCTGATGTTTTATCAGGTACAAATAAAGAAAAACGTAGATTTAGACCTGATGTACAATTGGAACATCATAAAATTATTAAAAAACCACAACAACCATTACCAGATCGAATTTCAAATAAATCATCAAATTATGACCCTGATGTTGTTCATGAATGTCGATTACCATCAGCTGAAGAACCTCATAAATTATGTCTTCGAAGATTTTCAAGAAAATATGAACTTATTAGACATCAAGAAACTGTACATTCAAAAAAGAAAAAATTATTTAAATGTTATGTATGTGTTAAACAAAGTCCTGGAGTTGGACCAAGAATTTTTACAAGACATGATACTTTAGCGAAACATATTAGAGTTAATCATAAAATTTCAGGTAAAGAAGCAAAAGCTGAAGTTGCATATTCTAAAAAGCATGCTGAAGTTGTTGAAGAAGGTGATATTACAGTACACGTTGGTAGACGCAAGACAAAAGTTGATTTTGAATTAAGAGCTCATATGGAAAAGAGAAAATTATCTGGTGATGAAACAAATTATTTAGAAACTAGTGATTTGGAATCAGGTGAAGAAGAAGTAGTTTATAATAACCAAGCTATCGAACTTGACAAAATATAAAATATATATATATTAATACAAGGTGTTTTCAAATGTTTGTTGTTCAATTATTGCCTTTTTAATCTCTGGATCATCAATTTCATCAATTAATTTCTTTGAAAATTTAGATAACCCTGTAATTGGTCGCCTTAAATCTTTACTTTGAAATTTAATATCATAAATTAAATCATGATTATTATTTGTTTTAATTTTTTCAATTTTAGAATGTGATGGTTGAGTTGATTCTGGATAAAAATTTAAATTTGTATATACATCTCTTTTACCTTTTGAACCAATTTGTGATCTGACTTCCATTAATTTATGATTATATTCTGATGTTTGATTCGCAATTTGATAAATCCAACTTGAATCAGTTTGATAATTTACAATTGGTGTTGCAGTTAATGGAGTTGCATTCCCACCTGAATTCAATCCTTCTCCTAATACATTTGCCAATTTCTTTTGATATAATTCATTTGGATCTGCATATTCTCCAGGAATATCTCCATTATCAATAGCTCGTTGTTCCCAAAAATCATCAACTACTTTTTTACCTTCTTTAATCATTCTAGCACCAAATTCTCTGAAAATTGATCTGGCAGTGACTAAATTAACTGCTCTACCTTTATAACTATTTGGTATTAATCCTCTATTTATTAAATCCATTTTTTCATCTTGATCACATACTTTTTTATATAATGTACGATGAGTTTTAAATAATAAATATGAATCTCTAAATCCAACCATTCTTGCAGGTTCAGTTGAAATCATAAATAATCTATCTCCATGTCCTAATAATTTAAAAGTTTTCATTCTAAATTCTCTACCACCTTGTAAATAACCTAAATCATCTATTTTCTCTTTACCTTTTGGATCTTCATTCAGTATTATAACTTCATCATTTTCAATATTATTTGGATTCCCTTCTTCATCAAAATCTGCATCATCATCTAATTTGATTTTTGGCTTTTTCCTACGTCCTCTTCTTTCAACTCTTCCAGCAGGTTGTCCTTCTGTTTCTTCACCTTCTTCACCTTCTTCATCATCTTCACCCTCCTCATCTTCATCTTCTTCATCTGCTCCGCCTTCTTCATCTTCTTCTTTCACTGCTTTTCTTTTTCTACTTCTTCTTGAAACTTCAATATCATCTTCATCTTCATCAACAGCTGGATCTTCATTATCATCATGCTCCTCTTCTTCATGATACTCGTCTTCCTCTTCATCTGGTACAATGTTATCGTTATCTACTGGAACATCTTCTTCAATTGCTTCATCCTTGACCACTTGTCTCTTTGCTGGCATTGTTTTGAATACCTTAAGTATATAGTTATTTTTCTGTAGTGTAGAAATCAATTTTTTAAAACATAAATTTAAAAATGTTCAAATCGCAACAATTTTTTCGTCCTTTCACTAATTCGACGTTCTTGCAATAAAATTCCACCTATAGCTAAATTCGAAGCATCTGTGAAAACGATTAATTTTTGGTCTGGTTGATAAATATTAATTGATATATGCTTGTCATGGACATTATTTTGATTGGAAACACCGAACATTGTTAGAAAGAATCTTCTACACTGTTTTAATTTCTAATTCATGATTCTGTTTAGACTCTGTTACTTCTTGTGAGAAGTTTACTAGATAGCATCTGAAATTTAACCATTTATATAATCTGTTAACAAAGTGGGAATTCTCTAATGGCTTGTTCAACACTTGAGTAAGTGCTTTATTGTCACAAAATATGTTTATTACCTTTGAGTTGAAATAAAAGTGGTTGACAAGCCAATAATAAGCGTGGATCCTTGATTCAGGCTCACAAACAATGTATCATAGGAAGAGTTGAATATAATAATAGACTCAAACAGTCAACAAATGATTTAATATTAAAGACGGTATCATTTATTTCTTTTATATGGATAATTTGTTATTTATAATATTTGACTCAATCTTCGTGCTTGTTGTGTGAATTTACATGTTGCAATTCATTATTGTATTGCTTCAAGTAAACATTAAATGAAAACGATTCATCATTTAGCATTCTGACAATAGCTGACTGAACATGTGGTTTTGATCCAGTCATTTACATAGCCTTATCGTTTAATTATACTATTTAATATAAATTTTGTTAATATTGTTATACATTATCTCTTGCCGTGCGTTGGAGTTATTAGAAGAAGAGGTTTTTCTGATTGAACGCTGTCATGATATGGCCTAGTATTTGAATTCTAAGATGTTACGAAAATTACTACAGTCTTTGATTCATTCATGTGTGTTGATATATACAGTATATGTGTCTTGGATTAAAAATAATAAACAACCCAAATTTCATGATCATTAAACAATAATTAAAGATGTTTAGACTGTAACTATAAATTGCAAAACAGCTTTACGATTGATAACGTTGTAATTTTCCCAATTAGGATTGCAATATTAAATTTATCGTCTAATTGAAATAAAAACATCATTAAAAATATAAAAATTTTCAAACACATAAGTTTATTCATCAGATCTTGCAATCATTTGTAAGGTTTAAAGAAACATATTTGATATTCACGATGAAATCTTCGGTATTTGTTGAAAATGATTCAAAAGCTTTACCCATAGAAATTATCGAATTGGTACTTTCATTTTGTGAATTACCCGAACAATTGAAATTTTATCTGTTAAACAAAGAATTAGCATTGGAAGCAATATCAAAGTTTAAAAAAGTTTACATCCTTTACAAGTATTCATCAGATCACGAAAGCCATTTGTCAGAAACCGAGTCGTCAGACAGCAACTATTCATATACTGACTTGTTTGAAGACAATATGTTTGAATCAAACTTTGAAATGGATTATGAAACTTTCAAAAGTTTATTAGAGAGTGAATCTTTGAATCCATTGTTGTTTTCATTATTTGCTTCTGCTTTACATTATGAAGACGAGGATGGTCATCGAATGAGATACTTATATCATTATTTCATTCCAAATTATGGATTCGGTGAATGTGATGGGAAAACTGCAGCTATCAAATTGGATGAAGTCTATCAGACAGAACCAAGCGAATATCGTACAGTTATTTACGATAAGTTTATTGAATTGTGTGGTGTCGAATTCATCAAAAACCTTCAATATGGCTTCTTTAAAGGTAAAGAATTAAGATCTCTGTTTCTTGTTGATATAAAAGAAGAGGAGAATAATCTTAATGTGAAAATCAAATTACTTGCCTCTGCAACTGAATATAAGAATATTGATATTGTTCAATATTACAATCCATCATCGGTTAAATATGTTAGTTTAGAATTGTCTTTCCTTGATAAGAAAAACGACTATGTTTTGCATTTTGGTAATTTGAAAACATTTATCAAAAAATTGTTGGTCTTTCAAAAACTTGAAATTGTCATCCATGAGTTGATACTTTATTGTTTAATTGAAAACAAGAAAATTAAAGTGATGAAACTGCCAGCTTTTGCCCAAAAAAAGCAAATTAAACAAGTTATTAAAAAGCATTGCTTGTCTTAAAGTACTTAAATTATCAAGTTTGATATGATATGTTTAGATTTAATTAAGTTGTGTAGCTGTTTTCAATAAACAGAAATATTGTTTTGATCGTAAGGCTCTTTCAATTACTCTACAAATTCAAATTGAATTATATTATTATACTACTCAAACATAGTATTCCACCAATTTAGAGGTTTTACAACTGATCAATTGAAATCTAATTTTTTTAATTTGTCGTATACTCTATTAGGATTGCAAAAGTGAGATTAATCGTCTACCGAAATCAAAACAGACAAACAAATAAATTCATTATTCAGTATTAAACATTTATTAAAAACAACAGAGTGACAGATATTAATAATGATGAGTTCATCGGTTCATGTTGATGATTTAGAAGTTTTCCCAGTTGAAATATTTGATATAATTCTTTCGTATTGCCAGTTACCCGAACAATTGAAATTTTACCTGCTCAACAAAGAATTTGCATTAAAAGGAATCTCACAGTTCAAACGCATTTATATCAAAGAAAAATATCACAATTATTCACCTGAATATGAAAGCTTTTGCAAAGATACTGGCAAGATAGTACGGGGTGAAGCTGAATTTGAATCAAATTTTACAATTGATCAAGAATGCTTCATGGAATTATTGACCAAAAAATATTTACATCCATTGTTATTTTCATTATTTGCATCGGTTTCTTACCTAAACGAGTTCAGCGGGATTTCCATATATAATTATTATTATATTATTCCAAAGTTTGCATTTAATAAAGAGAATTTTTCATATGATTACTGGAAAATGAAACCATTTCATGCAAAGATGTCCGAATACCGTGACTTAGTTTTTGAGGAATTTATTGATGTTTGCGGTGATGAATTTATGTTGGAACTTCAGCATAGCTTTTTTGAAAGGCGTCCCATTTGGGAAAAAGTATTGGAATGTTATATTGAACTAAAAGATCATGAATTCCTTTATATTGAAATGCCTCTTGATGAACTTTATCAATCAGGTGTTCTGGAAATTGAAATACTTTGTTTTTATGATTTTTCATCGATTAAATATATCCATTTAGAGTTTTATCAAATATCGAGTCATAAAATTCTACTCAGCTTATGCGAAGTGACGGAATTCATGAAAAATTTGATAGTGGTTCCAAAATTCGATATTATTATTGAAGAGATAAACTTTAGATGTTTGATTGAACATAATGAAATTAAAGAGCTTTCCTTTCCAGATGTCGACAAACAAAGAGAGCTTAGAGATTTGATCATAGAAAAATGGTTGTCTTAAAAATCTTACTTTGGATATCTTTATATATTCTAAATATTCAATACAAAACTATTATAAAATCACATTTATTCTAGTAAAAACTGTAGTATAACGACAAGTTGAGTGAAATCGTGTTAATTTCCACTTAAAGACGGCATTTGAACAGTATTTTGAAGCAAATAAATTGATTTTCATCTGTATATCATTTTTAAACTCTATAAAAACTCTTTTGAAAGCATACTAGCTATAATAAATTAGTGTAAATAGCTTTAATTATCGGTTTTAAGAATTTTAACAATATGTACTTTGCTTTAAAGATTTTAACAATTCAAGGTTGATTTTGAGAAAATTTTGACATAGATTAGCCGTACTGAAAAATTTTAAGGTTCTTACACAATTCCAAAGGTATCCAAATTAGACAATAAATAATCAGTATAGGCTTGAACTACGTAGAGGTACTATAAATCTTTTGCTAATCTATATTAAACTGTGTTATTGTTTGGCTCATGAAAAGAAAATTGATGTTTAAACAAAAGATATATAATTGTAATGGCTTTTGACATTGAAACTCAATTAAATGTTTAAACTCATAAACTAATGACCAAATAGAATTTACCTGAGATTTCTCCATATGGTCATAATTATTCAGAAATTCAAAATCTTATAATATTGAGTTTGATATCATTTAAATTGATAGATAAATCGAAATAGTTTGAGATTACTTTACTTAGTAATCTACATTTATACTTCTATGATTATTCACCAGTTCAAGCTTGAATGATGAATTTGTAATCTAAAATAGTAGGAAGAAATAGATTATTCAACTATGCAAGCTGAATCATAGTGTTGAGTTCTGACATAAATTAAGAAGTAGAATTACAAAGATATAATAACCTTTACAATTTAGTACAATTTTTAATTTACAATGTGTAATTTACAATGTGTAATTTACTATTTACAAGTACGTCTATTAAGCTTTTGAGTCATCTTTAAATGGAGCATCTTTACCATCTAAATATTTATCAAATGCATCATTAGTCTCTGGGAATGGTCTTTTACCTAAAAGTCTAATCATATCTTCTCTTGTTATAAACTCTTTCTTTAATAATTCTTGTGCAACCAATTCAACTTCTTTTGATTTTGAAATCAATAATTCTTTACATTTTTGATAACAATCATTAACAATTCTATGAATTTCTTGATCAATTGTTTTACTTGTTGCATCACTAAATGGTTTCGTCAAATCATCTTGTGATCTTGTATCATAGAAATTAACCATACCAACTTTTTTACTCATACCAAATCTTAAAACCATTGATTGTGCAATGCTTGTAACTTTTTTGAAATCATCATGTGCACCACCAGTAACAGAAGCAAAATGTAATTCTTCAGATACTCTACCACCTAAAGTCATAATCATACGATCATATAATTGTAATGTACTCATTAAATAAACATCTGGTGGTAAATATTGTGCATAACCTAAAGCACCTTGACCTCTTGGAATAATTGAAACTTTTAATAATGGATGAGCATATTTTAAAAACCATCCACAAACTGCATGACCTGCTTCATGATAAGCAACAATTTTTTGCTCTTCTGGATTTAATAATTTTGATTTTTTTTCAATACCTCCAATGACTCTTTCAATTGCTAATTCAAAATGTCTTAAAACAACAGAATCTGCATTAAATCTTGCAGCTATCAAAGCTGCTTCATTACAAACATTTGCAATATCAGCACCTGAAAATCCTGGAGTTAATGCAGCTAATCTACCACTTAAATCATGATCAACATTCTTCCCTAATGTAATTTTTTTCAAATGAACATCAAAGATTTCTTTTCTACCTTGTAATTCAGGATTATCAATATGTATATGTCTATCAAATCTACCTGGTCTCATTAATGCTTTATCTAATATATCGGCTCTATTTGTACCTGCTAAAACAACAACATGATCTGTACTATCAAACCCATCCATTTCAACTAATAATTGATTCAATGTAGTTTCACGTTCATCATTTGCACCAGTAGCGTTACCTTTTGAACGTTGTTTACCAATAGCATCAATTTCATCAACAAAAACAATACTTGGAGCATTTTCTCTTGCTGTTTTAAATAAATCACGCACTCTAGACGCACCAACACCAACAAACATTTCAACAAACTCTGAACCTGAAACCGAATAAAACGGAACACCAGCTTCACCAGCAGTAGCTTTTGCAATTAATGTTTTACCAGTACCTGGTGGTCCTGATAATATAGCACCTCTTGGAATTTTAGCACCTAATTTTTCATATTTTTCAGGGTTTTGTAAAAATTTAACAAATTCCATAACTTCTTCTTTTGCTTCAGACATACCTGCAACATCTTTAAATTTAATTTTAACATCTGTTTCTTGATTAAATTTTTTGGCAGTTGATTTACCAAATCCCATTGGTCCCATACCTCCCATTGAAGAAGCAGCTTTCTTTGTCATCCAATAAATTGCTCCCAAGAATAAAATTGTTGGTAAAAAGTTGAGTACCAATTTCGCAAAACTTGTTTTATTCAGATAAACAACTGGAACACGTAATTGAGGTGCTATGCTATATTTATCTTGAGCTTCTCTTAAATTTCTTTCAAAAGTTTCAACAGATCCAATGTTGAAATATACAGCTGGTCCTTTTCCATTTTGTTGTATACCATTTTCGTTTAAAATTATATAAGCAGTACTATTGTTTATAACCTCTATCTTAGAAACAATATTTTTATTCAAATAGTTACTGACAAAATCTTGGAATGTTATTTCTCTAGAACTGTCTGATGCAGTATAAGTTAATAATACTATAGCTAAAGTCACAACAAACCCAATTTGAAACATTTGTTTAGGATTAAAATTGAAATTGAATTCCATTATCTTACCATTGTTTTGATTATTTTTATTCGTTGGCTTTGGTTGTTTTGGTGGGCCTTGAGGTTTGAAAAATGTTGAAATAATTGGATTATTATTCTTTTCAATTGATACATGAACATTTTCTGGACAAAGTGGAAACGTATTGATTTGATTTTCTTCTGCATAAGGTGTATTGAAGATGGTTTCAAAAATTTTGAACCAACTACTAATTGCATTTGTTGGAACATCCAATTCTTCAGATAATTCAGTAACATTGATTTGTTCACCATTTTCATGATTCAAATAAGTGGCCCATAATGTATCAACTTTAGGATTACTTGAAATAATTTGATCATGATAAAGTCTTTTATTCGATATTGAATAATATATATCAATAAAAGCTTCAACTTCTTGTTCAGTCAACCCTGATAATTCTTTATATTCATGTGAAAACTCATCTTGTATTTCTTTTATCATATCACTTTTGCTTTTTTGTATAATCTTTTTATTAAAACTATCTTGCTCTTTATATTCTTCACATTTATTGATGAATGTACTCAACATAAATTCTGAAACATGATATAAACGATCAAGTGATTTCTGGTCAAATGGATCATTTGGTAAAGGTATCTGTAGTTCCTTTGGTAAAGGTTTTATCTTGGTATTGAATAACTGTTCTGCTGATTGTTTAAATCGTTGTTCCCATTCCTTATTATCTGGCTGTTGAGAATATAAAAATTTCTTGGAAACGTGGATATTTCTTTTCAATACAAAACTTAATGCTGGTATAGTTCGTTGGACAACATTTCTCCTTAGTAAGTTTAAACTTGATCGTTTAAACCCAATCATCATAGTAAGTTGTTGTACCAAAGATTTTTTCAAGCTATAAAATATTTTTTGCCTTTGACTGAACACTACCAAACCCCAGAAACTTTAATCAAGTGTTAGACATGGCATTAGAGATATGTGAATTAGTAGATATAAAAAGGCATATATTGAATAAATGTATATAGTTAATTTCTCCTATTTAAATGGTTTATATGGAACTTTGAAACGAGCTAAAACAGGTCTATGATCACTAAATCTGTGAGTTTTGTTGTAAAAATTCTCAACAATTGTATGAGAAAGAACTTTAACTCCAGTTAAAACGTTGGAGCTTTTTGGTGACCAAATGAAATCAATGTTGTCACCTTGTTGACCGGTGAAAGCAGACCATGTTTTTAATTGACGATTTAATTTGAGTGCAGCAATTTCACCTGTATCATCTGATATTTCACTAAGTGTTGCATAAGCTTGATTGTTGGAGTTAATGTTAAAGTCACCACCTAAGAATGTTGGGAAATCATTTGGTGTTGCTTTGATAAACGAGTTGATTAATTTAGCACTAAATTCTCTTGCTTCTTGACCAACATGATCAAAATGAGTGTTGTAGAAATTCAATTTAGCACGGCTAATTTTATGTTCCAAAGTGGTCATGGTAATTATTCTAATGACAGCGGAATTTGGATGTTTAGATGGAACATCTGGAGTTTCACTTAACCACTTTGTAGTTTGATTCAATAAGTTCCATTCCAAACCATTATAAATGACAGCTGAAAACTCACCTTTTGTGTTACCATCATCTCTTCCAACACCAGCATATTTCCAATTATCAAGTTTTCGAAAGTTTAAATCGTTGATAATGTCAAGTAATTGATTATGCTTAGCTTCTTGAACACCAATAATAACTGGAATTAACCCAATTTCCTTACGCATTGCTTTCACGACACCTTCTTTTCTAATACTCCATGGCAACTCATCTTTACCTACATTAGTAGTTTCCATTCTAATGTTATTTATATAAAGCTTAACTGGGAAATGTTTGACAATCAAATCACCAACAACCGGTAATCTAAAACAGAAAATTGGCAGCACAAAGTATAAAAATATCAAAAAGTTCATCTTGCTTATTGATTCATAAATTCATGGCTTCAACATGGTTATTTATACATTTCGGTAGAGGCTCTCAACTCATAGGTATAGGAGCTTTTACAACCACGAGGAGTTTGCCGTGAAAAAAGGTTAACGTTAAACTGGTAACTCTTGATAGTTTGGAGTGTGAAGCAAAATACTAAGAAAATTGTTTGCAGCATAAATAAGGTACTAGGAAAGTTAGTTTTAATAAGATTATAATTCACGCTCGATATTTGTTCGGATACGATACTGCACTCCTATTTAGGTCAATGAGTAACTGTATTGAGTCTCTGATAAAGCCTAAATTGTAAACTCTGTAATAATTTAATAATCAAGGGTTTAAAACGCGTCCATAACACGTTTTTAATTTAAATCCAGACCAAATACATAATATCAATTGTTAATTGATCTATTTTCAAAGAATCATGTAGAGTACGTAAGAGTATTTCACATAGCACGACAGATGACAAAAGTACAGATGTTATTAATAATCTGATTACAGATCAAATTTTGCAACCACGAGGGTGCAAAAAAAGAAACTTTTTTTTTTTCGAATGCATAAAATCATTTCATACTTTTATTAAAATTAATCATATAGAAAATTTAGCCAAAACTGGTCTATGGTCGCTAAATCTAAAGCCATCATCAAACAAATTATCAACTATATCATGTGACAAGCATTTATAATTTGAATCGTTCGTGTTTGTGTTTTCTGGTGACCAAATAAAATCTATAGTGTGTAAAGTTTCATTTGCGAAACCGGAATATGTTCTAAAATTTGAATCAATTTGTTGAATTCCATCAATTGCAGAATCTTTATTACTTTGTGAAAGAATTTTATATGCAGATTCTGTCATTTTCGAATTAATATCACCACTTAAAAACGTTGGATAATCATTTGGAATTGATTTGATATATGAATTAATCAAATTTGCACCATGTTCTCTTGCCTTTGATGATTTTGAATCCAAATGAGTATTTATATAATTGATATAACGATTTGATTTCTTACTTTTCAAAGTGGTCAATGTAACAATTCGTTTTGTACCTGCACCAGGGTATCTTGAAGGTTTATCTGGAGTCAAACTTAACCATTTAGTGGTACCATTGATCAATTCCCACTCTTCTGAATCATAAATAACTGGTGAATATTCACCTTTCTTCTTACCATTGTTTCTACCAACACCGTAATGAACCCAATGACCACTGTAATTTTTATTCAACCCCAGTAAAACATCTTTTAATTGAAAATGTAACAACTCTTGCATGCCAATTAAAGTTGGCGCATCACCATTAATTTGATTCTTAATACTTTGAACAACACCAGATTTTCTTTCTGACCATGGCTTTTCATGTGGTAATCTTCGTGGTTTCTTAGCTGCATACCTTACATTATGACAATAAATATTGAATTCAAAAGTATCTGATCTATCACTGATTTCAACTTCAACTGGTTTAGTGATTGCAACAGAGTATATTGGTGAAATTAAAAGAATGAATAGTATTATTAACCTAGTTATCATCTTGTGAGGATTAGATCTGAAAAATTAAACTTCAAAATAGAGAAGATTCAATTGATATTTAAACCAATAGCATAAGGCATATTCACAAAATTAGGTTTTAATTAAGCGCATATCGGAAAAACCAATCTACTAATTTTAGAAACTAATTAATTCTATTGTGTTTGAAAAATTATGGCTGAAACCGTTTTGTGTAACATTGATTAAAAATTTATTTATCAGGAATGTTCATACAAATAAACTCCTATTGATTATGTTCGAACCACAGGTTATAATTACATCATTTTTATTGATTGTTTGAAATATTATATCTTTCAAACTTGTATAAAGGTTTTAAGCAAAGAAATAAATTTACGTTGCCAAGATTTACTCATACGAAAAAATTTACGATGGCTGATAAAAAATATTCTGCTCGCCTTAAGAAATGTGTTGATAATTAAGGTCCCCCTATTGATTTCTTTTTGTAACACGAGGCATTAAAATTATTCAACGTTTATTGTTTCTATAAATAAATTAACCTATCAACTCTTTTTCATCCTCTTCAATGTCTTCATCGATTAATATCCTTTCGTCCAAATCGTAAATTTCACCAACTAAGCCTTTTACAACAATCATTATTTCATCCAACCTATTATATATCATGTGAGCCACTAATAAAGATAAGATATTCAATTGACCATCATTACTGAAAAATTTTTTAAAATCTAAATGATTAACAATCAGATCATGATCTGAAAATTCTGTTGTATCGTAAAATCTTTCGCTTAAGGAAATTCTATTGATACCCCATTGTCCTCTCAATAATTCCATGTGTTTCACTGAAATATTTGCTTCAGTGATTTTAGGTAATGCATCTTTAGTCTTTAATGCATCTGATGCCATGTGAATTGTTGCAAATATTTCTGCATCTAAGTCAGCATAACAAAACCCAACTCTTCGAATAATTGTTGGAATCCAACTTTGTGAATCTTCAAGCTCATCAAATGCAAGTAACAACATAAAATATAATTGTATTGTATCAGATAATAATCCTTGTAATCTCATATATTTTGATTCTGGCCAATAACCAGATATAGGTAATTCAAATTGTAATGGCATTAATAATTTAGATAATCTTGCAATTTTCATAAATAGATATCTAAATTTGGCTAACAAAATATCATGTCTGGTTTGGATTTTAAAAGTTGGATCATGAGATCTATGTAATGCAAATTTAGATACATCACAATGTACATTACCAACTTCTGATAGAATTGCTCCTAATGAACGTCTAAGCATATATTTTGATGATTTTGGTGTTGGTACAAATGCAGTTAAACATCCAATTGCTAAACCAATTACAACACCAACAAATCTAATCCAAGCAGGTCTAAAACCCCACCCAACATCGGCCAGCTTATTACCATTTGCATCTACCCAAGAAGTTCCCAACACTAAATTTGTTGTTATACCTAATAATATTTGTGGTAATGGAGTTTCATGTTTTGAAAAATGTCTGAAAAATGTTAAATATAAATAAACAACAGCTGTTACAGCTCCATAACCATAATAATTACCTTGACCATTACCACAAGATATATACCATGCGACCATTCCTAGTAAACATCCAAAAAATGAATAACTGATTCTTGCAACAACAGTATAAATTGTTTGACCTGTGCTTTCACTAATTGAAACAGCAATCATAATGACCAACCATATCATTCTATTGTTATAATACCATGAAGCAGTCGTTCTTACAAAATATGGGATTGCACCAATTACAATTAATCCACCTGCTCTTACCCAAAACCAAAAGTCGTCAGTCATGAAATATCTTAATAATTTAAGGAAATAAAATCCAAATACTTGGAAAACATTTGATGGTTGTAAATTATCAGCATCTCTTTTTTGAACTTGAGATTTTAAATAATCTGGCATTTCACCATCCATGTCTGATGATAAATGCTTTGGTTTTGAATATTTGGTTTTTGTAAATGATGATATAAATTGTGGTGTTGGTCTTCTTTCATCTAATTCTAAACAAAAATCTATTAATTTGATTGTACTTGTTACTTGATGTTTTGCAATTTGTAAGAATAACACTCCTTGACTTATAAGGAATAATAATTTATCTTCACTTTTCGATTCCTTAAACATCAATTGTTTTAATTTATCAACATCATCATATTTAGTTAAAATTTCTTGTAATTGTAATTTTGCTGATTTCAATTGAGAATTCATTTCCTTTTGTAATTTAATATTTTTATCCCATTGACCGGGAACTAAAGACCAAAGTCTAAAATTATTTGCTGCATTTAACCAACTACTTACAGCTTCCATTCCAATATCTGCACCTTGTAAAAATGGACTGAAGTATTTTGTAATAAATCTTGCAATTTGATCAATATGTTTTGTACCAATTCTATGACCTTGACCATGATGCATTATCCTATTTCTTAAAACCTTCATTCTTCGTCTCATTTCAAACTCACCAACTTTTTTATATGAATCTTGAAATGCACTGAAGATTTTTGCATGACCATGTTCTAAATGTGAGCTTGCATTTGATTTTCTTCTTGTTATTGAAAAATCATCTTTCGCAAAAAATGTTCGTTCTTGTAATAATTGATAAAAATAACCATAACTTGCAGTTGCAGATAATAAATTCTTATACAATGATCTAATTTCACCAACATCACCAACATCAAACCTACCATACGAACATTCTAACCAAATGGTTGAAGCAACTATTTCTAAAGGTGCCATTGCTCCTCTTATCTTAGTTATATCCAATTTGAATTCTTTATAATTGACGAAATTGGGTGCTGAAGGTTTCATGGTTTCTAATAATTTCATATTTTTTTTACAGATCCCTTTCAAACTATTTAAACTACCAGATAAACCTTTAAGATAATTAAAATTAGAACTTGTTGGATAGATGAATACAGCTGCACCTATTTTCAACATTAAAGATGAAGCCGAAGGGATCATAACTGCTTTCCCCATTGTTATTGGTTCATATAATGGTGAGAAATGTCCATAACAAGTGAAAATAATTAAACCAATTGATCCTCCAATATAAGTTACCCCAACTAATGGATGTAATCTTTGTCTAATATTTCCTAGTATAAATGTACATGTAATCATTGAAATAACAGACACAGCAACAGTTTTGGTTGTAATGTATCTACCACTAAAAATTTGTTCTTCAATACAAGCTTCTAATGTAGGTCCTGTTTGACAACTTCCTTCTTTAATCAAAGCTTCAGCTAATTGTGCTGATGTTATACCACCATGTAAATCATTGATAATCTTACTTCGTACAACATGATGAACAAATGCAATTACTACCCCACTGAAAAATGCAAAACATTGAATAATATTTACAATGACTGAAGAACCACCACTTATAACAATAAAAGTAACAATTGTAACTAAATAACTGGCTGAACCTAACCATGCTGCAGTTAATGGAACAATAGTTAATATCACACCACTCCATAAATGAACCCAACTTCTTAGCACTACTTTGAAAGATTCATAATTTAAATAATTTAGTACATAACTTGGATAAATCACTTCATAGACTTTCCTCCATATACTTTTCTTTCGATGTGGTTCTTCTTTGATTACTGTATGGTATCGATTTCTTTCATCACCTTGTGGAAAATATGCATTAACAATTTCTGAATCCAATTCTTCTAGTTCTGAATCATACCCTGCCAATGGTTTAGGTTCTATTTCTTCTTGGTTAGCAGGTTCAGCAAACGGTTGTGCGGAAGAAGCTGATGATGATATCGATGTCAATGTGTGAACACTGTTGTTGTCAACTTGATTCGACATGACAATCAATGAAGTTTCACTATTCCCGTTTGTTTTTAATAAAAATAAATATTTTTTTGGTTAGAAGCCTGGTCTTCCCAATGACATAATTAGATGAACAAATTAAATGACCTGGCTTAATTCTTGCTGAATCTTACAACTCTAATTCTTAACTGTTCGAGAGAGACATACACTTCGAGTATTTGACAATATGTAAAATAAAATTGCAATTTTGCAGCACTTTTTTCAATAAAAAATATAACCTTAAAAATGAAGGGCTAATTTTGTGATTCAGATTACATAAATTTTTCTTGGCTTCTTATCGACCGCCGCATTAACCCGAGATCAATTTTGTTAATATATAATACGAACAATATTTTTCATTTACTTCATAACCAACAAACATGGCTAAAGTTTATACACAAGAAGAATTTCAAAACAAGATTGTTTCACAATATACTGATGTAATTGGAGAAAAATTAGGTGGTAAAGTGTTATCATATTCAGATCAATGGTTTGCAGATGCTGAAAATTTGATTAAACCAAAAGCACCAATCAGAGATGCAACTAGATTCACATATGCTGGTGCTTGGTATGATGGATGGGAAACTAGAAGACATAATGAAGCAGAATATGATTATGTCATTTTCAGACTAGGTGTTAGTTCAGCTAAGATCATTGGTTGTGAGATAGATACTGCATTTTTCAATGGTAATCATGCACCTTTTATCAGTGTTGATGGGTTACAAAATTTTGAAAATGATGAAATTAATGATGATGCATGGGAAGAAATTATTCCTAAATTTGAATGTGGACCAAGTCAAAGACATTTTTTTGTTAGAGATTCAATTACAGATAAGAACTATACTCATATTAGATTGAAAATGTATCCAGATGGTGGTATTGCAAGATTTAAATTATATGGTGAAGTTATACCTGTAGTTGAAAAAAACATTAAAACAGATTTTGCATCAGTTTTAAATGGTGGTGTTGCTATTAAAGTTTCAGATCAACATTTTGGTACTGCTGACAATTTATTATTACCAGGTCGTGGTGTTGATATGTCTGATGGTTGGGAAACTAAAAGATCTAGAGAACCGGGCCATACCGACTGGGTGATAGTTAGATTAGGTGACGTTGTACAATTAAATGAAATTATCATTGACACAGCACATTTCAGAGGTAACTTCCCACAAAAGGTTAATATAAAAGCTACAAATACAAAAGAATCAGAAATTGATAATTGTGCATGGGAAACAATTGTTGCTGATTCAAAAACAAAAGCTGATTTTGAACATGAATTCAAAATTGATTCAGATAAAATTTATTCTCATATAAAAGTTACAATCATACCAGATGGTGGTGTTAAAAGAATTAGAGCATTTGGTGTAAAAGTTTAAAATTAGAATATACGCGAAAATATGAAACATCTCTATGAATAAATTATTTCTTGCAATAAAACAAAGAGTACCAATTAAAAATATAGTCATTGATGAGAATTGTACGACTTATGAATGTCAAGATAAAATTGTCAATTTTATAAAGCTTAATATTGAATCAAATCCAAGTTATTACAAGAATTTCTTGAAAATATATATTTCAAAAGTTGAATTTTTCAAGCAAGAAACAAATGATGAATTGTATGATTTATTCGTTGATCCAACAATTTTGAATGCAGTTGAAATGGATGCAGAAACTCCAGATATTATTAAGTATCATGTAAATGGATTTGAGGAAGAAAACATTGATGAATTTGATTCAATAGAAATAAAAGAAACACCAAGAGTAATTTCTGGGAATAACACTACAGGATTGAGAACATGGGAAGCAGCATTGTTTTTGTCAAATTATCTAAATTCTAAAACGCAAACACCATATGACTTTTCAAACAAATCAGTTTTAGAACTAGGTTGTGGGACGGGATTGATATCGTTAGCACTAGCCAAGAATTATCATAACAAAATTCATCCTATAAAAGAGATCATCATGACTGATGGTTCAAGTAATGTGTTTGATAATATGAGTGACACTTTAAAAATGAATAATCTTGAAAATGGACTAATAACATGTAGACAATTGATTTGGGGAGAGGATATTCATCTAAAGAACATTGATGTTTTAATTGGAGCTGATATAACTTACGATACACGAATCTTGCAACCATTATGTCATACAATTGATCAATTCTTCAAATCAAGTAATCTACAGTTATGTTTAATTGCTGCAACAGTTAGAAATCTAGAAACAATAGAAAATTGGGAAACAGAATTAGAAATTTGGTTTCCGAATAAATGGAAAGTTAAAGAATCAATCAATGTCAATAGAATCCCAACTAATTGTTGGTTCAATCCAAATACTCCCACTATAAAGTTGTATGAAATTGGTAGCATAATATAGTAGTACTGTATAATAAATAAATTTCATCCAATTAAAAAAACTTCTGAAGTTGACCGAACCAAATATATTCTCACTTGAAAAAAAATTCATAATAGTAATAAATATACAATAAGATTCAATAATGTTTGGTGCTAAAGTATTCCCATTTCCAATCTTGAAAACATATTGGCCTTATGCTATTGGTTGTATGTAATTGAATTGTTTTTATTTTGAAATGATTGAAGATTAAAGCCTACAAATTACACCTTAAAAAACAAGACTTGGAGAAATTTGAAAAAAGAGAATAACATCCAATGCAAGCAAGAGAATTGTAGAAGATCATACTACTGATATAATCGCAATGTTTTGGGTTTGTTTTACAAATTGAGTTACTGTTACACAAGATTTTGATTAATTTTGACATAATGTCAATTATTGAACTTGAATTACCATCGGGTAATTGCAATTTATACAATAAATTCAAATTGAGTTCAATTTATTTAAATAATTCAGTCTATTGTTTTATTAAAGTGTGTTTGAATGAATATATGACTTCATTTTAGGGTTCTTCAATCAATTCCAAGAAAAGAATCATTGATACTAACATTAACTTTCTAGTTGCCACATCATATTATTTAGTTGTTAAAGGTGGTGATGCATTGCTGAACACAGATGAATTTATCAATGATCCAAGACATCCAAGATTCAAAAATGGTGGTAAATTTATTGATTTAGCTAAAAGAGATGAATAAATAGTTTAACTATTTCTTATTAACATCATCATATTAGATTCAAAACACAATATAAAATATATATAAACCTTTATTGTAAAAACTTATTTAATAAATCTATATTGTGTATCTCATCTTTGGCCAATAAAATTTTGTGCGTAATAAGCAAATTTCTCCATATCTTAATTACTAATATAACCAATACTCAAACCAATGTTTAATGTCATATTTAAAAGGTTTGCTTCATTCAAATCATTGACTACCCCAAACCCAAATGCATTAAAGTTCTTGTCACCAGATTTTAATATACTACCTAAAGAATTAAAGAATAAAACTTTTGAATTTACATCAACTTTACAATCTATCCATTCACCATTAGCATTAAAATTATTTCAAGTTCCTGGTGTTAAATCAATAATGTTGGGTAATGATTTCTTGACAGTGAATAAACAAGATCATATAAATTGGGCTGTTTTAAAACCTGAAGTGACCGAGGTATTGCAAGATTTTTCAAAGAATAATACACCTACAATAACTCATGAATTAATTAATGAAATTCAAAATGAAGAGGAAATGGATAATTCAAAAGATTCTGAATTGGTGTCTATGATTAAAGAATTGATACAAACAAGAATTAGACCAGCTATACAAGATGATGGTGGTGATATTGAATTTAAAGGATTTGATGAAGAAACTGGTAATGTGTTTTTAAAATTACAAGGTGCTTGTAAATCTTGTTCTGCAAGTGAGGATACTTTGAAAAATGGTATTGAATCAATGTTGAAACATTATATTGAAGAAGTCAATGAAGTTATACAAATTTTGGATCCAGAAGAAGAAATTGCATTGAAAGAATTTGAAAAATTAGAACAACAATTGAAAAATAGAAATACATCATCAAATTTATAAACTATTTAATACTTGTTTACGTAATTCATTTAATTTTGTCTTTGTTGAAATTAGGTTGTTTGTATTTTTGATTAAAGTTTCATCAATACATTGTCTACCTAAACATATTCTAATTTCTTCGTACAAGTAATTCAAATATGATTTTGTATAACTTGTCCAATCTCTTGAAACTTTGTTAAATCCAATTGTCCATCCTAATAATGCAAGAGCTATACAAGAATTTGCACTAAAGTCAAAAAATTGATAAGCTGATAAAGAAATTATGCTAATCGGTAATTGGTAATAAATGAATGCTGATGCTATAGTTGAATAAACCATTGGTTGTATATCTTGGATTGTATCATAAGTTATAACTCTATTTTTTAAATTTATTATGGGGTTCTCAAGTTTTTCTTCGTTAAGTTTACCATTTAAAAAATTGAAATTTTCAATACTTTCATTCATAAAGTTGACGTTGAAAAAGTCTTTGACATCATATTCAACATTATCATTTTTGTAATACAACTTCCACCATGCAAGGTTTTTAGTGAAAAATTCATTTGTGGCTGGTATAAAATCATGTTGTAATTCACTATTGACCAAATCAACAAATTTCGATATTTCAACATCCATAGTTTGTTTACTTTCGATAAGGTAGGTTTCAGATTGTTTAATTTTGTATGAAATGTTTTGCTTAATTTTGTTTAAGATCCATAATGATAATGATTGTGAATTTGAAAAATAATCAATAAATTTAAATAAATCATAGATGTTACTATTTTCTAAACCATCAAAATATTCGTGGGAAGCCTTGACGTCATTTGTGATAAACTCTAGAATACCAATGAAAGCCAATTGACTGTTTATTTTGATGAAATGAGTGTCTAGGTTTAAATCTAAATCAAGTGGTGTTGATTCTAAACTTTTTGGAGTATATTCTTGATTATCAATTATATTCAACAAGATTTTATTCTTAATATCCGATGTATAAACTGTTTCTGTATTAATTTGATTAGATACATTGATTAAAAAATGGTAATTTTTAACATTTGATATAAGTGGTACTTCTTCAATTATTAAATCATTGTTAAATTCAGCTTTATCAAAATAAGTTTTCCTGAATATACCACTTAAAATTGGTGATTTCACTCTGAATTCATTATCCACCTTCTCAAATTCATCAGAGTAGACAAATCTACTTGGTTGTTCTCTATTAATAATTTGTTTTAACCATATTTCATTTTGATCAGCTAATGGATCAGCTAATAAACATTCTAGAACTTTTGAATTTCGTTTAATTTGTTCATTTTCATAGATTATTCCAATTTTAATTACTTGTGGTTCATATTTGTTTTTATCTAGTTTTAAAATTTTGGTTATATCATCATTTATAATTGTATCATTTGGAATTGAACTTTTGTAATTGTTTAGATTATATACAAGTGTATTGGAACTATTGAATCTTGTAATTGTAGTCGATAGTTTGATCAATCTTGAACTAAACCATAGCTTGTTTGGTTTTACTAGTATCATTAGAATACTATCTTCAGTTGTTAATTGGTTAAAAAAATATAAATTTCACTTTTACAATGCGACACTCGACCTAAAAGTTGGCATAATCTATAAAGGTTGCACCATTATTATTCTTCTCGTGATTTAGCTCAAAATTGCTTAATTGACTCATTAAAAATCTTCTAGATAATTTATTTATTGTTAATTTAAATTCATACTTTTCAATCAAAGTTGGTACTAATTGAATCACAAGCAGAATAACCCCATAATTAAATTTCACACAAAACGCAAAAAAAAACAAACTTTCCTCAAGAGATATATTGCTCAGGAAATATTAAATTAATAGATACTTAAGATGACCGGGTTGGTGAGTGAAAGCTCAACTGAAACACCAACAACTACAAACGATTCTATTTTCAACTCATATAAACAATTCAAAAAGACAATAAGTAGAGTGCTATATTTTGTTGGACCAGGGTTAATTATAGCTGTTAGTTATATCGATGTTGGTAATTATAGTACTTCAACAACTGGGGGATCTAAATATGAATATAAACTATGTTTTGTCATATTTATGGCTAACATATTTGCTGTTTTATTTCAAGTTTTATGTGTTAAATTGGGGACAATTACAGGATTAGATTTGGCTGAATGTTGTAGATTATATTTATCACCTAATTTGAATTTGTTTCTTTACATATGTGCTGAGATTGCTATTATTGCTACAGATTTAGCGGAAGTCATTGGAACTGCAGTTGCGTTGGAAATCTTATTTGGCTTACCAATGATTTATGGTGTTTTAGTCACAGTGCTTGATGTTTTGATCATATTATTGGTTTATAGAAAAGATGGTTCATTAAATCAAACTAGAACTTTTGAAGTCCTGGTCAGTTTATTAGTGATTGCAACTTGTATTTGTTTTATTATTGAATTATTTAAATGTAATTTTGCTCCAGGATCAGGTTGGGCAATCTTTAAAGGATTTTTACCTGTTAATAAAGAAATTTTCATTGAGAAAGATGCGTTATTTTTAAGTTGTGGAATCATTGGTGCTACATTAATGCCACATTCGTTATATCTTGGTCTGGCGTTACCAATGGCTAGGTTAAAAGATTTTGATGAAAGAAATAATACAATGGGAGTTATTGAAGAAGAAAATAATACTGAAACAAGATTAGGTTTAACCAGAAAATTATCAATTAGTAAAATCTCAGATGGTACTTCATTAACAACTAAATATAAACCATCTTATGCTGCTATCAAATATTGTTTAAATTATTCATACATTGAATTGATCACATCATTATTAACAGTTGCTGTATTTGTTAATTGTGCTATTTTAATTGTTAGTGCAACTACATTTTATGGACAAGTTGATGCTGAAGATCCTGATTTATTTTCAATTTATAACATGTTGTGTAATTATATCAGTCCTGCTGCGGGGTTTATATTTGCATTATCTATGTTGTTTTCAGGTCAAAGTGCAGGTATTGTATGTACAATGGCTGGACAAATTGTATCTGAAGGTTTTATAAATTGGACAATTGAACCATGGAAAAGAAGATTAATAACTAGAATAATTGCAATTTTTCCAGTTATAATTGTTATTGGAATATTAGGTAGAGAAGGTGTTTCAAAAGTTATAAATTCTTCTCAAGTTTTACTATCATTTGCATTACCATTTGTTAGTGCACCGTTAATTTATTTTACAAGTACAAAGAAGTATATGACTGTTTACAATAATACAAATACATCATCAAATGAAGAAACTCCATTGGTTACAAATGGTGAGAAAGTTACATTTGAAAATGGAACATTTTTGAGAATTGCAAGTATATTAACTTGGGTTATAATTAGTGGATTAAATATTTATTTAGTTATTGCATTTTTAAACGGTGCTGAAATATAGATTTATTTATTAAACTTTGAATTTACTTATTGTAATCTCATTGATTTCCTTGTTCTTGGATAATTTTGCCTAAGACTAGGTAATCTATTATTCTTGAGTAAAGGTTGTGCAGCCGTAGCAGTTGTTGATGGAGTTATGATTCTATTTGGTGGTATACCAGGTAACGTTCCATTAAATTCTGATGTTAATACAGGGATTTTCTTTGAAAATTCATATGAAAATTGCAGTGGATTAATTTTATAAATTTCTATTGTTAAATAAAATAACTTTTGTATCTTGTTATAAATTTTAATTTCAGCAAGATTAGGTGCCAATGGGTTTCTTACATCACTTTTTGAATATCTTTCTTGTCTTGATTTATTTAATTTGATTAATAAGACTGATATTAATTTTTGTAACTTTTTTGGATTTATAATGTCTTGTTTATTTTCTTTTAAAAATTTTAATTCTTCAATCTTTGACGGATCCCATTCAATTAAATTAGCTATATTGATATTTTTTGATCCTGTCAATGGTTCTTCAATTATATCTGAATCTATTTTTGCTTCTGTTTCTTCTGTTTCTTCTTGAGTATCTTCAGCAATTTCTTGATCCTTTTCAGATTCAATTGAATTTGATTCAAAACTATCTTTTATATGTTGTATTTCTTCAAAACCTATATGATTAAGCCATACATTTGATTTTAATTTATTTGCAGCTACAAATCCTTTTGAATCTTGGCTTGGTACAAATGATCTAAAATTATTACCTGGACCCCAGGTTTTAGTTGGGAATGAATTCAATTCTTTACCTCTTTGTTGAAATATAGCTAATCTTGGACCTTCATTGTTGGAATCTAATTGGATTGATTGATTAGGTAACAAAGTAGCTGGTTTTATGCTACTAGATCTATAAGTTAACCAAAATGGCATTGTAACTGTATACCAAGTTGGATGGAAAAAATCATGTAATATAGTTGATGACATATCTATTGGCAATGGTATTTTCCCAGGTCCAGATAAAGATTCTAATGTTGAATAAGATGATGTGTTTTTAATAGTAGGTATCACTTTAGAAATTGAATATGGTTCATTAATAATATTTTCACGTTGATCCAATGAAGACTTTTCAATCACGGATGAAAATAATGGTTGTATTTTTGTTTTCGTTATTGGTTGTTGATGTTGATTATAATAACCATTTGGTTGTTCAATTTCTTCAGTTTTAAAATTATATGTAATTATTTCACCATTTGTAATAGTATATGTCGACACTATCTTATTAAACTCTTCTTCCAATTGTTGTTCCAAATCATTTTTTATGTCTTGATGATTTTTAGATAAATTATCATAAATGATCTTATTACCAACTTCTCTAATTAATAGCTCTGTCAGAAATTTATAAAAAAAATCAATCTCTTTATATTGTTTACTATTTGGTTCTTGTTTTGTTAAAAGAATTGATGATATAACTTTGATATCATGGTACAATAAATAGGGTGATTTATTATATTTTCCATCATGATAATTTTGTGATAAACTAGATAAATTATCACTTTTATAATTCTTTAACAAATTTATAATTTGAGTTGGATCTTGTTGATAAAAATCGACTGGCACTTGTTGAGAATTCAATATTTCATTATTTGTATGTTGATAAACTGAAAATAAATCAGATAAAATTACTTCAAACTTTGCTAAAATCGAGTTAGTGTCCAACCCATGTAAATCATGATTGAATAACAACATACCAATCGAATTTCCATTTTTATTTTGATCTCTTGTCATAATTCAATTGTTTTTTTGCAGTTAAAAAAAAAAAAAATAAAATAAATATATTTGGTATGAAAAACAATTAAATGTTGTTTATTTTATTTTCAACATGAAGACTTTTTTTTTTGGAAAACATCTTTTCTTTTGTTCGAAGTGCACGACTTCAGACATTGGTTGCAAGAATATGATGGGAAATATGAATATCAATCATGATGGTTTGAAGGAAGTATAGATGGAAAAATTGGATTAAGAAAATTCATTTAAAAAATTTTTTATTAGCATCAGGTTTATTTTTTATTTTTCGTACCATGTACCAACCATCTCCTGTTTGTAATTTTTCATAATCATTAGGATCAATTTTACTATTAATTTCATTAATTAGAATCTCACTTGGGAATCCTCTTCTTTTAGTCCATTCAATTGTATCTTTCCATAATAACATTGTAGGTTCAACAATCTCAATAGTTGCAATTTCTTGTAAGACTTTTTCAGTAGATACAGTTTTGACATAATTATAAACATCCAGCTTTTGATTATTTTTACTCTTGAAGTAATTGATCTTAGTCATCATAAAAGGATTAAATATTTTGGATGGTTCATTTGTTGAGTTGATATTTTGAGACCTTCTAGTTTCTTTTCCCATGTTTGATTGAGAGTCTATGAATTCACCCTTGTATTCCAGAATATATTCGTCTTCATGAATATCATCACTGCTAGATAAATTGTCGTCATATAAAGTAAAGCTCCAAGCTGAATCACTAATTGTTGTTGTATCAGCCATTTATAATATTTTTGCAACACTTTTTTTTTGTTTCTTAGTTGGCTCATATTTCAGCTAAATTTTTAAAAAACATCAATAGAGATCGAGTTTTATTATTCATCGGTAACCGAAGATTAAATATCTTTGAGATATTCCATAAAATTATCAAATAATTGAGATTTATAATTGTTTTGATATATATTAACGTTTAGACATCACTACTTCGATATTACTTATTTGGTTAGATAAACTTTGAGTCAATTCATCAATATTAGCTTCTCTTTCTTCTAAAGAAACAAATTCTCTTCTACCTCTAATTATCCAATCACCAGCACAGATTATAAGCACAACTCCAAATACAGCAGAACTATAATTCATGTTACCACTGGTAACTGGCATAACTGATGGGAAATTATAAAATACAAATGCAAAAATTGCCCATACACATAACATGATATTACAGAAATATCCAATACCAAATTTATGTAACCAAAATGGACCTGGTTTAATTTGATTTCTTTTAAATATTAAAAATACTGTTGGTACTAAATATGATAATAATAAAAATGTAACACATGAAACTAAAATTGAATTGAAAGCACTTGATGAACCCAAATAAATACAACCAATAATTGCAACCCAAAAACTTGAAAATAAATGTGCATTTAATGGTGTACCTAATTTAGGATCAATCTTTTCCCAAAGATTTGAAAAAGGTAATCCTTTATCTCTTGCAAATGACCAACAGATTCTTGCTGACCATGTATGACAACCAATATTACAACCAATTGCAGTTAACAAAATTAAAAATTCTAATCCAACAGCTGCAGCTTTACTTTTTGTAGCTTGATAGAAAATATCCATAATTGGAACACCAGTGGTTGAATTGAAAATATCTTCAAGATTTGAGATACAGAAAAACATGGCAATTGCATAACAGAATGCAGTTATAAATCCAACTGCAACTGTACCCATAATAGCTTGTGGAATTTGAACTTGTGGATTTAAACTTTCTTCAGCAATATGCAGCGCAGCATCTAAACAACTGAAAGACCATGTTGGATTCAATAACCCAACAATAAAACCAATTGCACTAGTCCAACCAGTATTATTATTAAATTCAACGAAAACAAATTCAGCAGTTTGGAAATCACCTTTATGCATTGATAAAACAGCAATCATAATAACAACAAATGAAATTAATGATACAAACAAAGTACTTTTCGAAATTAATGGTAATGGACCTTCCCAAATATTTGCAAGTAATAACAAAACATTTGCAATTTCATAAACAATAAACACTTGCCATCTTTGTATAACATGATCTGGATGATACAATACATACATTCCAAGAACAGCCGTACCTATTGTCATTGTAACACTAGCAGATGTGAAAACACTACCTAACCATGATAACATACCAGTGATATAAGTTAAAACTCTTGAATACTTCTTAGGTGCTAATTTCATTGTCCAATATATTTGTCCTGAAGCATTTGGATATGCACTAGCCATTTCTGAAAGTGTTGCACCAACATTGGTTGCAAAAAAGGCAACAATAATAATCCCATATATGATCATCATTGGACCACCTGAGTTAATCCCAGCTATTAAACTTCCTGATATACCAAACCAACTATTGGTAATACCAAAACCTATACCTAGAAGTGATAAAAAACTAAAATTTCTTCTCAATTCTGGTGCATACCCTGTATCAGCAGCTAATACTAAATTTGCTTGAGCTTCTTTTAAATATTTCTCAGCATCTTTTGCATTTGATAATGCTAATGCATCTAAATTAGTAGCTTCTTTATGAGTTACTCTAGATGATAAATATGGATGTATCTCTCCTTTATCAAAACTTTGCTTTGAAGCTATATTTGAAAGTTTATCCTTTTCTGATGAAGTTGACATGATTATTCTTTATTTGCCAGCAAATTTGAAAACGGTTGGTGAGTCTACTCATCATATCCATTATATATATATAATAATAATTGATTGATTATTTTTCAGCAAATTTAACTGGGCGTATTATCAATGCAAAAATGCTTATCAGGAAATTTTCACTATTTTCGTTTTTTGTTATCTAAATTACACAAAACCAAACTATGATTTCTCGAAATTATAATTATTATTCTTTTTCACTTGGAAGATACTATGAATATTAATAGAGGAGTAAGGGGATGTCATATTATGCTCGGAGATTAGAATCATAATCAATCGGAAATCATTTCTTATGGGTATTATTTTTTTACAAGATTAAAGAGGTTGAAATTAATGTTGAAAAAGAAATAAAGTAACCGCTTTACGTAAATTAGTTTGATAAGATTAATTCTCCTTTAGCGGACATTTCTATAAATCATCTTCGTCATCACTGTCGTTGGCTAACCCTGCTTGTATTAAGATTTGGTCCCAATCACTGAAATATATTACTATACCTTCACTTATTGCAATTAAAAACATACCACTACCAATCCCCAACCATAAACCAAATATTTCAAAATTAAATACTTTACTTAGTATTAATGCTAATGGTAATGCAAATACATAATATACGGTGAAATTTATTATACCACCAATTTTTTGTAACCCTTGAGCTCTTAATATCCCACTATTTAAACATGCCATACCATCAAATACTTGTAAAATAGCAACTAATGGACATAATAAATCTTCAATCAATTTAATAACCCTTAGATCATCACTGAAAATTTTGGCAAATTGTGACTTGAACATGAATAATATCAAACAATTCAAACTTGCAGTTGCGAATCCAATTATTACAGCAACTTTTGTTGCAATTATAGCAGCTGACATGTTTTGTCCACCTATGAAATTAGCTATTCTTGTTGTTGCAGCTATACTAACAGCAAATGGTATTGTATAAGATAACGATGCAATTGATGATACAGCACTTTGAGCTGCTAATTGGATAGTACCAAAATATGATGCAAATAAAGTCATAATTTCATAAGCTAAATATTCACTTTCAAGCATAACAATACCTGGAATCGCTAAATGAATGATAATTTGCCAATCAGAGAATAATTCTTTAATTGACCCAATTCCATACCAACATTTTGATCCATCAATAAATCTGACATAAAAAATTAATAAAATACTCATGATCCAAAAATTTATTGATGTTGCAATTGGTGCACCAATATAACCTAAACCATAAGTTTCATTCCAAACAAGAAACCATGATAAAAATATATTGATTGGAGCACTCACAAATAAAATACCTGTACTTGCTTCAAATATACCTTGAGCTTGTAAAAATCTCTTACAAACTTCAAAAAATATATAACCTGGTGCTCCAATTATTAAAATTCTTAAAAATTTTGCAGTTAATTCTACAACTTCTTGATCATCTATAATAAATTGTAAAACATATGGACTGAAATACCAAAATAATGCACATGGAATGAATAAAAGCATTGCTATTATGTTACACCTTTGTACATATAAACTCATTAATTCATAATTTCGAGCACCGTAACTTTGTGGACACAAGGTATCTAAAGATGTTGCTATACCTTCAAATATTGCAAATGTAATTTGTGAAGTCATTGTTGCTAAAGACACAGCTGCTAATTCACTAGTACCCAATTTACCAACGACAACTAAGCAAACAACTGAAAAAATATGTTCTAATATAAATGTAAGAATCAATGGAATTGAATGTCTAATTAATGTACGTAGTTCATTGACTAGATTTGTCTTCATATTTAAAAAGTCTTCCTTTGATGATACGACACTACTTGATCTTCGTCTTGCAAATTCATAATCTAAATCTTCTTCATCACTTCCAATTGGTGAATTTGCAGCTGACATCCGTCTTTGATGTTCTTCAACTAACCATGAATGAAAACTCTCCTGATCTTCAGTAGTTTGAACTGAATTCAAACTTGATGGTAATGATCTTGAAGTACTCACACTTGCTGCGTCACTATTATCATCTTGATCTATAATCTCAGATCCATTTTCTATCAATGATAAGAAAGATCGTTGATCATCTCCATCTCCATAAATAAATAAAGGATATTGGGTTGATGGTGGAACAAATAATCTCCTTCTTCTGTTATTCGTAAGACCAGCTCCAATATTTGGATTGGCTAGTCGATTTATAGAAGGAAATAAAACCATTAGAGGTTGTCTATATCAAAGACTATTTTTTTTTTTTTTCTTTAAAAGTTGCAACTATAAAAATTTACTAAAAAAGCATCCAGATAGATCCACCAACAATGATTGCTAATACAACAGCAGTTAAAACACCAGCACCTGCTTTATCCTTTCCTGTTATTGTCAATTTGTTTTTATTTTCAGTATCTTCAGTAGTTGTTCCAGCACTATAATCACTTCTATTAGTACCACCAGTTTCAACACTCAATGGTTCTTCAACAATCAAAGATAATATAACTTCAAGAGCACACATTTGTTCACCTAAACCATAAACACCATCCCAACCACTATAAGACCAATTCTCACCACATGTAACTCCGTCACTACCACCAGAACATGATTGTGCAGCACCTTGAGCACTTGCTTCTAAATAAGATTGCATATCATCTCTTGTATCAGTCATCATTACACTTGTTAATCCTAAACATCTTGAAAATAATGATCTAAAAGATCTTTGATCATTATTACATATATTACTTGGTTGACAAGTTGTTTCTTGCATGATTTTATTTGAAAAGAAATATTTTAATGAAGCATCAACTAATTCTTGTGTTCTTGTAGCCCAAGTTTCATTACCAGTTGCATTGTATAAATATGCACATCCACTCATAAAAACACCATAAGTATATGACCATCTTAAATCAGTAACAGTACCACAAGAATTATTTGTTGTACTAATTTTAGCACCATCTAAAATTCTTGAATTACCATCAGCTTCTTCAGTTAAAAATCCAACCTCTTCCATCCAATCCCAAACTTTTTCAGCAACAGCAACATATTCAGTATGGTTACCAGTATATCTTGCTAATCTGGCAGCTAAATGAAACAAACAACCATTTGAAATTGCATTTTTATAATCATAACCTGAATTCCATGTAAAAATTTGCCATCTCAATCCACCACCACAATGAGCAGTATCCCATCTTGCATTCATTGTATTATAAATAGCTTGAACCATTTCCAACCAAGAATGTGATTCGGGTTCAGTAAAATTTCTTTCAACAGCTCCCATAATTGCCATTCCCCACACACCTTGATCATCATTACCTTCAGTCATGGATTGATTAGATGGAATATAATTATAGTTCTCACCAGCTTGATGATACATACCATCATATATTAAATTCCTCAATGTTGTATTGTCTGAATCACAATATGTATAATAATCAACTAACCCACCAAAAGCTTCACCAGCATTCCACCAATAATTTGGTGATGCAAACATTCCAACAGTTCCACCATACTTTAAACCCTCATAATAATTCCACATACCATCACTGATTAATTTCCCTGCACTACATATTGATGATTTATCATTGATATCAAGAGTTATTGACAAGCCTAGGGTTATATAAAATAAAATACTTGACAATGTAGTTATTAGTCTCATGTTTGTTTATCTCTAATTGTGTTCAAACGATGTAGTATTTGGTTTAACTTGATTTGTTCATATACAAATGAATGAAAAGATATTCGTTTATTATATAAATGTAATAATGAGATCTAAATTTTTATTTTTAGATTTTCTTTTGTTTTGGTGATCTTGCAAATTTTACGATTTTTTATTGAAAACAACCACTATTGAATATTCTTAGCTTACAAAAATGTTTAACTTATAAGCACCAAACACGATTTAACTTTGAAATGAAGGATGCTTTTTCTTAGACAAATCAAGAAATATTTGTTGGCTCACCATAGCCTTGATTTGATGTTGATTACTGCGACGAAAAGAAAAATTTTGTACATGACGTAAAACGTGTATTGATATATCGGTTTTGGTTATTTATTACTCTCTCTTGAAATAGATTTAATTCAAAACGTTAAACCTTGTAAGTTAAATTTGTTTCATATCATCTACTGGTTTTTTGAAAAAAGTTCAGCAATCATTGGTTTAATATTGAACTGATACTGTACAAAAAATCAAAAATTCATTTTATTAATACAGTGTCTGAATTTCTAAAATCACTTAGATTTCATTTATTGAATCATATACTGGTATAGCTATTAAAAATTATACTTCTGACTTAATTAGACAAAGCTGCGATATGTAAATGTCATACCCTCTACTTATACAATTATGGTGTGTTCTTATTTCCATCGACTTTCAAATTAACAATCTAATAGTTTGATAATTATTCAATACCATGCTATAAGCTCAATACAAACGTACAGCAAAATTGCATGTGTGTATTCATTCACATAACCCTTTATAAAATTTTTAGTCATGAATTGAAGACAAATAAGCTTATAAATACTTCTGTGAAATTAGTTAGAAATGCCAAGCTTTAAATTTAAAAACAGAGTGTAGGAAATCCAATCGTTTAAAAAAGTATTTGAATCTGACCTGATATACGAAAATATACGAGAGACATAGTGTAAATCTGATTGAAATTATTTAAACCGAGAGAGCGGTATCAAGTTGAGATAAAAAACGATCCATATTAGTCGAGTCGTTGTCATCATAATGGGTTAACAGTTTTAGGAAAGTGAACTTGATTTATTTAAAAAGATTGGGTCATTTCTACTATAAACTAGTAACAGTAAACTAGGTCCAAACAAATTTGATCCGAATCTGCTGCCAAAATATGTTAACCGGATTTTCTTCAAGTAATAGTTTGTGCATTTGACATTGATATGGAAGAGAATTCATTCCAATTATCAAGATTACAATTGATTAATTTTTTTGAGCTTGGTTTAACTTGATGTAACATTACAATTTATAACTTGCATAACTTTGCGAACAAGCTTTATATTCTTTAATCATTTATTAATTTATTTTCATAATAATTATAATAATATTTTTTGATTGTAAATTAATGTTTCAATATTGATTAAAATGTCGGCGGAAACTTTTTCCTAATTGGGAATGAGTTTGACGGATGTTACCTTAATCTTTAATATGCACGACAACTTAAATTGTGTTTAATTAGGAAATACTTGTCGGCTCTGATAACAACTTCTGTATAATTTTATAATTGAAATCAATCTATGTAATTTTTCCTTATCTTAGATAATTATTCCAACAAAACTATAAACAATTAGTCAAGACTTTGAGAGACTATTCTAATTTGAATTTTGAAAAATCAGGTCATTAAAATCAGATCATACTATATGCTATAATAATTATATGCTGCCACCATTGAAAAATCAAACAACAAACATTTTAAATTCGAAACCAAGGACAAAATCAAGAAATGGTTGTTCAACATGTAAAAAGAAGAGATTGAAATGTGATGAATCAAAACCATCGTGTTTGAATTGTATCAAGAAAAATATTGATTGTGGAGGTTATGCAACTAACTTCAAATGGAAATCTTTTAATGATAATGAAAAATCAAGTATTGATAATAAAAATTTACATAAACATTTGGAATTGGCTAGTTTTCAAGTAACTGGGAAAACAATCAATGAAATCACGAAAGAAACTGAACTTATCAAGAAAGGGTTGAATCCCAAAAGTAGAAGTAATAGTTTCAATAATCCAAGTGAAAATAACAGTGCTATACCAAATATAAATCGATGTTTAAGTGAGTCTAATATCAAACAAAATGATTTGAATTCGTTGGCGGACGCTGCTGTAAAATTGGGGGAGTCACCATCTTATATGACCCCTATACCACCACCATCAATACCGTCACCATCAATTTTCACATCATCTACAGAAAATTTGCTAAGTCCTAATAACAAAATGATAAAATTTAATAATAACAATAATAATAAGAAAGATCAATTTGATATTAATTTAACACCATCATTGTCAGCTATTTTAAACTTTGCATTTAATCAAGATGAAATAGGTGAGATACCTTCTGTCGATACAATGAGTCCATTAACATTATTAAATGAACCTATAAATCATTTACCAAATGAGGAAATTCAAGTCAAAGAAGTAAGTGTCCCATCACCGATTAACTTTAATGTTATAAGTAAAGCATCAGAGAATGAACAAATTGTAAGACTATATTCTGAATATACTTCAGGTATTATGTCTATCAAGAACGGTGTTTATGAAAATCCATGGAGAAATATGGTATTACCAATAGCTCACAAATACCTGTGTTTATTCGATTCAATTGCATCAATGACTCTATTTCATTTGGCTGGAAGTGAAGGAATATTAACATCAACAACTCAAGAATTAAGATCAAGAGGTTATAATTATATGAAACGATGTATTTTAGAACTAGCTACTGGATTATCTAAAATGAAAAACAATGATTCTTGTGAATTACCAGCAGATATAGCATTGACTACTTGTTTGAATTTAGCTGTATGTGAATCTTGGGATACTCATACATTAAGTGGGATAGCACATTTAAAAGGAGCAAAAAGTATGATTAATAAAATCTTGAAACTTTTACGTGATCAACAGGAAATAATAAGGAAAACCAGAATTGAAAATATAGATAAACCAATTGATTTGCAATCTTCAAAACTTGAATTCAAAACTAAATTGGTGTTAATCAGTGATTCAGAATATGATGAAATGGTTCAAGATACTTTAAAACAAGAAAATGATTTAATAATACCAGAGTCAATTCAATTTTTATTCAATCAATGGATCTATTTTGAAGTTTTGGCACAAATGACAACAGCAGATACAAATTATGATGACAAAGGTGTTGATTTAGTTGCAACAATAACTACAATGCTACAAAGTAATAAACAAAATGATGCAAAATCTCCAAGTGAATTTAGTGATGCATCATCAACAGCATCAGAATCAAAGAATTCTTTCAATAATTTTGATCCATTATTAGGTTGTGGTCAATCATTGTTTCTGATTATGGGTAAAGTTGCAAATTTAGTTTGTAAAATACGGAAATCTAAAGTTGGTAATCAATGGAAGAAACGTACCTCACTTAGTGTTATAACCCAAGCAACAGAATTGAAACAACAACTAATTAATTGGAGACCATCAATTAATAAAAATTTATTAGAAGAAGAAAACACATCTTCTTCTTCAGCATCAAATTTTTTAAATTCTTCATGGGATTTATCATCTTGTATAGCAACAGCCGAAGCTTATAGATATTCAGCACTTTTATATTTACATCAAGCAGTACCTGAAATTCCATCATTATCTTCACATAATTTAGCTGAGAAGATATTTGTTTTATTAGCATCAATACCAAAATCATCAAATTTGAATATTGTTCATATTTTCCCACTCTTAGTCAGTTCATGTGAGGCTGTTGATGATGAAGAAAAAGAATGGTGTGAAATGAAATGGAAATCTTTACGTGATAAAATGTGGATTGGAAATATAGATCGAGCATTTGAAGTTGTTAAAGAAGTTTGGAAACGTAAAAAGGAAATACATTGTACGAAACAACGTACAATTAATGAATTTAATCAGTTGAATGGATTAATGGCAGCAATAAGTGATAATAATACAAATTTTATAGACGATGAAGGAATAGATTCCAAAACTCATTGGAGTACAATTATGAAAGAATGGGGTTGGGAAGTATTATTAGGTTGAATATAGATTTTAAATCTTATAATTGAGAATGTATGTTTGCCGAAGATAAGAAAAGCTAAGAAAACTTTTCGTGTAAAGTCTTTCCTCTGAATTTAAAAAAACATGGTTCCTACATGACTGGACTCTTTTATTAACCACACATCTGAGTTCGTATTTTTATTTTTGATAATTTCTCTTATATTATTGTTGGATTGGACTAGGTTAATGCGTAATTTTATAATAAAATTTATTTGAATCCTCTATGCAACTACATCTGAAAGCAACTAGGTATTGTAGGCAGTGCAAACAGTAGTAGCTTACCAAAATATAGATTGCAAAAAATTGGTCGCATAAAATTACCCTTCGAGAAAAAGATAAACAGATAAGAAATGAATAACAAACTCAATAAATTTGCTTCAACATCAACCAAACTAATTTCACAGCCGTTCAAGATTGAAAATATAAGAAAGTTAAGAGAGTCAAATGATGTATTTCCTAAACCTAATTTAATATCATTTGATTTATTTGGTACTTTATATACTCCGAAAAAACCAGTACCAGAACAATATTATGATATATCCAATGGTGAATTTGGGTTAACCAAGTCTATTAAATCTATCGATAATGATTTCCCAATTGTTTACAATGAGTTGTTGCAAAAATGGCCCAATTGTGGTAAACACGTATTGAAAGAATGTGAATTATGGTGGCAGCAATTGATTTTCAAATTATATGATTTAAATGAAAATGATCCTAAAGCAATTGAAATGTCACTACGTTTAATCAATCATTTCACATCTGATCAAGCTTATAAATTATACCCTGATGTGATACCAACATTGGAGAAATTGAAACAACATGGTATTAAATTAATTGCAACTTCAAACTCAGATTTACGAGTTATGAAAATAATGGAAAGTTTAAAAATAATGAAATATTTCACAAATGACTTGAATAAACAAGATATTTATTTATCGTATAATTTGGACAGTGTAAAGCCAGAGAAGAAATTTTTTGATCAAGTTGCATTTGATAATTATCAACAGACAATAGAGAAGAAAGTTAAAACTGTACCTTATTCTTACTTGGAGAATGTATGGCATGTTGGTGATGATTATAATCAAGATTTCTTGGGTTCAATAAAAGCAGGTTGGAATGGTATTTATATTGATCGAAATAATAAGAATAAAGGAGCATATGAAATAATTGCCAATAATAGAATTGTGATAACTGATTTAAGACAATTGTTACACTTGTTTGATTGGGAATCTTAAAATATACAATTAGTTAATAAATAGATACGGCCATAAATTTGTGCCCCAGATTTAATTCTTTTCGCCTTGTTGACGCGTTTGAAAAAATATTTCATTAGTAATTTAATTTTCAACCGAAAACGGAAAGGAAATCACCAGACGTTAATATTGTTTATATATAAAAGGTCAATTCCTTGTTTATTTGGTATACACCAATATTATGTCATCGGCATCAAAGTTGAATGCATTAACAATTAAGAATGGTTTAACTAGAATCAATCAATTGGGTTTACCAAATTGGTCATTAAGAATTTATGAAGCACCAGAATCACATATTTTAAAAAATCATTATCAATTGAAAAATTTTAAAACTACATGGAAATTCTTAAATTTGGTTGCTGAACAAGCTTCACTTTTGAAACATCATCCAACTATAACTACAACTTATAACAAAGTGGATATTGAAATTACAACTCATGATATTGGTAATAATATTACTGAAAAAGATATAAATTTGGCTCAAGCTATACATACACAATATCAAAATTTAATTAAACAATGATTTATTCTATATAATCAACTTTTTTGATGGCACGACAATATTTATCTTGAATTTCAATTGCTTCATAAGTACCTTCCAAACTTGCCCATACAATATGCTCAGATTCCCATATATCTTCCAAGGTATGTTTTTCAACTAATTTACGTAATTTCTTGTTACCTTGTTTAATATCAATTGTTCGAATATATGTCAATTTGAATGGTGGTTCACCATACAATGTAAAAATCAATTCTGTTTGATCACCTTCATGTAAATCTTCAATTATGTAATCTCCTTTATTCACTTCAACCGATGGAATCTCATGGATTTCCAATTGTAATTGTTCTTGTTTAAGTGGATCATTTGTGAAATTAACTGTACATGCATTTATACCTGAATCTTTTAAACCATTTATATTCAAAATACCTGGTTTCGAAGCTAATCTTTCAAATGAATGGGTCAGTTCAGCTTTTCTTATATTATTATTATACTCATACCATATTGTAATAGGCGATACTCCAGTCAAGTTATATGAGACATGATCACCAACACAATAATGCTTTTTAATAGGGTATGTTTTAAAAATGTTTGGCGGTTCAGTAATTGATACCTTGTATCTATCATTGATTTTGAATTTCTTACCAGTACATCCATTATTATCAACAATTTTTATAAATCTTAATGAGTATTCACCAAGTTTCAAAAATTTTAAATTTTTCAATAATAAAATTGGTGTTTCGATATTCCTAAAATTAACTTCTTGTTGTTCACCTGTTTCTTCATTTTTCAACATTGCAGTTATATCAAATGGTGCTTTACCTGATATATGAATGGGAATTTCTGCAACTATTGAATCTTCAGATAATTTATTTTCACAAACTTGAGTTGAACGTTGATCTGGAATAAAATTTGCAATTGGTAATTGATTGACTTCGTAAACAACTTTGGGGATATTTGAATTTATATGCTTGGAGTTTTTTGTATACAATTTATCAAACACTCGTATAAAATTATGTTCATATCTACCGTTCATTACTGTAGGTAATTTGATTTTGATATTTTTAGTTTCAACATTCATTGAATTACTTTCGATTTTATTATTTGGTAATTTGATTTCGTAATCCAATACAAATGGTGGTGCTCCTGTGAATTGCAATTCAATTTCATTTAAGCAACTATTACATACAGGTTTCAAATGAACAGTAGAATCATCTGTGTGTTGTAAATATTCTTTATTTGTAATAATCCTCATCGTAGGTCTTTCATAATACTGAAGTGTTACTGATTTATTGACTTGATTAACTTTTCCTTGACAACCATTGTTTTCAAAAGCTTGTAAATAGTATGTACCTTCTTCATTTAACCTAAGTGATGATCGAGTTACACTAGCTCTATGTACAGTTTGTTTATCACTACCTGGTGCTTGATATTTGATATTCAAAATATCATTACTTGTGAAACCGATAGTTGACTTTAATTTCAATGGGACATCAACATATGAACCATCAACTAATTTTATAATATCTGCAGTGTTTCCAATTTCAATTTCTGGTACATCTGATCTACTTACAACTTTAACAGGTTTATGACCACCCAATATAATTGCTTCACAACCAAATTTATCTTTACCATTTGATAATTTCAATTCATAAGTTTTACCAATTAACTTCTGTGGTGTCTCAATAATGTAATTTTCAACATTATCAACATGAACGGTTTGAAGTAATTTTTTATTTGTTTCAGGATCAATGAAATCGTAATCAAAAGAAAATGGATTACTACCTTGGAATTTCATTGGAATAGAAGCAGTTTGTCCATAACAAGTATAGACTGTGTTGGAAGATTTAAGACCAATCTTGGATGCTTGTCTGAAATATGTCAGGTATGAATATTTTGAATCTAATTCAATAGCAGGTTCATGATAATTAAAATCTTTCAAGTTATTAAACACAATGGTATAACTACCTTCACTTGGTGGTTTGAATTCAAATGAATGCAGTAATTTATGTGATGTTATTTCTCTTGTTTTTCTACCTGAATCAGTATAGACCGGTTTCAAAATTCCTGAATTGTTTGAATATATTTGATATTGAACTTTGAATGGAGGTTTACCTGTAAAATTGAAATCAAAATTATAACCAATAGTACCAAGACATTTATCAGTAACAGGTTGTGGTAAAATATCCAATGATGGAGGTTGAGCTAGTTTCACAGTGACGGATTTAGATTTAATCTCACAAGGACAATAAGAATCTTCTGCAGATATAATTTCGTAATTTCCAGATTCGTTGATAGTTAAACCTTTTGATAATTCATCACTAGTTTTGAAAACTTTTGTTATATTTTGTTCATTATGTGATATATCAAGTTTAATTGGAAAATCATCATCTTTAAATTCATTAATATTTGTAAATGATAATGTCTTTGAACCTCCAATTAACAATTCTCTATTCTGATAAAGATCAACCAAACCAATTTCACCTGATTTTCTCAATCTCAATTTATAAAAAACATCTTTATCTTTTGATAATGGTTGATACTTATGAGTATTACCAAAAGAATCACTGATTTCTAATAATTCAAACTCTAATACACTATTTTCTTTTCTTTTAAATAAATTTGGATTCTTTAAAATTTCTAATTCTAGTGAGTTACGTACTAATTTAACAGCCTTTAAATAACTCAAATCATTTGGCAATTTCACAATATCATTATCTTGAGATATATTCAAATTTATTAATTTTAGATCAACACCATCGAGCTTAATATTTATTTTCACACTCGCAGTAGTTGTACTATACGTTTCTATCCATGGTACGGGAAATGAATCTGCATTTAATAATTCTGATATACATTTGAATTGCGTATTTTGTTCAAAATGAGGTGGATAATAAAATTTTGCACTAGGACAATTATTTATTATAAATTCAGATTTGTAAGTTTTGATACTATTCCCTTTATGATCTAATACTTGTTTAATTTTGTATTTACCTGGTTCTGTAATTGGATATTCTAAATAAGATATACTTGATTCTAAATTATTCTTTCTATATTTGGGGTAAATTGATAAATGTGAATAATCTTTTTTTAACAATTTTGATAATGAATAACCAGTATAATTAGTCAATTTAATTTCATTATCCGGTGTTTGATGTTGGATTTGAAGAAAACCTAAATTTGTAGTTGTATTAAATTCAATTGGCATTTGAATGGTAAATTTATTATTTATACCAAGGCAAGTTTGATCATAATGAAATGGATTCATTCTAGCTGAAGAATCTGGTAAATAATGTATAATCAATTGACCTTTAAAATGAGAATTCATATCAATAACTTTATTTCGATCAATAGATTCACCAATTAAATTCAACTCTTTATTTTGTGATAACACTTTCCAAATGGGTATGAAAATATTAGACAACATTGGCAAAGCAAATGAACTAACCAAAAATATCGAAATAACATTCATAACAATTGTAAATAATAATGTTTGAAAAGCTGAAAATGTTAGAAATTCAATATTTAAAATTGGCAATAACCATAGGAATATACCATCAATGATTGAATATTTTATAATGAATGTAAAATTTGTTAAGCTAGTTAAATCAGCATCACCATTAATTTCAGATTTAATCAATATCAAATCATATAGTTTCCAACTTTGAATCAATATAAATACTGATGCAATAAATATTCTTTGAGATGCTTGATCTATTATTTCATTGGGTATTAGTGATGAGTTGTCATTATTTTTGGATCTATATTTATCATACTTCATCCTCTCTCTACGTCGTTTGGCGTAATAGTATTTTTTTGATTCCATAATGATTGAATCCAATATTCAAACGTATAATGATATTAAATTGTATAATATATTGTGTTTACAATTTGATCTTTCTACACTAAAGAAAATAAATTTTTCAACAGTTCATTTTGCAACTATTTTATTAACTATATAATCCTACTATGTAATGACCCAATTACCTTTAACTTTTTCTTGTATCACTTTGATAGCTGGTAAATCCCATCCTAATCCACCACTACCAATACTAGCACCAAACCTTGGAACCACATAACATTCCCTCTTCGTTGGTGATATATTTTTAGGTGCATACGGATGTCCCAATGGTTTTGAATAAGTTAATAATGGTGAATTTTTAGCTAAATTGGCCAATTGTTTACCTGAAACATCAACTAAAGGTTTCATTCTCACTTTTATGATTTCTTGATCAGTATTAGAATCACCTTTTGTATTTAATGATTGATACACCATATAAGATGGTGGAATTGAACCTGATTTATTTAAAATGGAATTTGCATGAATATAAACATATGGGGTATCTTGCATTGGTATGACGGGACAATATGGAATATTTATAATACTAGTCTTGTTAACTATTTTAACATCTGATGAAATCAAATCACCTCTAGTTGCAATTTGATCAATGAAACCCAGGGCAACCATTTGTTTAATTGCACTTACTTGTTTCTTATTAGGTACTGCCAATTTTGTATCTTGAGCTATTTGTAAACCTTGAGATGTCATGACACATTTTTCAACTATTGATGCAACTTGTTTTCTTAATTTTTGAATTTCTTCCATCATTTTGTGTCTCAAATAATTATCATTTATAAATATATCAATTTTATCAATTGGTACATGATCAAATGCACATACAGCTGATAACAAACTCATACAATCACTCAACGGATCTAATTTTGAAAACATAGATCTTGATTGAAAAAATTTAGATCTAAAATCTCTCTTCACATTTTCATCACTTTCTCCCATTTTCATCATTATCTCATTTTCTGAAATAAATGGATCACCAACTGATAATGCCGAAACTATTGCAATTATATAATTTAAACAATTTTGTTGATTACCAATAATCAAAATTTTTGCAAATCTTGGACTCAATGGAAATAATGACATTTTTTTACCAAGATCAGTAATTTGTTTTGTATCTTTTTGTAAAGCACCTAATGTAACTAATAAATTTTCAGCTTTTTTAAGGGATACTCTATCAGGTGGAGTTGGAAATGGAAAATTGGTTATTTGATCTATACCCATACTTTTCATACTCAAAACAATACTTTCAAATGGCATACGTAATATTTCTGGGACACTAAATTGTGGGAAAAATTCCTCATAAACAGCTGATGAATATAATCTATAACAATGACCAGGCCCAGTTCTACCAGCTCTACCGCTTCTTTGATTTGCTGAAGCTTTCGACACCCAATCAACTTCAAAAGATTGGACACCATTCTCTTTATTAAATTTCCTTTCTTTTGATCTACCACAATCTATTACATATCTCATCCCTGGAATAGTTAACGAAGTTTCAGCTACATTAGTAGATATAATACATAGTCTACTACCTTTTGGTGGCTCATCAAAAACTTTCATTTGTTGTTTTGTCGGTAATAAGGAATATAATGGTAACACATATAATGGACCAACTTCTTCATCAGTTTTATTTTCAGCTTCTTCAAATCCTTCTTCTTCGTCATCACTGTCATCATAGTCATCATAATTTTCATTTTTATTAATATCAACACTAAAATCAACATCTTCAACTTCATTTTGAACCTTATTTGAAACTTTCATTTCGGTTTCGTCATCATACTCAATTTTTCTCTTTTGTTTAAATGGAAATTCTTGTCTTAACTTTTTAACCAAATTATTAATTTCACCTTGACCAGTTAAAAAAATCAAAATACCACCTGGAGGTAATTTTTTATGAATCTTACATGTTTTGTTAAATGCTTCATCTAAATAATCATAATTGGTCTTTTTATTGAAATGTACTGACACAGGAAATTGTCTAGCTTGAACATTTATAATTGGTGGTGATTCTTTAAATAAAACTGGATTTTCGGAAAAATCCGATACTCTCAAAGTAGCTGACATGATTATTAATTTCAAAGGTTTATATTTCACTTCATCTTTTTCATGATACTTTCGTCTTAATTTCATTATTCTAGTCAACATACCAATTAAAATATCAGTATTTATATTTCTTTCATGAGCTTCATCGATAATTATAGATGAATATTTTGTTAGCAAAAAATCTGACATCATTTCTCTTAATAAAACACCATCAGTCATGAACTTTATGGTTGTACCATTTTTTGTACCTTCATCTTTTATCGTAGTATCAAATCTGATTTGATAACCAACCTTATTTTTAAAATTTCCCAATTCATTACCGACTCTTTCAGCCATTGACACGGCAGCAACTCTTCTTGGTTGTGTAACACCAATCATTCCTGGATATAATTCATTGTCAAGATTTCCAAAACCAGCTTCAAATAAAAATTGAGGTACTTGGGTGGTTTTACCAGATCCTGTTTCACCACATAGTATAACACAATCATGATGGTATATTGCCTCCATTATTCTATGTTCTTCTGCAAATACCGGTAGAAGAATACGTTGCTGTTGAACCAATTCATCCCGAACAACATCAACCACAAATGCATCTCTTTTCAATTCTTTGTTGATAGGTATATATCCTTCTTCATCTGATGAATGATCAATATCTTCTTCATTAATTGTTTGTTTGGAATATTTTTGTTTGATTTCTTCAGATAATTCAGGCATAACCATTATGTCTCGACCTTCTATTTTTCGTATTTGAGATTCGGCCCATTCTTTAAAATCTTTGGCTGTTTCTGAATGTTTAGGTTTACTCTGCATTAGTTTACTCTCTTCTTCTTCTTCATCATCATCTTCATTTTCTTCTGATTCTTCTTCCTCTGATTCCTCTTCTAAACTGCTTTCCTCATCATCTTCGATTTCCTCCAGTTTATCCTGATTCTCTAGTTCCTCTTCCTCTCCCGATTCACCGTTTTCTCCACTTTCTTCACTTTCTCTGTCGCTTTCAGAATTTTCTTCACTTTCAAAATTTGCTTCATCATCAGAACTTGAAATAAAATCATTTTCATCTTCGATTTTCAATTTCTTCTTTTCAGCATTTTCAACCTTTTGTCTCCAACTATACTTTTTCTTCTTCAATGAATCGCTTGTATCTTTTTTAATAACAGGAATATTTGCAAAACCAAAACCGAAACCAGAGCCACCGAATTTTGAAGGTCTATTATCTATAAATGTCGACTTTGGTGTTTCATCTTGCTCTGAGTCCTGGTCAGATTCATCATTGTCATAGTTACTTTTGAACAATTCATCTTCGTCATCTTTGTAATCTTTAACCTCTCTACTTTCATATAATATTTCTTTTGTATCATCATTCCCTCTACCTTGGGTTTCAAGATTTATAGCTTCAATCATTTTTTCTTTTTTGGTCAATTTACCTTTTCCTAAATCTTTCAATGCTGACATTTGAGATGTATCTATATTTGTATGACTCAACTTTTCTAATAATATCTTCTTTTCTTCCCTTTTCAACTGATGCTCAATATATTTATCCAATCTTTTCTTTTTAGATTTTGATAATTTTTCTTCTTTTGCATTTGCAGTATATAGATTTTCTTCTAATTGACGCTTTCTAGCTAATCTTTCTTCCTCAGATACAGGAGCTAATATTTCTGAATTTGAATCTTGTAGTGGTGGTAATACTTGACTCGATTCTTCATTTCCTGCTTCTTCATCATCTTGTCTATAAAATTGTTTATTCCTTGCTCTTTTTAATGCTGCTTGTTTAGCAAGCATCCCAGATCTTGCCTTTTCATTGAATCTTTTCCTATACTTACCCATGCTGTATCTGATGTTGTTAAGATTTTCAAATTGTTGCAAAGTGAAAAATGTGAGAAGAGATGATTCGCATTAATTTTTTTGTGTTGCACCAGTACATATTGATTTCTCCTCAAAATAATTTTAACTAAACTTTTGACTTATTTACAACACTTACACTTTCACACAACTCACGTATAGCAACCAAATTGTATCATGAGTCAGAGCGATTTACAGAAACATATAATACACTGCACACTAACCATCAATTCAACAACATTATACACTTATGAAAATCATCAATTAACCCCACTTATCAAACAAGTGAATTGTTCAGAGGTTATATCACAAGAATTGGGATTAATCAATTTTTCAAAAACATTGGTTGGCTCAATACCTATTTCAACAACCAACAATGTTAGTTTATCGTTATATTTTATGAAAAAATTTTTGAATACAAATGTTGGTGGTAAAGACCTAATTACTTTAATAGTTATAGCACAAGTAAATGTTAATCGAGCTATGATATTGAGTATTTTAAAGAATATAATGGACAAATATATTGAATTTAAAATGAGTTCAATCGATGATAATCCAGATACAAAAGCTAAACAAAACCAATTGGGTGAATTTAAATTATATATGAATCAATTTATTAAATTTGAGGAAATGAATTATGAAACTAATCAACATGTTTATAGCTATGGTTCTACAAGAGATGGAACTGATACAGATGATGGAAATGTCATAACTTCACAACAAATTAATCCAAATCAATTAGTATTAGCTCATGAAGAAATAGAAGAAGTTAGACAATTGATGTTGGATAATATAAATAAATTACTTAGCAGAGGCGATAAAATTGATTTGTTAGTTGATCAAACGGATAAATTAAATACTTCATCACTGGTTTTCCAAAAGAAAGCATTACAAATTAAGAGAAAAATGTGGTTTAATAAAACAAAATTTATGTTGTCAATTATTGGTGGGATTATATTAATGATTTATCTATTTATTGCTAGTCAATGTGGATTTCCATTGTTTAATCATTGTATAAATCATGGAACATGAAAGTTTTATAGATCATTTTCGTCGTCATTTTCATCATCATCGTCATCATTATTATTATTCACGTCATCTTCATTCAATTCTCCTCCTTCCAACTCTTGTTCATCTTTTGATAAAGCAGAAATTGGATTAGTTTGTTCTTCTATTTCTTCATCATCTTCCTCTTCTTCTTCTTCTTCTACCTCATCTTCTTCGTCTTCTTTTGCTTTCTCTCGTGCAGTAACTTCATCGTCATCACTACTCAAACTTTCATCACCATCCTCATCTGCAGGTTTTTGAAAAACATCTTCAACTCTAGTCTCGACTCTGGCTTTTTTAATTGCAATATCTTCGTCAACACTTTCAGTTGTTTTGTCTGCTGCTTTATTCAATTTCTTGATTTTAACTTGTTCTTCAAATTTAGTCAATTTTTCTTTGATGTCAGGTATGAATCCATTAAAATCAGTTCTTTCCAATGCTTGTAAAATATCCTGTGCATTCAAAGTTTTCCTATTGGCTTCTCTGACCACATCCTTAGCAATAAATAACAAATGTGATACAAATACAGTAGCGGATCTTTGTAATGCTATTAATGAATCTTTTGACATTGAAGAATTTGAATTTGAATCTTCATCATTTATAATTTGTTTTGCTAATTTTTGTATTGTTGTTCTTGGAAATAACAATTCATCTATTGAAACTGGTTCTACTTCTTTAACAGGTGGTGGATAATTTCCATCAGCATTCTTTCTCCAACCTTTAGGTGGCATTGTGATTCGTAAAAATATTTGTTTATATTTTTTTTTTTTTTCAGATTTCATAATTATTTATAACAATACCCCCATGGATGCTGCTTACTAAAACAAGTAAAGTTATTGAATTGAAGAATCAATCATTGGAGCCTCCGAATCCAATTGAGAAAAAAGAATCATCATATTATGGATTATTGAATAAACCAAATATAAATAAAGTCAATTTTGAAAATTATCACTTTAATGCTTGGTATGGGAATGCAGCATACTTTTATCCTCAAGATTTACATCACTCAAGTTTGGGTTATCAATTTGCAAATCGAATTGCATCAGATCCTTTGGCTAAAAAAAGAGCAAGATCAGTAGGGAATGATGAAGAGTCAAATAATAATAATCATAATTCAAATGATAGTGATGATTATTGGCTACTGGAAATATATGTATGTCCATTTTGTTTTAAATACTCAAATCAACAACATGAGTTGAATCAACATCAATTAATATGTAAATATAATAGGAAAAAGCCAAGTGTTGGTAAATTGGTCTACTATGATGAAGATTATATAATACGAGAAATTCAAGGATTTGAAGATTCATTATATTGTCAAAATCTTTGTTTATTTGGTAAATTGTTTCTTGATGATAAATCCATTTATTATAATATTGATCATTTCAATTTTTATGTGATTTATGGTCAAGGTCAAAATCAATTCATACCAATGGGATTTTTCTCAAAAGAAATGTTATCTTATGATGTTGAAAACAATTTAGCTTGTATATGTGTATTTCCACCATTTCAGAAAAAGCATTTGGGAACGATGCTAATAGACTTTCTGTATGAATTGGCAAAAGTGACACCCGGTCAATATCGTTCAAGTGGACCAGAATTCCCATTATCCCCTTTTGGAAAAGTTAGTTATTTAAGTTATTGGTCTAAAAAACTAGCTAATCGAATACATAAGCTAAAAAATGCTGGAAACATAACCATAAATGATTTATCAAAACAAACTGGATTTAGGAAAGAAGATATTCTACTAACTCTAGAACATATGGAAATTTTAACACAAGATGAGAAAGGTAATGTATCATTGTCATTATTAAATTTTGATACTTGGTGTAAATCCAAAAAATTCAATCCTTCAATTGAAACTGTATTATTAAATAAAGATTGTTTATTATTATAAGAAATAAATTAAAAATTAAATTAAATTATCTATAAATCATTAACGTAATTGTGTGAATGCGCCTAACAAAACCAGTGAAGGCGATTCATTATGTCTATTTTTCTCAAAAACATTCCAAAACCGAAGTGTTTCATCACCAGCTCCAGTGACTATTGTTTCACCATCGGGTGATAAAGATAAATATAATACCCGATATGTATGACCAGTCAATTGAGCAATTTGTTGCATTGATGGATATTTCCATACAATGATTTGATTTCTTGAATAACCATGAGTTGAAACAATTTCATTTGAATTTTTGGACCAAATCAAATTACAAACTTGTGAACCGGTATTTACATCATAAATTAAACCACCAGTTAGTGTATTCCAGGTCTTTATGGTTTTATCTGCTGTACCTCCACCACTTGCCAATATACCTCTTTGATGTGGTGACCAAGCTATTGCCTTGATTGCAGCTGTATGATCGGTAAATTGATGCAAAGGTTTGGGGTTTAAGCCATCCCATATAAATAAATTATTATCATTACCACCACTTGCTAATTTATTCTCTTCAACATTCCATTTTAATCCACAAATTTCTTGCTTATGGGATTCAAATTTATTCACAAAATGATCTTCAATTCTAACATCTCTATTTAAAATACTACGATCTCTCGATCCACTAGATAAAATATGTTCGTTCCAAGCTAATGAACTAACTCTTAAAGAATGACCAGTCATTGTTCTAATACACTTTATCTTTGTTGAATCCCAGATTTCAACTAATCCCTTTGATGTACCAATTGCTAAATGAGTACCAGTACCAATCCAGTTTAAACTTGTAACTTTATCTTTATTAGCCAAGTTACATAGTCTATCAACACTTTGAGTTGATCCATCCCATAAATATACACTATCACCTAATCCCACTGCCAATATATCTTGTTGACCCCAATCAACTAAATTTAAATAAAAATCGTCCAGTAGCTCGGGTGCATCCAACACTCTATAAGGTACTTTTGATATATTTCTAGGTTTTTTTTGTGGTGATAGTAATAGTTTTTGTGAATCTTGTCGTACAGGTGATAACGAATATAATTCTTGTTGCAAGTCTCTGGATATTGGTCTTGACTTTTTAGGTGATTGGTATGTAAATAAATTAGTTTTATTACGCCGTGGTGTACTTGCAACATCATCAGTATTTGAACCCGATCCAGAATAAAACGGGGTTGATCCTGATGACCGAGGTGGTGTACTATTTGATGTTGTAGTAGACGTGGGTCTTGATGCTGTAGTTTTGAGTTTTGAAAGTGAGTTACTTGTACCTATGCTGGCATTGTTTAAATTGGCTGTTGCCATGGGTACATTATCACCAAATAATTCAGCTTTTAAAACTGTTGAAAAAGTTCTATTGGCTTCTTCTTCTCTTCTGATCTCAATTTCATTGTCAATATTATTCTTGTTTCTCAAATCAGGTAGTATCTCTTCGTTTGTTAAACTGAATGCAGCTTGTAAATCAACACCTGTTCTATTAGGTATATACCTGTCGCTAAAAATTGATGTTTGATTCCGTCTTCTTGGTGGAGAAGATGATATATTATTTTCATTTAATTTTGGTGGTTCTAAAGCTCTTGTTGATCTAGTCGGTGATTTCGGAGTTTCGAATGGATGATGAATATTCTGTCGATTATTCATATCTTATCTATGTTTCGATAATTGATAAGCAATAATCAAATCAATCTTTATTGTCTAGCTTTCTAAAATATAGAAATAAATAGATTTATCTATTATTTTATTTGGTTTCAATTATTTATTTGATGTTCGAGTTGTTTATGCTTGATGTCTGGTGTATCAAATTAATTGCCGTTTTTTTTTCGTAATAAAATTATCAACAGTTTTTACTATTGATGTCTGGGGCTCACATCAAGTTATTAATAAAATAAGAATCAAAAATTAAAGAATGCACAAAAATATGATGCAGCTTATAGTTGAAACGATACTTATGACAAACAATTAGAAATATGAAACGGCAAAGAAATTATGTAAATGTTATGGGAAAAGTTTAATTGTATTGTAATTTAAACTTGAACCAATCGTTTGGATAATTGAGCCTTTGAAACATCAATTAACAAGATGTAATTATTGTTAGAAAATTGACTTTAATCTTGCATGAAAAGTTTTGTGACAAATATTGATAAATTTTCAACCGTTATTGTGTATTTAATTTATCCATTGTCTCATCTATATTAGGTAATTATTTATATTACACTTCAAGTTTGTGACTTTTTTGGTTGCAAAAATTCAAATCAAAACATAATAATGATGCAAAATTATTTGGTGGTTAATAAAATTTTAAAAATGACCGTTTGAATTTATGGTATATAAATTGATCAATGTTTCAACTTTTAAGCAACATCAAATATCGAAATTGACAAATGCGTTTACCAATTGTTACAAGTCTTTTAGTTTCATCTTTTCTTGTTGGTGCAAGTAAATCAACTTCAAATTATCTTAGTTTAGAATTCAAGAGAGGAGATGATGATTTGTTTTATATTGAACATTTTAATCTTGGTACACCTAAACAATTATTAAATTTGGTAGAACTTGATACTGGATCATCCGATTTGGTTCTCAATGCTGATGCTTTTAATCCTACAGAATCATCAACTTTCAATAATACTGGTGGGTTATACCCTTTTAGTTATGGTTCAATATCACGATTTTATACAAACAAATGTTTTGATTCTTTAAGTATTAAAAATCAACATATTGATAATTATGAATTTGCATTTGCTCCAAATCAAACTGCTAAAGATTTTGGTGGGTTCAATGGTATTTTAGGTTTAGGTTTAGGCTATTTACAAGGATTGACACCTACTTATCCAAGTTTCCCATTCCAATTAAAAAATAATGAATTAATTGCAAGTGTCATGTTTTCAATTTATGCTTCTGAAAATGGTGGATGCACAATCACATTTGGTGGTATTAATACTGATGCTTATTCTGGTGATTTGGTAAAGATCCCTTTTAATTACGCAATTGGTCAAACTAGTCCTTTTACAGAATTTTATTGGCCTGGTTTTACCATTAATCAAATTACAATTAATGATGTTGTTGTATCTGATAAAAATACTTACTTTCAATTAGACACGGGTGCAACTGTGTTTGCTCCACCAAACAATATTGCAACTAATATTTTACAAGTATTGGCAGATAAAACAAATGGTAATTATATATTCAAAGATGATTACTATTACTTTGTTGCTGAAGAAGTTGAAGATGAATGGATTAAATTAGATGTTCAAGGTTATGAATTGAAGTTCTTGGTTACAGATATTATGGATGGTTCTCAAACCATTGCTAAGAATGGTCAAACATTTACATTATTAAACTTGATTGTTGGTATTGAACTTGGCTACAATATTAATATTTGTACAATACCAAATGCAGTATTGAAATACAGTTACGGTATATGGGATTATGAAAATTATGCCATGTTTTTTGCTGATTTGATTGATTTGGGTGATAAACCAAACACTGATTCAATTGCTGTTGTTAGTACAAGTACTGAATACCCAGTGAAAACTGTTTTACCATCAGATGCTACTAATACTTACACATCTTTTTATAAAGAACAATATGATACCGTTGTTACAGGGAGTGTTTCGTTGATAACTGAAGAAACAGGGATTGTAAGTGAAACATCTAGTTCAGTATCAGCTACTACATTTGTTACATCTACAAAAGCCACTTCGATTGTTGTTCCAACCTCAACTGGTGGTTGCTATTTAAAAACAAAGTAAATTAATGAACTTTTCTTTTGAATATATATTACTTTTCTCATACAACAGTTTAAAATAAAGATGAGTTTTATTTGCTAGTCAAGTTAGCGAAATCATACTAGAAAACCCATTAAGGTATTATATTTTTGTCAACTTAGTATAAATATAATAGTCTTATATTAAATGCAACCACATTAAGTTTTAGCTTATTATCCAGAATTTAAATTCCATATTATTTAATTTCTATACTAGCTCTATATTTTAGCAGTTTTGATATCAAAAAATTCAGCTAAGTGTTCGAAAGTAAATTTGAATTAGAGCTTTGATTGGAGTACAAGTTTCTTGTTTGAAATAATCCAATCTTTTTAATCTCAGTGAATTAAATCAAAAATCCAAATATAATTACAAAATTAAATTTCTATTTTAAAGAGAATTAAAAGCTTTATGGTCTGAATGCACTTAATCACAATTTTTTATTAATTGTTAATGATCTGATTGATAAATGATTCTTATGTTTTAGAAAAATTGACATTTTCAGATAGCCGATTTAATCACATTTGACAAAGAGTTTCAAAATTTTTAGTTTAAAGTAAGATGAGAATTGTACATGATTAACAAAACTACAAGATGGACATAATCACGGAAAATCAAGTGTATAAAATTCAGTATTCTAAAAAAATCTAATGTTACACAAAAAGTGCTTTATCTGAAAATTTGCAGCCAAACTTGAATTGACAAAATTTGTATAATTTTCATGTTTCAAATTTGCTGCTAACCTTTGATAGAATAGATATCCGTGAACTTTCCAAATCCAGTCTGAAAAACATAAACAATTAGTGCAATTGTAAAACAAATAGCAAAACCACATTAATGATTGTCAATTGATAGATTCAGAGTCAGAAATTATAATACGATTTACAGCTGTAGTTTCTGATTCATTATTATTTCACTTCATATAAATGGCTCAAACTAATGTTAGTTGCAAATTTATCATAACTCTGTCTTTATCAATCAGCTGATTGTGTATTATTGGCGATCATTGGTTATGTTATTGATAAGATTGATCATTTTTTTGCATCATATTCTTATACAAATGGTTATGATTTTGAATTCTTTACTCCGTCTGGTAAACTTACAAACGATTTTCATGCGTTACTAAGCGGTTGTTGCTAGGTGATACCAAAATTATTAATGCTATTGTTTCGAAAAATAAAAAAAAAAATGATTTTTTTAAATTTAAAACCTTTTGCATTATCATTCGTGTGGGAGACCGATTCCAATTACATTAATTTTTAAAATAGGTCCAACTGTTGAAATCAGGCTTGATTCATGAATCTACCCATTTGCAGTCAAAATATTAAATGATTTATCTACAGCAAAATAATGATAATATATGAAAACGAGTAATAATTTCCATGAATTCATAACTGATTTGATGATGCTGAGTTGCCAACAGAATTTTGAAAATGTTTATACGGCATCAATTGTTGAAAATAATAAGTTATGAGCTTTAAATTTATCCGCTTACAGCTCCTCCCTTCTTTTTATATATAATGCTTGGAAACAATTGTATGCATAGACTCGTAGTTTCATTTATGAATATTTTTAAAATTATCGTTTAATCAATATGAATACTCAAGATGATTGTACTTGCGACGATTCCATTACAGGCTAATTGATTTTAAGATTGCTAAAGTTTATTAGAGCTAGGTTTACGATTTTGTATAAATAGAGTCTGTTTTGATGGAAATTTTGACAAATAAAATGAATTTTTTATCCAAAAATGTATTGGTTGTTCTTGCTTTGGCATTCTTAGCACAAGGTATTGCTATTCCTGAAAATCATGTTAAAAGAAGTGTTGCTGGTGTTGTTTCAGTTGATTTTGAAGTTTACAGACCAAATTCAGATGCTAATAAACAATTGAAAAGTAGAGAAGATTTTTCAATTCCTTTACAAAATATTGCTAACAATGAATATCTTGTTAATATTGAACTCGGTTCTAATAAACAACCATCTACTGTACTTATCGATACTGGTTCAAGTGACTTGTGGGTTATTGATTCAAATGTTACTTGCGTCAATTCAGACTCTTGTGGAGCCAATGGTGTATATGATCCATCTAATTCGACAACTTCGGTACCATTGAATCAAACTTTTGAGCTTGATTATGGTGATGGTACAAATGTTACTGGAAATTATTACACGGACTCTGTAACTATAGAAGGATTAACAATTACTAATCAACGATTTGGAAGTGCAAACATTGCTACTGGTGGCTCGGGTATTTTGGGAATTGGTAGAATTCAAGATGAAGGTAATCATTTTTCTCATCGTCCACTTTACGACAATGTACCAGTTACATTAAAAAAACAAGGATATATTTCAAAGAATGCTTACAGTTTATACCTTAATGATCTGTATGCTACATCAGGAACATTGTTATTTGGTGGTATAGATCATGCTAAATACAGCGGTGAATTGATCAAAGAGCCACTCGTCAGTGAAAGAGAATTAGCTGTTCATTTAGAGGGTATTACCTTAAAAAATCAAACATTTAAAGTAAATGAAGATGTGGTTTTAGATTCAGGATCTTCAATTAGTTACTTATCAAAAAACATTTCAGATCAGCTTGCTGCATTATATGGTGGTCAGTACGTTCCTGATTTATTTGGTGCTCCAATGTACGTTTTAGGTTGTGATTTGACAACTAATGATACTTTCCTGGTTGAATTTGGTAAGGGTGCTAAGCTTGAAGTACCAGTCAGGGAATTGTTTTCTGTTTTACCAATTGGATTCTGTCAGTTTGGATTCAGTGCTTTCAATGAATCTCTTCTTGGTGATAATATTTTACGTCATGCGTACGTTGTTTATGATCTTGACGATGAAGAAATATCATTGGCTCAAGTTAAATACACAAATGACACCAACATTCAAGCAATTGAATGATTTTTTTATATAATTGTTTACTAAATATAAGAACGTTGTTTTGATTTAATTGATTTACTTTTAAGCACGTGAAGACCTATTAAGAAAATGCGATACGAGCAGGTTTTTTATTATCATTACTCATAACTGTTGAATTATTAAATTAATACTTTTAATGCATTAACCATAAATTTATTTGTAGTTTTTATACTTTTAAGTCTTTTGTTATTGTTCAATTTGCAATGGTTTTAGTTAAATCACATTGGGGAATGATTAAATAATAGACGGCAATGTCTTTTAGCGTTATCTACAGAAAAAAAAAAAAAAAAAAAGAAATAACTTGTGCCGCAAAATATACGGTTCAAATTCGTAATTTTTTTATTTGCATGAAATGTCAAAAATCGCTTTAGTGATAAAATGAGGAGATTTTGTTTTTAAAGCCATTTTGGAAGTTATTTTATTTTAATCAAGGGGTAAATTTCAATTGAATATGCAGTATAATAGTAATAGTGGTGAGACTAATTTTTGCTTTGGTTCAAACTTCGAACTAACCCATCAATTTCAATTATCAACAAAATATCACAATTCGATAATCACAAAAACAAAATCTTATCATCCTTTCTGAGCGGATTCAAAATCTAACCATATCATTTGCCTCTTGTTTGATCATAGATAAGATTAAGTTTTTCGTCGGGGCATTATATCATAACCCGAACGAAAATTTGATCAATTAGTTATCTTTTGGTTTGTTAACCAAGACTATTGTTTAGGACCAAATTCCCGTTGATATCCTTTATTACCCAAATTTTGATGAAATTATCCGCAAGGTATACCCCGTTCCTTCTACTCGCAATCCCTTTCTCGAACTAATTATATCATGTATATAATTAGGATTTGTTACATAACGTCGAGTTACAATTTTGGTCAGAATGCATTACAACGAATCAGTGAAAATTGGAAAATCCTGAATACCAATGTAAAACAGAGTAAAATATAGAAGTGTTTTGAAAAGAAGAATGAACAACGGTTTCAACATTACTAGTGACTGAAATTGAGCAAATTGAATTCATTCTCATTCTTGCAATATTGGTTTAGACAATTTAAATTTCTACCTTACACTTCCCCTTGGTAATAACTGAAATTCAAGTATCATAACGGTTTGTTGAGCATTGTGCTCGTTATACGGCACAAATCATTGTTGTTATTGTTGTTGTTGTAAATGTAATTTGAAATTTACTAAAAAATAACAACTTACTGTTGAGCTTTTTAAAAGGATTTAATTTGAGTTTTCTAAAAAAATAACAATCAATAATATATTTATTCCATGGTTATTATTGTGGAAAATTAAATCGTTACAAATATTAAGCTGCAAATCTCTTAAATAAATTACTAAAAATTGTAAATTGACACTTTTATTTTTATTTTCTTGTTAACATTTTATAGTTGTAATAATTAGCGATTATGCATAATTTTTTCACATTTTATTATATACAATATTGTTGGTTGCAAATTAAAGTTCATGATAAACTTCGGTGAAACAATTGAAAAGATAAGTTAAATCCATTAATAACTAAATATAAGAAACAAGATCCAATATAAAAATTATAAATAGAGCAGGTATTTCCTTTAGTTGAATCAATAATTTGAAAAGATCAAATAAAAAATGGTTTCTATTATCTCATTAGCTCAAAACGTCTTAGTTACACTTGCTTGTGTATTAGTTGCTCAAGGTATTGCTATTCCTGAACCAGTTCAAAAAAGAGGTACTCCAGGTGTTGTCGCTTTAAACTTTGATGTTGTTAGAACCAAAGCTAATGAAACTGGTGGTATTGTTAGTAAAAGAGGTGATGTTCCAGTTGAATTAACCAATTTAGAAGGTGTTCAATATACTCTTGACATTGAAGTTGGTTCAAACAAACAAGCAATTACTGTTAGTATTGATACTGGATCTAGTGATTTATGGTTGGTTGACAAAGATGCTACTTGTAACGCAGGTGATTGTAAAGCAGACGGTGTTTATGATCCAAAATCTTCAACTAGTGCTAAAGATTTACATGAAATCTTTGAAATTGGTTATGCTGACGGTTCAAAATCTACTGGTGAATTTTATGCTGATTCTGTAGGACTTGGTGGTGTCACTATTAAAGGTCAACAACTTGCAGATGTCAACGTAACTTCAGTCAGTAAAGGTATTTTAGGTATTGGTTTTGCAGCAGGTGAAGAAGGTGCATATTTTGAAGGAAAACCAGTTTATGATAATGTACCAGTTACTTTGAAAAAGCAAGGAATCATTGCCAAAAATGCTTACAGTTTGTACCTTAATGATGAAAAAGCTACTACTGGTACTTTACTTTTTGGTGGTATTGATCATAAGAAATATACTGGTGAATTGATTTCATCTCCAATCACTAGTAAAGGTCGTTTAAGTATTGGATTTGATTCATTAACAGTTAAAGATAAAACTTTCAAAGTTAATAGAGATATGGTTTTAGATTCAGGTAGTACAATTTCGTTGTTACAACAAGACGTTGCTGATGAAATTGCAAAATTATACAATGGTAATTATATTCAATTAGGAGCAATTGGAACTTATGTTTTTCCATGTACACCTTCTGATTATTCAGGTAATGATACCTTCAGTCTTTTATTTGATAGTGGTGCCAAAATTGAAGTTCCAATTGATGAATTGGTTAGACCAAGTCCATTTGGTTTCTGTACTCTTGGTATCAGTCCATTCAACCTTACCCTTTTTGGTGACAACGTCTTACGTCATGCTTATGTTGTATATGATCTTGATGACAATGAAATTTCATTGGCTCAAGTTAAGTATACTGATGAAACTGACATTGTTGCAATCCAATAAATTAATTTATAAATTAATTTACGTTTAGAGTTTCCAAATATATAAAATGTTGATCGTTTGAAATGATTTTTATTGTAGTTTTTTGTTTTTTTTTTTTTCAAACATAAACAGGTTGAGTACAAAGAAGACTCTTTTTTTTATTGTACTAATCAATATTTTTGCAGCCAAATCATAAATCAAGTCAAAGCAAAAAAACAATCAAAGCAGATCAATAATATAGATTTCTTTAGCTATCTGCTTCATAGTTTCTATTTAATTTTGATCGTAATATCGTTAAAATAGAGAGAACTGTTTTTTAATTTTGCAGAGCTGTAATTGCTGTCATTATTTGATTGCTATACTATCATGCTAAACACAAGTATTGTTTCTTTGAAATGTCTAACAATCGAGAATACAGTCAAATTTTGTTTATACAAACTATGAAAGTATTTCTTTTAAAGAAATATAAACCTATAAAAATAATTGCCAAAATGATTCCCTTCTCAAGTTATCATAGGAATTTTCTTGTTCAACAAATGTTTTTTTAAATTTGCTGCTACCCTAACAAGTTGATGTAATCATCCATTTCATCAACTTCACCAGTTTTGGATTTATCTATTCCATCAAATAAATGGAAATTATGTAAAGCACCTTTCATTTTATTTTTTGCTGCCTCCAATTCTTGTTTAAGTGGTTCTGATCTTGGTCTTCTCTGATAATCTTGATCTTTATCTTGAAAATTATTGAATTGACCTTCCTCTTCAATTGAAGAACTTTCAGGTGGTTGAGATTTTTCCTGTGTTGTTTTGTATTCCTTTTCTTCTTTTTGTTGGTTGATCATTGAATCATCACTGAGCAATGGATCGTTAGGTTGATGGTTCATTTTATCTTGTTCTGAATCGGAGATCATAGGCATGATTGGATAATTCATAAAAAGATTATTGGAAAAAAATACTGTTCACATCTTTTATAGTGACAATTTTAATTTTTAATTTCAAGTGGTGTCATTGTACATTATCTGACAGATTGTAAGAATATGTAACTAAATTGATGACATTGTCAACTTAACCCACATACTCTTAGACAATTGAAGTATTAATTTATGTGCTGATCATTACACTATATACATGATTATAATAAACTTCTTAACTTCAGGGTAAAAACAAGATGAATTCAATTATAATAATCGGTATTTAACAACTATTGAGTTGATTCTAACAAGAATCATTAGCTATTGATGATTTTAACAATTTTATTATATTCACATAATTCTTTTATTCAATTTATTAATTCTAGAAATAAGTAACTGTACACACTTGTGTGAATTTGTATTGTAATAACAGTAACAATAAGTTAATTATCGATATATTTATATTATTTATATAAATCATCACATTGAACTTTTAATATTAGTTAACTATTTTGTTATAAGATGAGAAATTTAGAAATTGTTTTGGATTAAAGGTTGGTTAATTTGGTGAAAATGTCATAAAGTATAATTCAAAGACTGCATATAAATTGCAACCAATCAAACAAAAATAAAATTACATTACACTTGTAACAAACAAAGAGAAAAAAAAACCACTAACATTTTGTAAAAAATTTCAATCAATTAAATCAACTATTTTTACTTTACTTCCAAACATTCATTTTGAACCATTCACTATATAATCATTGTTATCAGATTATAATTCCTAAATTTTTTGCATACTACAACCACAAAGATTCTATAATGTTATCAAGAATTTTAAATAGACCAAATGGGATAATAACAACTTTATCTTCTAAAAGATATTCCTCAATCATTTCAGTTCATAGAGATACAAAAGAAGATAACCAAAATTTACCATTTGAATTTGATTCAGAAAATAGAAAAAGAGCCGATGAAATTATTTCAAAATATCCACCACAATATAAGAAAGGTGCTGTGATGCCATTATTGGATTTGGGTCAAAGACAATTGGGATTCACATCAATAAGTGTCATGAATTATGTTGCTAAAATTTTGGACATGCCACCAATGAGGGTATATGAAGTTGCAACTTTTTATACAATGTATAATAGAAAACCAATGGGTAAATATAATTTACAAGTTTGTACTACTACCCCATGTCAATTATGTGGAAGTGATGGTATAATGAAGGCCGTAACTGATTATTTGAAAATTAAACCAGGTCAAACTACAAAAGATAAATTATTTACATTACAAGAAGTCGAATGTTTAGGTGCTTGTGTTAACGCACCAATGCTTGCCATAAATGATGACTACCATGAAGATTTAACTCCAGAAGCAACAATTGATTTGTTAAAACAATTACAAGAAGGTAAAGAATTGAAATCAATAGGTCCTGTATTGAATAAAAGAACAAGTTGTGAACCATTTAGTGGACCAAAAGTATTATTAAACAAAGAACCAAATGACATTAGAAAATTCACCAGATCTGATTTATAATTGAAAGATGTATCGAATTATAGTGATGATTGTTTATTCTTCATTTGATAATGATACAAGATTAGAGAACTTTTAATTTAACATTCAATCAAAACAAGAATCAAGTGTATATATCGATTTTATAGATTAAAAATGTAATGAATCACTTTTAATTCCTATTTTTGTTAAAGTTGATTAATTATTTATTTATTATCTCTTCGGATTATTCTTTTTTTGATTACATAATAATTTACAGATTAGATTTTTTTTTTGCAGGTTGCAATGATGCCATACAAAAAAAGTTACTCATTTTAAATTTCAGCATTTAATTGATATCTATTCTTAATCATGGGTCCTAAAAAGACATATAGTTTGGAAACTGAACTAGTTTTGAACCATTCATCAGATCAATATAATGCATCAGTTCCTCCTTTATATCAGTCAGCTACTTTTAAACAACCTTCATTATCAAATATGGGTGAATATGATTATACAAGATCAGGTAATCCTACAAGAACACATTTACAAAACCATATATCTAGAATTATGAAGGCTAAATATTCATTTGCCGTTAGTTCAGGAATGGGATGTTTGGATGTTATAACAAGATTATTGAAACCTGGTGATGAAGTTATAGCTGGTGATGATTTATATGGTGGTACACATAGATTATTGACTTATTTAAATAAAAAAGGTGATTTAATAGCTCATCATTATGATACAACAAATACAGAATTGATAAAATCAAAGATTAATTCAAAAACTAGAATGATTTTTTTGGAAAGTCCGACTAATCCATTAATTAAAGTTGTTGATGTTAAATCAATAACTGAATATGCTCATAATTTTAATCCAAATATAATAATAGTATTTGATAATACAATGATGTCACCAATAAATATGACACCATTAGATTTAGGTGTTGATATACAATATGAATCAGCAACCAAATATTTGAATGGTCATCATGATATTATGGCTGGTGTAATAGCTACAAGATCAGAATCTTTAGCTGATCAATTATATTATGTGATAAATTCAACTGGTTGTGGATTATCACCATTTGATTCTTGGTTATTACTTAGAGGTTTAAAAACTTTATCAATTAGAGTTGAAAAGCAACAATCAAATTGTATTAAAATTGCAAAATTTTTAGAAAATATTGGTTTTAAAGTAAGATATCCGGGACTAAAATCACATCCTCAATTTGAATTACATCAATCAATGTGTAAAGGTTATGGAGCTGTTTTATCATTTGAAACTGGTTCAATTAAATTGAGTGAAAAAATTGTTGAAAATACTGAAATATTTGGTATTGCTGTATCATTTGGTTGTGTTAATTCATTGATTTCAATGCCATGTAAAATGTCTCATGCATCCATAGACTCAAAAACAAGAGAAGAAAGAGATTTCCCGGAAGACTTGATTAGATTATGTATTGGTATTGAAAATATTGATGATTTAATTGATGACTTAACAAAAGCTTTATTAAAAAGTGGTGCTGTCAAGATAAACAATAAAGATGAATTGTTTAATGCAGTACATGTTCAACCAAAATTATAATGATGATAGACAATTAGAGTAAACTTTGATAGTTGATAATTATATATACAAATAAACTTTGAAACCTTACACGTCTCTATGATTTTATAAAAAACGCGTAAACTCAAAAATTTAAATTAAAAAAAGCAGCCAATTTATACAGTTTCTTTGTTTTTATCATCATGTCATATGAATTATCAACTGGTGTATTGAAAGAAGTGTTTTCTAAAACTGGTCATGACAAAGTTAAAAAACCTTTTGTTTTTCAAATCACAAATATAAAACCATTTCAAGTTTCAAATAGTACCAACAAAAAATATAGAATATTATTAACTGATGGTAAATATGTTACACAAGGTTTAATTGATGAAAAATGTTCAGCTTATTTGGAAAACAACAATTGTAATAGGTATTCAATTATTCAAGTTAATGAATATTCAGTGTTTAGAACTCAAAAACATTTCTTTGTCATTCAAAATTTGGAAATTTTAAAACCAACTAGTGAAAAATCTACTGTTGAATTCATTACAATTGACTCATATTTTGCACAACATCCAGAAGAAGAATTCATAGAAATTACAACGAGTATTCCAAAGGATAAAAAATCATCAACGCCACCGGTTGCGCAATCAACTGGTAATCCTGTTAAACAACAACAACAACAACAACAATCACCTAATCATTTCAAGCCAAATAACGCACCAGCTAGAATCACTCCAATTGAAACATTATCACCATATCAAAACAATTGGACCATTAAAGCAAGAGTTTCATACAAGGGTGATCTTAGGACATGGTCAAATTCAAAAGGTGAAGGTAAGGTATTTGGAGTTAATTTTCTTGATGAATCAGATGAAATTAAAGCTTCAGCATTTAATGAAACTGCAGAAAGAGCTTATAAATTGTTAGAAGAAGGAAAAGTATACTATATATCAAAAGCAAGAGTTTCACAAGCAAGAAAAAAGTTTAATAATTTAACACATCCATATGAGTTATCATTAGATAAAGATACTGAAATTAATGAATGTTTTGATGAAACAGATGTACCTAAATTAAATTTCAATTTTGTAAAACTTGATCAAATACAAAATTTAGATCAAAATTCAGTTATTGATGTATTGGGTGCGTTAAAAACTGTTGGACCACCATTTCAAATCACTGCTAAATCTACTGGGAAAGCTTTTGATAGAAGAGATATTACAATAGTCGATGAAACAGGTTTTGCAATTGATATTGGATTATGGAATAATACAGCTATTGATTTTAATGTTGAAGAAGGTACTGTTATTGCTTTTAAAGGTTGTAAAGTTAGTGATTTTAATGGTAGAACATTGGGATTAACACAATCTGGATCATTGATTCCGAATCCAGGTACCCCTGAAAGTTTTCAACTTAAAGGATGGTATGATAATATTGGTATCAATGAAAATTATAAATCTTTAAAAACTGAAGTTTCAGGAATTGGAGGTGATAAGATTTCAACAAGAAAATTAATTGCACAAGCACAAGATGAACCATTAGGACAAGGAGATAAAGCAGATTATTTTATGGTTAAAGCAAGTTTATCATTTGCAAAACCAGATAATTTTGCATATCCAGCATGTACAAATTCAATGTCAAATACAAATGATTCAACAAAACCCCCAATCACATGTAACAAAAAATTAATTGAACAAACAAATGATGGTACATGGAGATGTGAACGTTGCGAGAAAAATTACGATTCACCTACTTGGAGATATATAGTAAATTGTGCAATTATGGATTCTTCAGGTCAAATGTGGGTAACATTATTTGATGAACAAGCCAAAAAAATATTTGGCATTGAGGCAAATGAAATGATGTTAAAAAAACAACAAAGTCAAGATTTAGTTGGACAATTGATTCAACTGGTTTATTTTAAAGAATATAATTTCAGAATTAGAGCCAAACAAGATACTTTTAATGAAGAATTAAGAACTAGATATCAATGTGTTGGGGTTAATGAATTGGATTATCAACAAGAAAATGAATTTTTATGTAAAGAATTGGATTCTTTATTGGTTTGATTGTAAAATTAATATAATATATTATTGCGTTTTTAAAATTTACTTGTAGTCAACTAATTTATTTACTTTTAACCAATATTGTTTTAATATATCGTTACACATTCGGTTACCTCTTGTTAGCATCAATTTGGTGATAAATTGTTTTGAGTCATCATGTGTTAACTCAACTTTAGTTTCAAAAGTTGGTAATACTTGTTCAAGACAAGTTTTAAAATCCATGGGGAACTTACCAATTAAGTTTCGAAACAATTGATAATAATATTCTAAATTTGATCGTGGACAATTTATAAATGAATACATCAATGATATGATCAATTGTGTACATAAACCTTGCGAAATTAAATGTTTGATTAATTCATGATCATGTAATTTCCCTCTTTTCAAAGAAATCAACTGATTCCAAAATTTAACAACTGATTTAAGAATGTAAGTCTCATTACATGAAAAGCATTTGAGACAAAATGGGATAATTTCAGTTTTAAAATAATCGGTATGTATCATCAATGATGGGTTTGTTTCCAAGATCACTATAAATATATTAATTGATGATTTTATCAAATCTGGATCATTTTCAAATTGCAGCATGACTTTGAAGAAAACTTCATGTATTAGGGAATCGATATCTTGTGGATTCATGTTTTTGAAGTTTGTCAATATTAATGATTCAACCAATTTGTGTAAATATGAAATTGAAGGTAAATTACAATTATTAATCTTGATGAATATGAATTGATAGATGATACTCAAATCAAATTTAAATGGACCGTTGATTTTCTCATTAATGTTTGATTTGAAAATTTGACAACATTTTTCAGTAACAATGGTTACCTGTGATAAATTTTTATTATCAATTGATATTTTGTTTAGTAATTGTAAGATTTTAAATTCAATTTGATGATTGTCTTGTGACCAATATGAATTTATTTGTTGTATTTCAATCTCGTTTAATTCGTCATCTTCATATATACAAGCTTTACTTATTTCATAAACACATGAAATTAAACTTGTCAAATAATCATCATTGTTGAAATGCAAATCACACATTTCATCAATTTGAATCAATACAAGTCTCAATTTCTCTCCTAATTCAATTGGATTCTTCAAATTTTTCAAAATTGAAAAGTAAGAATTTGTCAATCTTTCTCTAATTAAATTATCAGTCACTGGATCTTTAATCATTTGGATTAATATAATTTCTAGATTTGGCAAGAATTGTGTTAAATTGATTTTTGAAGTTAAACAAATTTTACAGACTGTTTTTGATGCAATTAATGATAAATTTGCTGAATAGTTATCAAGAATGATTTTGAACAAGAAATTAAATATGGGAATCAAATAACTTTCACCACTTTTAGATTTGAAAAAAAATTGTAGCACTGAAATCAAATTTAACAATGATATATTACATTGTTGATGATTTGATGATTCGACATTTTCAACTAATTTATTGTTGAATACTTGATCGATGACTGGTATAAGTTGTTTAGATACTCCACTTTCTTCTTCATTTTCATCTTCGTAAAAGTATATATCCGAAGTGATTTTGTACAAGATGTATAATCCACATTCTAATTCATCAAAACTTCCTTGGTGATTATTTGCAATGATTGACTCGCATATTATCAGGTATAAATTAATTCCCAAACTTGAATAAAACAATATAAATAAATCAGCTATTGAATTTCGATACTTTAAAAAATTTTGTGATATTGGTGATTCAAAAATTTTCAATTTTTCATAATATATTTTGCAGACCTGTAAAGAAATTTCATTTGTTTTATTTTGTACAAGGTTATATTTTGATTCATCCATTTCTTTCAAGGTAGATCGGTCATCTAATGAAGTATTTATAAACTCTTCCCAAAATGAAATAAATTGTTCACTTATTTTTTCATCGATTGTAGGTTTACCATGAACATTCGTCAAATTTAGTAATTGATTTATAATTAACTCAACATCAGTATCATTCAAATTTCTGGTGATCTGTATTATATTTAATTCAAGGTATCCAATAATCATATTTACAAAATTATCGATTTCTAAATTATACATTTCCAAGAAATCATTGGACATTGTGATTAAGTTTATAAATTTATACCCAAATTTCCCCATATCAATAAAAAATGTTTGTAGAAAATGGTTTTTATAATTATTTAATATTCTTGGAGTATGATCAATAATTTCACTTAAAATTGTAAACAGTTTATTATAAATTTCAATTAAACTTTCGTCAATATCATTATTGAATTGCTTGAAAATATATTCAATGAAAACATTCATCTCATCTGTATATCTTAGTTTTGAATGGTTTTCAGCTATGGATATATATATGACCCAAGCGTTCAAACAATCTAATGAACACACAACTATATCAAACGGAAACTGTCGATTATTCAAATATTGATATACTTCTATCAAACTTTGAAAAATTGTGTCATGAATTATGACATGTAAATCTGTTAAGTTCGATGAATCTTTACCAATATCTTCAAATATAATTGTAACAAATATTAATAGTAGTTCAAATTGATCTGTTGATAAATTTTCAAACAGTTGAACATTATAAAGTTGTAAAAACTCATGTATTGGATTGAAATTAGGATTAAGTTTATAAATTAAAGATATCGAACTTAATAATTTTTTGATAATAAATAAATTTCCATGAAAATTAGTCTTGGATATTTCAAGTATTAATTGTAAAATCTCATCAAAATAAACTTTGTGATTCTCTATTTTGAAATTATTGAGATACACCATAATTGTCAAAGCACCAAAATATTTGACTCGCTTATTTTCATGTCTTATTAATTGTAAACCCAATTGATAACCATATTGTGATTTCTGATAATTTTGAAGTTGATTTTGAACAAGATGAATTTGATTTACATCTTTTGATGAGTATAATATTTCAATTTCGTCAATTACTTTGTGGATATCAATTTGGTCTTGTGGATTAAACAGCATCATTGAATCATCTGTTGTATGCTAGATAATTCTGCACTCTGATATTGAAAAAATATCAAATGCTACCATATTAGGTTAGATAGATGAAATATTCAAGTCTTTAATCTTACTATCGATGTTAGTATGTTCTTTTCGATTAGAGAGTAATTCTTAAAAATATTAAGAATTTTATTTGACAACAACTAAAATTATGAAATTTATATCGGAAACAATTAAACTTTGAAATTTAGTGTTGTGCCTTGCCATCAAAATACATGTCCAGCTTCTTGAATGCTTCTACTACAATAGTGAAGTATTGATTATTTCTTAGACAATTCAAACAGTAATCAATTATTGTTTTGACCTTTAGTTTTATTATTAATAGCATCCATGAGAGGCGAACAACAATGATTTCGCCTTAAAAGCGATTAAATTTCATTGTCATAAGTTTATAATTCATTGCAAGCATTAAAACTGAGTTGAACATATAAATATAACAAGACAATAACCATCTCGTAAGCTGTATGAACAGTAACAATATACTCAAGTAATCAATATGCAATTTCTAAGTTCAATTTTTAATGTTTAGCGCTTTCTCCTATTTCCGTAAGAATTCCGTGATAATTCCGTGGATTGTATTCATTAAACATGGTTGAATAAGCCACTTAACCTTTGGATGTAGCTAACCATGATTACAATATCATTAAGATGTTAATAGATTGTTTAAAAATTATACTGGGCTGGTTAAAGAAACGGCTGGTTACTAAATTTAGTAATAGTCGTGTATTGTATTACGTAATTAATTAGCCTTTTCAATTGTAATAATATTACATGTTTGATTACATAATCATCAGACAATTTCTAAATTGTTTCTCTTTAACACATTTGCACTACCTTCTATTTTTTATCTAATTCATCAATCTCACTCATTTTTATTTCTCCTTGGTATTTCTTTGAATTACATTACGATATTAGATTTATAGTTATAAAGAGTTAATTATGTCTCAAACTAGATTGTCTAATCCTAGAGTATCTAGAGCACAATGTTCCAACTGTACTTGTTCACCAGGATTATTATCAAGAGCAAATAGAAAATCATCATTGTTTGCTAAAAAGATAAATTTACAAAGAATTAATTCAGGTTCAATTGTTGGTCATGATGCTTCAAGAAAAGGTTCAGTTTTTACATTGAACCCTTCATTATGTTTACCAGAGACTAAGGAAGTTAATACTTCAAAAAGATTAGAAAGTTTAAGAAAGAAAATGAATGATTATGATTTAGGTATTTATATTGTACCATCTGAAGATCAACATCAATCTGAATATGTTTCCGCATTTGATCAGAAAAGAGCTTTTATCAGTGGATTTTCCGGTAGTGCTGGAATTGCTGTTATTACAAGAGATCTTAATAATATTCAACAAGATTTCACACAAGGTACAGCTGCTTTGTCCACTGATGGTAGATATTTTACACAAGCCATTGATGAATTAGATTTTAATTGGGTATTATTGAAACAAGGTGTTAAAGATGAGCCAACGTGGGAAGAATGGACTATTGATCAAGCAAAACAATTGAGTTTAGATTCGGGAAAGAAAGTTAATATCGGTGTTGATCCAAAATTGATTTCATTTAAGTTATATCAAAAGTTACAAAAATTGATTGAAAAAACTAAAAGTTCTAAAGTTGATATTGAATTAAAACCTGTAGATGTTAATCTTATTGATTCTATTTGGGAAGAGTTTGAAGTTTTACCACCTGCTAATTTGGGTGAGATTAAAAAATTGGATATAAGTTTTACTGGTAAAACTATTGAAGATAAATTAAAACTTGTTGAAAATGAAGTATTTGAAGATTCAAGTGTTGAAGGGTTAGTGGTTACATCTTTAGATGAAATTGCTTGGTTATTAAATCTAAGAGGTTCAGATATTGAATTCAACCCTGTATTTTATAGTTTTATGATTATTACAAATTCAAAAAAGATATTATTTATTGGTGAAAATAGATTGAATGAATCTATACTTAAAGAACTTGAACAAAATGATATCACAATTGAACCTTATACCAATTTTTATTCAACATTATCAAATATTTCAAAAGATTTCAACGACAAAAAATTTTTTATATCGAATAATACAAATTGGCAAGTTGTACGTAATTTAAAAAGTTTATATATCGAAGGATTATCACCAATTGAATTATTAAAATCACAAAAGAATGATGTTGAAATTGAAGGTGCGAAATTGGCCCATTTAAAAGATGGTAAGGCATTGATTAAATTTTTTGCTTGGTTAGAAAATGAAATTATTAATAATCAAGAATTAATAGATGAAGTTAAAGCTGATGATAAATTAACTGAATTTAGAAAACAAGAAGACAATTTTGTTGGTTTATCATTCGATACAATAAGTGCTAGTGGTGCAAATGGTGCAATTATACATTATAAACCATTGAAAACTGCATGCTCTGTTATAAATCCTTCAAAAATATATTTATGTGATTCAGGTTCACAATTCTTAGAAGGAACAACTGATACAACAAGAACAATACATTTTGATACACCATCAAATGAAGAAATTGATAATTATACTTATGTATTAAAGGGGAATCTTGCCTTGGGTAATTTGAAATTCCCAAAAGGTACAACTGGAAATTTAATTGATTCAATAGCAAGACAATATTTATGGGCTCAAGGTTTAGATTATGGTCATGGAACTTCACATGGTATTGGAGCTTATTTGAACGTTCATGAAGGTCCAATTGGAATTGGTCCAAGACCAAATGCAGCTATAAATCCATTACAAGTTGGTAATTTGATTTCAAATGAACCTGGTTTTTATAAAGAAGGTGAATATGGTATTAGAATTGAAAACGTAATGTTTATTAAACCAGCAACTAATAATTTCTTACAATTTGAAACAATTACAAAAGTACCATATTGTAAGAAATTAATTAATTTGAATTTATTAACTAATGATGAAATTAATTTAATTAATGAGTATCATCAAAATATATGGAATGATTTTAATCAAGTATTTGATAAGAATAGTTATACTTATAAATGGTTGAAAAGAGAAACTGATGCATTACATTTACATAAATAATTTTATATAATTTAATCTTCAAATAAAATTTGTATTTCTTCAATTCTTCGTTTCCTTCTTTCTTCTTCTTCGACACCAACAACTTCGCCAATTTGTTTTTTACGTTCTTGAATTTTTAACATTTTAGTTTCAATACTATTTTCCATTATAAATCGAACAACTTTAACTGTTTCATTTTGACCTATACGATGGATTCTATCAATTGCTTGATCTTCAATTGATGGTGACCACCATGGATCCATCATGAATGCTCTTGAAGCAGTAGTTAAATTCAATCCAACACCACCAGCTTTCAAACTTAGTAATAATACAGCAATTTTCCCATTTGTAATTGATGAATTAAAACTTGTTAATAATTTTGATCGATCTTGCATGTTTAAACGACCATCAAATTTATAAATTATAAATTCATTTGAAAATTTCAATTCTGTTTCAATTATATCTAAATATGATGAAAATTGGGAAAATACAATACATTTTGAATTTGGTGATTGTTGTTTTAAAGTTTTTAAATGTTTTGTTAAAGCTTGAATTTTCGATGATGATTTATTTGGATCATATAAATATAATTGAAATGAATATTCTTTCTTCAATGGATCAACACCAGTATGAAATCTGATTTCATTAGATAAAACAGTTTGATTTCTAATTTTAAATAACTTGTATTTTGAAATTATTTCACGACAATTTGGACATTTTTTACTCTTGTTTAAATCATTTTGAAAATCTAAATGTTCTAATAAACATGTTAAACAGAATGTATGTCCACAGGGAGTAATAACCAACTCATTTTGTGGAATTGTTGTTGTTGTACAAATTGAACATTCATTATCATTTTCAATCTTATCATATAATTTAAACATTATAGATTTAACTTCAGTATCATTTTGAAATTTATCACCATTTTGATTAGTTGGTTCCTTTTTTAAATCTTTAAAAAACTTTTTCATTTCTTCATCTTCTTCATTATCAAGTATATCATCATCCATTTCATGAGATCCACCAATTAAATCTACATGGCAACATACTTGACGTAAACGTAAAATATGAGTTAAAATTTGAGTATATTTTCTCAAAACTTGTCCTGATTTCATATTCTCTTTAAAAGAATCATAAGCTCTTTTTTGAAACCATTGATACAATTTCAGTTCTTGTTCATTGAATTTAATCTCTTCAATTGAAACTTCTTTTGCTGGTAATTCAACTAAAGGTTTCCCATTTTTCATCTTTTGATTCTTGGTACGTCTAAGGAAAATTGGTTCTAATATACTTTTTATAACATCTAAAGTCTGTGATATTTTTTTATTTTCAAATGGTAATGTAATAAATGTTTTCCAATATGAAAAATTGTTCCATGGATCTAATTCAAGAAATTTAATCAATGAATATAAATCATCTAATCTATTTACAATTGGTGTACCTGTCAATACCCATTTTCTTGATGATTGTAATTCATAAATTGATTTTGCAGTTTTAGTATTACGATTACGAATATTATGACCTTCATCTAATATGATTCTGAAAAATTTAACTGAATATAATCCAATCCTTGGAAGTTCTCCATTTTTCTTCCTGTTTTTCGATATTCTTGTAAATTCATTTAATATTGTACCATAGGTTGTTAAAACTATTACAGGTATTTTTTTAATATCATCATTACAAAGTGATGCTTTTAAATCAATCTCTGTTTCATCACCATAATATAATTTACATACATGTTGAGTGTTGGTGTTTGAATTTTCAAATTCTTCTTTCCATTGATTTAATAAAGACATTGGAACTACAATCAATGTAGTTTTCGATGCATAAGGTATTGAGCCTTTGATTGTTGGTGGTACTTCATTATCATAAGGAACTGAAGCAATTAGTGACAATGTTGAAATAGTTTTACCAAGACCCATTTCATCAGCTAAAATACCACCTTTCATTGTAGATTTTATAATTGGTTGTTGTAAAGATAATTCCCCATTATATAAGTTTGCATAAAAGAAATCATTAAATTCATCAGGTGAAGCTTTTGGCCATTTATATTTCCTCCATAACGGATTCATATTACCATTATCTTCAATATTAATTCTTGCTTGAGTTGTAACACTTTGATCTGCTAATAGATTCAAAATTTCAAATTCTTTTTCCCTTGCCAACATCCATGATAATCCATGCTTTTGATATTCACGTAATGTTAAATTAAAATTTTCACTTGGTGGTGTTGTTGATTCAGGTAAACTTTCTAATAATTTAGATTGATTATTTGCTTGATAAAATTGACGCAATTGATCTAAATTGATTTCATTTCCAACGGGCACTTGTGTTGAATTAACTTCTACTTCGGGTTTTTCTTCATTCTCTTCTTCTTCGTCATTATTCATTCTCAATGGTTTTATTCTCAAATATTCAAATAATTTTTGTATAGCATATTGACGAAGTCGAAGAACAGCTTCTCCATCTGATTCAGCAGTGAAATTGAATGTATTTTTAGCTTTCTTTTGTGATTTATTAAGTTTTATATTTTCTTCTTCAACAACATCACCCAAATTTTTAATAAATGCAGTATTTTTAAAATAAATTTGTATTTCGATTAAAAATGAATCACCAACGGATAATCTTTTTTGAGAATCTTCCAATACAATACCTTTAAATGAACATATATCTAAATCTATTAGTGGTGATATGATTCTTGTAATATCCTCTGGAATCCTAGCAATCTCACGTTCTTGATAAAGTATTCGTATAATGGCACTATTTTTCATTGACGAATCTTTTGGTATTAGTCGTTTGATTGTTAATTCATCTTTATATTTGAGTGGTCTCATTGTTGGTCTAGTTGCCCAAGCTTGTAGGTTCAATGTACCAATATATCTTGACCAAGAATTTTTCAATTCTTCTTCTTTGTGGGTCTGGGCTAACAATGTGGCCTTTTTAGTCAATTCTTGTAATTCAACATCAAAATCCACTTCTTGAATATTACGTTTCCTTTGTGTTGATTGTGTTTGACGCGTTGGTAGTGAATCTTGTTCACTGGTTGATGTTTCAGGTTCAAATTCCTTATCAGAATCTGATTCGACAAATAAACTTTGATCTTGTTCAACATCCATTTCTACTTCGTTATTAGTTTCAACTATTTCTACTTCATCGTTAGGTTCATCTTGTTGTACAAAAAACCTCTTCTTTTGTATTTGCATAAATGTGTTTGAGAATAGAAAAGTTTTGCAACACATTTTAATTATTTAACGTGAAAAGTACGCGTCGTGTGAGTGTGTCAATATTTCGATCAATATTTCAACCAAGTTTAAACTAATCACTGGTAGATCTGTAACAACATGATCAATTGAAATGATTCAATTATGTTATCTCGCTACAATGAAAAGGATTCACCATAGTTGAAAGAATTTATAGTTGCATCAATTATTGAATGAGTGAACAGTCAATCATCATGTCTAGGTATATCCTTTGAATACAAGTATAATCTCAATCCTGTATTTGACCCAATGATCTAATATGGTTAGAAATTACTGTCGTCATTAGTAAATCAAGATTTATTGGGGGTACCTGTTGCCGAATGGAATACGTGTCGTATCGTTATCTATGACTAACCCCAATCTTGGCGGAACCGGCTACAAACGGTGTAAGAAAAAATTAGCCCGATTTGCGTCCAGTGCTCATATATAATTACTCATAAATTTTTCACTTATCTGAAAAGAAAAAAAATTATTTATTATTTCCATTTTTCAATCAATCACTTCTCCAATGACTAAATCAACTCAAGCTAAAGATTTAAAACATTTATTATCCAACGAAGCTAAATCTAGACAAAATTCACCATTAAAAGATGCTTTCAAATATTATAAAGCTCCAGGTATGACATTTTTAGGTGGAGGTTTACCATTAGCAGATTATTTCCCATTCAATAAAGTTACAGCTGATATACCAACACCTTCTTTTAATAATGGTATTGGAGAACCGATCACAATTTCAAACAAAACAACTGTTGAAGTTTATAAAAACTTGGAAGATAACAAAAAAGATCAACAAGTTGAATTAGCAAGATCTTTACAATATGGTTATACTGAAGGTGCACCAGAATTAATGAATTTTATCAAAGAACATACTGAATTGATTCATAAAGTTCCATATGAAAATTGGGATGCGATTATTTCAGTAGGTAATACTGAATCATGGGATTCAACATTGAGAACATTTTGTGCAAGAGGTGATTCTATCTTGGTTGAAGAATATTCATTTTCTTCAGCATTGGAAACTGCAAGTGGTCAAGGAGTTAATTGTGTACCTGTTGCAATGGATGAATATGGTATTTTACCAGATAAATTGGAAAATTTAATTAAAAATTGGATTGGACCGAAGCCAAAATTATTATATACAATTGCAACAGGACAAAATCCAACTGGTTCTTCTTTAAGTAAAGAAAGAAGAGAAAAAATTTATGAAATTGCATGTAAATATGATTTTATAATTGTTGAAGATGAACCATATTATTTCTTACAAATGGAATCTTATACAAAGGATAAATCTTCAAGAGCAGGTAAACAAGTTCATTCTCATGAAGAATTTTTGAAAAATTTGATCCCATCATTTTTATCATTCGATGTTGAAGGTAGAGTTATAAGATTAGATTCATTTTCAAAAGTTTTGGCACCAGGTTTAAGAATTGGTTGGATTGTTGGTCAACAACCTTTGATTGAAAGATATTTGAGATTACATGAAGTTTCAATTCAAACAGCTTCAGGTATAACTCAATCAATAACCAATGGATTATTACAAAGTTGGGGACAATCAGGATATTTGGATTGGTTGATTGGTTTAAGACATGAATATACTCATAAAAGAGATGTTGCAATTGATGCAGTTGAAGAATTTTTCCCTAAACAAGTCACATCATTTGTTCCACCAGTTGCAGGTATGTTTTTCACAATTGTATTGGATGCTTCAAAACATCCTAAATTTGATGAATATGATCAAGATCCATTGAAAGTTGAAAGTGCAATCTATGAAGAAGGTATTAAACAAGGATGTTTGATGATCCCAGGTTCTTGGTTTAAATCTTTGGGTCAATCAGTACCACCACAAAAGAGTATACCATCAAATCCATCTGAAAAGACTCATATTTTCTTTAGAGGAACATATGCAGCTGTTCCTTTGGATCAATTGGTTGTTGGTATAGAAAAATTTGCCAAAGCAGTTAAAATTGAATATAATTTATAGATATGTAAACTAAATAAGACATGACAGTAAAACCGACAGCTTAAATTAGTTTTCTCTTTTGATCAATAGATTCTGAAACACTTTTTTTGCACTGAAAAATAACAATATCAATGAAGATTTTAAAGCTACCGTGGCTAGGACATAAAAGTAAGTATAATATGAATTGAATGTATTGGATAAGTTACTGACTAATGACAAGGTGAGAATAAAAGCATTGAATGTTATTCAATTACGATAAACAATGATAATACAAGATTAGCATCTGGTGGATTAGATGGTAGTATCAAAATATGGGATATAAACACGATAAATTCAATGATGAAATCAGATACCAGTGTTGATAAGTTATTACAACGACCATTATGTACCATGTCAAGACATAATGGTGTGGTTACATCACTTAAATTCTCACCCGATGGTCGATGGTTAGTATCAGGTTCTGATGATAAGATTGCATTAATTTGGGAGAAAGATGATCTGCAACGACCGAAATCTAGTTTTGGAGGTCCACCAGAAGAGGAGGATTTAGAACATTGGACAGTTAGGAAAAGATTGGTTGCACATGATAATGATATTCAAGATATTTGTTGGTCACCCGATGGGAATCTATTGATTACTGTAGGTTTAGATCGTTCAATTATAATATGGAATGGATTGACATTTGAAAGAATCAAACGGTATGATATTCATCAATCAATGGTTAAAGGGGTTGTATTTGATCCAGCAAATAAATTCTTTGCAACAGCATCTGATGATCGTACTGTACGAATTTTCAGATATTATAAAAAATTAAATGAATATAATAGTTATGAATTTCAAATGGAACATATAGTTACTGATCCATTCAAGAAATCTCCATTGACATCATATTTTAGAAGAATGAGTTGGAGTCCTGATGGTCAACATATTGCTGTACCAAATGCAACAAATGGACCTGTTTCATCGGTTGCAATTATAAATAGAGGTAATTGGGGTACTGATGTTTCTTTGATTGGTCATGAGGCACCAGTTGAAGTATGCTCATTTTCACCAAGATTATTTCAAATTGATAATGGAGATAATTTTCAAACAATATTAGCTACTGGTGGACAAGATCGGACATTGACCATATGGTCTACTTTCAACTCTAGACCTTTGGTTGTATGTAGTGAGATTGTTGAGAAAACAATCACTGACATATGTTGGAGTCATAATGGTGAAGAATTATTTTTCAGTTGTTTAGATGGTTCAATTACATGTTTAAAATTTGAACCTGGTGAATTAGGTAATGTTGTTGGAGAAGAATTGATTGATCAACAATTGAATAGATATGGAGCTGATCGAGAAACAACAATTTTACCTGAAAGTGTCGAACAATTGAAATTAGAAGAACAATCTAAAGATGCAAGAGCATTACAATTAAGAAGAATGATGCCTATTGAAAAAGAAAAGGATGATAAACCTATGGCACCAACGATGTTGACGACCAAAACGGTAATTGATACTGAGAAATTAAGAAAACAACAAGTTACAATTACAAAATCAGGTAAGAAAAGGGTTAGTCCATTATTATTATCATCAACAAAGTCAACAATAACACAACAACCAATTGAAAGAAAGAGAAAAATCACCGTCAATTCAAAATTATCACAACAAACATATCATTTACCTAAATTTGGTGTTGCAACTACAGTTTATGGATTAATGAAAAAGGAGAAGTCTTTACAAACTGTAGTACAACCAACAATTGAAGATGATAATGATAATGAAGATATGAATAATCAACAACAAGAAGAAACAAGTCAATCGATTTCAGAACAAGCATTGAAAAGACAAAAGAATCGACAAAAGAGAAAAATTATGGAATCTAAATACCCTAATTCATTCAAACATATAAGTTTATTACCTGAAATATTATTTACAAATAATCAATATTTGAATCATGAAGTGAATAAGATTTATAAAAATTTTAATAAAAATAAAGATAAAGAAATTCATGCTGAAATTAGTTCAAGTGCAGCATTAGAAGTTGAAGAAGAATTATTATTTTCTGTTGTTTATAAACTGATTCAACATGTACAATTTAAGAATGAATTATTAGATACTGAATATCAAGATATAGTAACTACAATTGAAATTCGAAATGGTAAACCATGGAGTGAAGATGATAATACAAATCGAGATTTTGATGATCCAACAAAAGTGATTATATCTAATCTAAATGATGTTGATCGACAATTTACATTATTCTTCCCATTCAGAATTCAACATGTATTACCTATTATAAATCCGTGGCTGCTTCAATCTTTAATATTTTGTTCATTTAATGGTAGTGTTCAAATTGTATCTGCCACAACTGGTAAGTATATATGTCCCACAATTGAAATTGGTGAAAATATAATTACAATAATTAATAAGAATGATTTTTTATTAATCTTAACAAGTGGTGGATTATTATATGGATGGAATTTGAAAACAATGAACAGTATTTATAAAAAAATATCGATATCAACAATTTTAAATAATTTTGAAATTAAAGGTAACAAAGTTATAATGCCATTGATTAAATCTTTGGATATAAATGGAAAAACAGGTGCACCATTAGTTTTAATTGAACATAATTATAATCTTTATGAATGGTCACTTGATTTGAAATGTTGGACTACAATTATAGATTCATGGTATTATCAAATTGATACGCCATTCACTATGAATGAATCAATTAATGAATTAGTTTATAAACTGACAATTCAATATGATCAAGATAAAGAATTACAAAAATTTTATACATACAAGTTTAATGATGATAATGAATTACAGAAAATTATGATACAACGAAATAAAGAATTATTATCACTAATAGATTAATATATATTATTGTTTAAGGTCTATTTTCTTTGGTTTGTCTATTTTATTTTCAAAACTGAAATTTATTAAAAATGATAAATTTGATAAAACATTATTTGAACAAAACATCCAAATTGTTAAACCAATTGTACCTGGGATACCAAATGGTAAAGATAATATCCATTCGATATAATTTGGTAACACTCCAGATGATAAATAAAACAATATCTTTTTTCTATAAAAAAATCTACAATACCATATTGGTAATGTTGTTAAAATCATAATTGTTGTATTTGTAAATTTATCAATTGATAATTTTAATGTTGATACATTTGATGATAATTCACCAATTTCTTGTGTCAATTGATCTGATTTTCTATTCAATTTCGTCCATTTAGCATATTCATCTTGTGCCAGTATAGATTTCTTTAATTTATTTGTAGTTTTCAATTCTTGTTGTTTTAAATTTAATTGTTTAATTAATGAATTTGATGAAAATTTAAGATAATTTTCCCAAATAAATTGTTGAATAGTTGATTTACCAACTAAGCCAATCAATTTTTGAATCAATAAGATTATAAAGATTGATATAATCAAAGTATATGATTTAAAATCAATTGATAGTGATTCAAACATAATTTGATTTTAATAATTTCAACAGAAAAATTTTATTTTAAAAGACAACAGGGAAAAGTGATTATACCATCATTCATCATCATCATCATCATCATCAACACACTTTGAACAAGGAACCCATCTACACTCACTAATTGTCTAGAATATTGATAACAGAAAGTTGTTGTAAGATTTACCATTATTTTTTTGTATAAAGATTTTCCATTCATTTTGACTGTATTATTATCAAACTTAATATCACCACTATAATCATTATTTAAATCATATCATACAAAATGCCTAGTGATGCCGAGGAAGATTATATACCTTGGATACAACAATTTTGTGAATTGTTTGGTCATGATTATTTTGTTCAAGTATCACAAGAATTTATTGAAGATGACTTTAATTTAACTGGATTATCATCACAAGTACCATATTATAGAGAAGCATTATACACAATATTGGATTATCAAGTTGAGACATCAGAAGATCAGAATGATACAGACAAGACAAGTACAACAACGAATAATAATAATAATAACACAAATTTAAGGAATAATAAAAAAAATGAATTACCAAATAAAGCATTGCTAGCACATTCAGCTGAATTATTATATGGTTTAATCCATGCAAGGTTCATAGTTTCTAAACAAGGATTAACGGCAATGGCATCTAAATTTGAACGTAATGATTTTGGTTCATGTCCGAGATATTTTTGTGATGGAATGCATTTAATACCTGTTGGATCCACTGATATTCCAGGACAAGAAACAGTCAGATTATATTGTCCATGTTGTAATGACATTTATATACCTTCTAGTTCAAGGTATTTAAACATAGATGGTGCATTTTTCGGTACTACATTCCCAGGATTATTAGTTAAAATGTTTCCTGAAATTGAAAATCAATGTAGAATAAGAATAAATAAATTTTCATCAAATGATTTTGGTTTAAAATTATTTGGTTTTAAAATAAATGAATTAAGTTCAACTGGTTCAAGAATGAAATGGTTAAGAATGCATCCAAAGACACAAGCTGAAAAAGTAGAATATGAAAAATGTGAATATAATATACCAAGTGATCTTCTAGATGAAGAGGATGAAGATGAAGAAATGGAACAAGGAGATATAGATATAGATGATGATGATAAAACAATGGCAAGTGAATAATAATAATACTAATAATAATATATATATTTACTCAGTGGGTTAAAAGTACTGGTTTACCTGGTTCCCAATCTTTAATACCATTTTGAATATTGATCCAATATTTCAATCTAATTGCATCCATCATTAAATCATCCCAATTTATATTTGAACAATTTAAATTTTGTTGTATATCATCTTCTGTACTTGAAATACGTTGTAAATTTTCACTTTCTAAATCATCTAATTCCTTCTCCAGTTCTGCAAATTCCAATTGTTCATGAGCTTCCATTACTTGTAATAACATTTCTTTATAATTATTTGAATTTTCAATTGATGAATTTTGAAATTTCTTAATCAATTGTTTCGATATTGAATCATCTTGTATATCTAGATGATTTGGTGAATGAAGTAAGATGAAATGAGATAATCTTAAATATGGATTTTTCAAACTCGTATAAGCTTTATTTATATTTGAAGATTGAATTGTATCTGATGATATATCTGGATGATTTAAACTTTGCAAATTTCGATATTCTTTTCTTAAACTTGATTCATTTAAATGAAAAGGATCTTTTGGTGGTCCACCATTGGGGAAAGTCTTGGGGAACAATTTAAAATATGACTCAGTTGAATAACTTCTTAAAAATCTGGTGGTATATTTAAACATGATGTCATGAAGTGATAAATATTTTATTTTTTTTGCATTCTCAATCTAATGTTTAAAAAGAGAATTAAGAAGCAAGATTCAAAACGAAAATTAGATGATGATGAACTAGATAATGTGATAGTGGATCAGCTACAGCCTAGTTTGAAACGTAAATCATTAATAATTCAAGATAAAGCAAAACAACAACAACAACAACAACAACAAATATCATCACAATTATCAAATGTACAAGATAATGTAACTACAATTATATCAAAAGGAAAAACAACTAAAAGTTCATTAAAACCAGTATCAGAGAATATAAATATAACAACTATAACTGATTTTCAACCTGATGTATGTAAGGATTTTTTAGAAACTGGTTATTGTGGTTATGGTGATACATGTAAATTTTTACATATTAGAGATGAATCAAAACAGAAAAAACCAATAATTAAAGAATGGGAAAATGTTCAATCAACTAAAACAACAACAAAGAAGAATGATCAGGATGAGGAAATACCATTCAAATGTGTCCTATGTAAACAAGATTACAAATCACCAATTAAAACACAATGTGATCATATATATTGTAAAGAATGCTTTTTAGATCGATATAAAAAGAGTAAAAAATCAAAATGTTTCATATGTGATGAAGAAACTAATGGAGTGTTGATACCAATTCTGAAACATGAGTTAAATAATTTAATAAACAAAGAATAATAGTCAATCCGTCATCTCTATCTATATCTCTGTCTCTGTCTACGTGTAAATGGTTGCAAATAAATTTTTAATGCGACTTGAAACAAAAGTTTAATTTATTTTGCTCTCTCGTTTGGTTTACTCGGAACTACTTATCATTCATGTCACAGATACAATCTCAATTAGAGAATATACCAGGGTATGGTTTGGTAATGGATCAATTTAATGATTATGCTGAAGAACATTGGAATAAAGTTGATCCATATGAAGATGAAAATGGTAATAAATTAAAATTACCAAAAGATATAACTTCAAAACAAGAACAAAAAGCTTGGGCCAAGATACAATCACAAGCTTGGAAACATGATAAATGTTTATTTGGATCATGTGGTGTTGGTATGGATTGTGGATTAGGGTTAGCACCATTTGTTACTTTCTTCTTCCCAGTGATAGGTCCAATTGTAATGTATGCAATCCATGCAAGATTAATAACTATAGCACAAGAGAATTTCAATTTACCAACTAAATTACAAACTAAATTACAAAGTAATATAATGATTGATTTAATAATTACTTTCCCACCATTGATTGGTAGCTTCTTCGGTTGGTTACATGGTTGTTCAACAAGAAATGCAGGTATGATTTATAAATATATTGATCAACTGGCTAAAATACGAGCTTCAAATAAAGGTGTTAAATATTCTGGTATTCAACGAGATCGAAATATTCAACAACCGCATTTTGGTGACACTACCACCACCAATAACCAAGGATATGTTGGTAGTCAACAACAATCTGGATTTATATAGACCTCTCTTGGTTGTATATTCAACTTTAATGATTAATTTTTAAAAATCTTGTCAAACAAAAAAAAAAGTTAGCCTCGTGTTTAATTTTATCTCTAATAATGTATCAACGTCCAGAAGGTATTGAACAAAGTAGAATATGGGTCGATGGTTGTTTTGACTTTGCCCACCATGGTATGTTAGATTAAGCTTCAGTACAGACTGGTTACTAACTTTTTTTTCAAGGCCATGCAGGGGCAATGTTACAAGCTAAACAATTGGGTAAAGAATTATATGTTGGGGTACATTCAGATGAAGACATATTGGCAAATAAAGGTCCAACAGTAATGACATTAGATGAAAGAATGACAGCGGTTCAAGCATGTAAATGGACAAACAAAGCCATTGCAAATGCTCCATATGTAACTGATCCAAATTTTATGGATCAATATGATTGTAAATATGTTGTACATGGTGATGATATAACTACTGATGCAAATGGTAATGATTGTTATCAAGAAGTGAAAGATTTAGGTAAATTTGTTGTTGTTAAACGTACACCAAACATTTCAACAACTGATTTAGTTGGTCGAATGTTATTAATGTCAAAAGATCATCATTATCCAAATTTAAACGTTAACATAGGGTATGATAAACTTATAAACAATGAAGATAACATGACAAGATTTAAGAATTATGCATCAGATGAAACTGGTAATGATAAAGGTTCATCTGTTTACATATATACAAATGACAAATTAACAAACATAATTGAACCTAAAATTCCAATAGATAAAGTAGTATATATTGATGGTGGATTTGATTTATTTCATCCTGGTCATATTGAAGTATTGAAAATTGTTCAACAACATGCTAAATCTTTAAATGCAAAAGTTTTAATTGGAATTCATGATGATTATACTATAAACGAATATAAAGGTTTAAATTATCCAATTATGAATATCTTTGAACGGTCATTATGTGTTTTACAATGTAGATATGTTGATGGTATAATTTTGGGTGCTCCATATATCCCAACACCAGAATTTTTGTCCAAAATTGGAGATGTAGTAACTGTATTCCATGGTCCAACACCAATTGATGAATCAATATATTCAAAAGTTTCAACCAAATTTGAAAGTATTGGTAATCATAAATATGATAATATGAATACAGAATATATTGTAAACAGAGTATTACAAAATAAACAAGTTTATGAAGAAAGACAAAAGAGGAAAGGTTGGAAAGCTCAACATGAGAAAACATTAAAAGAGAATGAAACTAAATAATAGACATTTTTTATACATTTAGACATTTAACTCGTAACACATCTCAAATTCTTCGTTTCTAAATCATTAATTCTTGGTTTAATTTTGAATCTAAATTATCAAATCTTTGTTGATTTAAATCATGATTTGAATTTCTTCTACCATTTGATTTCTTATTAAATAATTCATAATTTCCATCATCTTCATCACCAGGTTTACCCCAATTGTTTTTACCACCACCATTCTTTTTAATCTTTGTTGGATCTGATTCATTATAACAATGATTATGAGTAAACCATTTAGATTCTTGTGGTTTCTTTTCATGAACAGTCCATTTCTTAGTCTTTGACATTTTAATTAAATTAAGTTATTGATATATATATTTATATTTTAAAGTTGATAATTGATAATTGATAATAATTGATAATTAAAAAAGATTAAATTAAAAATTGGGAAATTGATTGAATATTTATAGTTTGCAAATTTCAAGGGTCAATGAATTTAGTAAACGGAAGAAAGAAAGAACAATTAATTAGTAGTAGTAGTCGTATAAGTTACAAATATTTAATTTAGATTATTAACACGCCCCGCCTCCTATATCTTCTGTTTAGTTTCTGGGGCGTCATTGGCCGTAGAATCCAACCAAAGCCAATACTCCGGTTTTGTAATTTATGACGTCTGAAGCTTATTTTAGATTTTTGAAATGTGGGGAGATTATAATAATCTATTTTTTTTTTTTCTCTCTCTCTTCTGGAATAAGTCATGCGAGTTTTAATTCCATTTCTTTCCATCATCATCAAAGGATTTTAACTACTTGGAACTCTTTATTAGATTAATTCTATATATTATGAAATTGGATTGTATTGGTTTCATTCTACTATGGAATTGAGATGTTCTTATCTTTTGTTTGTTGCATTGTTTAGTGAATATTTCTGGTGATGTTGCAGCCTATTTTTTTTTTTTTTTATTATTATTATTTTACTCCACAAAATCGAATCAATCGTGACTATTACCAGATACACAAAGATATAGATTGGTTATGAATTGTTTTGAGCTAATTTGTTTCAGTGAATGCTGGTTGATCACTCATGATTAGTTTATGAGTCAATTTAAGTTTGTTTTCAGTCATTTATTTTAAGTTTGACCAGTAATTTGATTGGAATGAGTCAATTAATTTGGATTAGATAAAACGTATTTGACTTTGTAACTAAATGAACTCGCCTGTTTTTGACATGTTTGTGTTTGAAATATTGACAATTCTAATCGTATGACCTACACTTTACTAAAATTTGTATTGGGCACCATAAGAAAGACCTCTTTTCACTTGTCGTTACTTTGTATTTTGATTGATAAGAAGCTGTATGTATATTCATCAATTATCGAAGTTGGTAAGACTTCTGTCTTGAAAATATTGAAAAAGTCAGAACATTTGATGAAATCTATATTATACAAACCTCAACTTTGGTAACATACTTTTGACAAAATCAACAGTTAATTCATTTCTACTATTTTACACTTACCGTTCAAAATGACTATAATAAAATTGATGGATAGATTTCTAGTTTAACCTCAAATTTTAAACAACCCATTATAAGATTTAACTAAACAAAAGGTAAATTTCAATTATAAACATTAGTAACTCACTATTTTTATAACCTAACTGTGAATTTTGAATAATTCACTATTTTTATAACCTAACTGTGAATTTTGAAGCCATATACAGCTGATTTAACTGTTGGCTATTCATGGATTCGAACTCCTGAGAAGTATTTTTTAATATACTTGGCTTTCCCACTTGGCCAAAATAAGTAGTGTATACTAACAAATATTACATAATAAAGTGCATGTTGTTACGTAAATTTTACAGTTTGATAAGTAGTGCACGTTTACCAAACGCACCTTACGTAATTTGTGCTAAAATATTACGTAATATTTATTATGTAAGAAAGTAACACAAATTACGTAACGTGCGTTTGGTAAATGTACACTACTTTTGAAACTGTAAATTTTACGTAACAACATGCATTTTATTAGGTAATAATATTACGTAATATTTTTACACAAATTACGTAAGGTACTTTTGGTAAGTGTGCACTACTGTACAACCTGTAAAATTTACGTAATAACATGCATTTTATTATGTAATATTAGTTCTTATATACTAGCTGTTTTCGTTGGAAGAAGACATAGTTCATTTGATTTTTCAAGCTTTTTGAGTTGTGAATTAACTAGATTAAGGTACTTATATTTTAGTATATTCTTATCAGTTAATTTTATAAAAATGGTTTGTTCAATAAAATTCAAGCTAATTACATAACTAAATCTTTATTACACGATGCAACAAACTGATTTTTTTTATAAAGCAAATTTGATGATCTCAGAGTTGTTCAGCAGTAAATCTGAAAAGTTTAGCTTATATCTACATCAATCAATTAAAAATAAAAAATCTGTTGTTTTTTCATTATTCTGGAAAGTATTTATTTAATACTTCAAATCAAATCAAGAAAAGGGATTGATTTTAGTTTTCAGATACCAGGCGTAAAAGTAATATGCTAAAAGATTAAAAGATTTTTAAAAGATGTTGAAGTAATAACAATCATCTTTAAAATTATCTAAATAAGAGTATGTGAACGATAATAATGCTTTTATAAAAATGATGTGACATTAACTTTAAAATTAATTTGAAAAAATGTATAAGATTATACTAAAGTATTTATTGACATGAAAATTATAATGAGCTCAAAATAAATACTTTGAACACTTCAAACCGACTTATTACTTATCTAATTAAAAAGATACCATGAACTTATTTGATTCAAGAATGTTGAATATCAGTTTCAATTAACTCTTAGAGTACCTATCAAGATCTCTAAAATTAAAATAATCAATTTGTATGTTATGTACTTTATTTCTATCTGTCATATGAAGAATCGGTGATATTACCATTTGCAGCATAATAAATTTTTGCAACTTCAAATTCGCAAAAAAATCACAAATAACAATTAAATTTTTGAAATTTTTGAAATAACAATTGAAAGTTCAATCATACACTTTCAATATCATTAATAAATCATTTTCAAAATATATATAAAGCTTATAATTTTATTATTAATCTTCATTTTCCTTTGAAGAAATTATATTTAACAATTACCGCCCACAATGTATAATTATTTATTAATTATTTTCATATTAACATTACAATGTGTTTGTGACAAAGCACCCAAAATCAAGAGAAATCCAAGAGATGTAGTTGCAATTGCAGATTTCCCATTTGGAGGTGACAATAAAATCAAGGGGAATGTTGTATTTAGTGCAAAACAAGGTAGATATGTACAAGTACATGTAGATATGACTGGATTCCCCAAAGAAGGTGGACCATTTGTTTATCATATCCATGAGAATTCAGTACCTGAAAGTGGTAATTGTGAAGCTTGTGGAGATCATTTTAATCCATATTTGGCAGTACCTGATTGTTCAACACAACGTACCGATGCTTATTGTCAAGTTGGTGATTTATCAGGTAAACATGGATTTATAAATTCAACATGTTTTGAATTGAAATATCAAGATCAATTTTTATCTTTGAATCCAAAATCAAAATCTTACATTATTGGTAAATCGGTTGTATTTCATTTTGCAAATTTAACAAGAATTGCATGTGCCGATATTGAATTAGCAAACGATTTAAGAATTCAGAGTTTGATTGAAGAATATATTCAGACTGATGATACAGTGCAATTAAATAGTTTAAGAGAACCGGTTGAAAAGGGTTATACATTTAATGAAATTGATGCATTATCGTTTGAAACTTATGAAGACGATGAAGAATCAGATATAGTCAATGAAAAAGAAGTTAGTCATCGTAAACAAGTGTTATTGGCGCCAAAAAATTTATTAAATAAAACAAGAAATAAATTGGAAGACAGTGATTTAAAAGAATATACTAAGAAATATGGGTTTGGTAAAGGTTGGAGAAAACATCAAAATCATACAAATATGTCGATACATGGAATATCTGAAGAGTTTGAAAATAAAGTCGAATCATTACAGAAATCAATTTGTATTTCATTAATTATTGCATTTATTGCAATTATATTTGTTTAATATTCTCTATATATGGACATTTCTTCCATTAATATATAATTATAACATTAAAATTGAAAATTGTACTTTTTCCAATCCAAATACTCGAATACAATCAATGATTAACCCTCGACCTTGGGGACTAAGATCTTTTAACCTATATGTATCCATTGTTTGGTTCAAAACCATTTGAAATTCGAAATCTAAACTTAAGGTACCGGTTTCAAACCAATGTACAAGCTGTTCTGTTGATACAAGTCCAGGTACAACCAATGGTAATTCACTAACAGCTGAGAGTATGACACCAAATTTTTTAAGAATTGAATAATTTCGTTTAGCTTCAATTTGTACTTGTTCATCACCATATATTCTCTCTGAAATATCAATAAATTTCCCATCTTTAAAATCAGTATTAATATAATCTTTTGGAAAGTTACCTACTATATCCCTTTCATTATGTTTTTCGTTTTCTTTTCCAATCACAAACAATCTATTATCTTTAATCATATCTTTTAATTTATCAATTGGGAAATACACATTATTATATAAATCTAATAATTCACCACCAAATTGCAGTTTATACTTCATTTTAGGACAATCATCAATATAATAACCCAAATAATACCAATCATACCCTAATTTCTTACACATTTGTATTTCTTTCAACCCAGATAGCGTTCCCAAGGATAAATGAGCATAATCAGGATCCCATATGAAATATATTGATGAAACACCAGTAGGCAAAAAATCTAGTATTGAAATTGCTATTAGTTTATCATTTAAATAATATAATTCATGAGTTGGTCCAATACGTTTTGAATTTTGTTTATTCCAATTTTCAATTTTTAAATTATCCCATACTTGATCATTACCATTCACTTCATTTTTTGGAAATGGAGTCGTACATAAAAATCGTTTAAATGATGATTCAGTCACATCTTTAGCATCATCGTTATGTACAATTATTTGATATTTCTTATACAACTCAAATTTCTCCCTTGTAAAATGACTTGATTCAAATCTAGTTTTAAAATTCTTTGATTCCAATTGTGCTCTTATCAAATTTTCAAAATCAAATGTATTTTTAACTGGTGGTGGTAAATCCGGTGCAATCAATTTTATAAATTTGTTTATGATCTTTCGATGATGCTTTGTCAATTTCAAATAATCAATACTTGTTCGTATAGTATACAACCTACAACATGATCTCAACAAGTCTGGTTTATATAAGAAATTACCTGATCTTCTGAATCCCAGATTAATTAAATCATCATATTCTCGACATGACATTTCCATAATCGAAGAGCCAATCATGATTGATTCCTTTTCAACTTCATGGTCTAAATCTTTGACTTTTTCCCATTGACTTCTCAATGCATAATGATCAATTTTCGAATCAATACAATACCCACAATGTCTATCTTTAATATAATGTGGAGTTGTCAATAACATAAAAAAAAAACGCAAGTAAAATACTAGACAAAAAAAATTACCAGGCTTCAATTCTTCTTTCATGAGCTCAAAGACAAGTCCAGTTAAAGTCAAGACAGAAGTTAAACAAGAGGTGAAAAATGAATTGAATTTCAACGAAGATGATCATTCAATTTTATCTGATCCAGAAGATTATTTAGAAGAAAATGAATCTTTAGATATGAATTTATCAAGAGGCGATCAAAAAGTTTGGTTATTAAAATTACCAAAATATCTATTAGATCAATGGCAAAAGCCAGATTCAATGAGACAGAATAAACAATTGGGGAATGTTAAAATACGTAAAGATCCAAGAGGGAAATTAGAAGTTAAACTAGTACTTAATGAAGGTGAAAATTATGATATACCAAAAGAATATGAAATTAAAATGTTAAATACTCAAGTTCAAAACCTGTATGCATTTACTGAAGAGAATTTAACTAAATTCAAGCAAGAATTAACTGAAGTTTCAGAGATACCTGATCAACCAGAATTGAAAGATTTACATCCTGATGAAGATAAACGTAGTAATAAATTTGTACCACGTAAGAAATTTCAATATTTTAAAGTTTCAAAAGAAGGTGATCAATCAGTTAAGAAATATATTCCATTTGTTAAAACAATACCTAAAAAGACAAGTTTGGTTGGTAAAATATGTCATGATTGTTTAATAATTCCAAGTAAACAAGATAAAAATTATAATAATATAATGGTTAAAAGACAAAAGCAATTAAAAGGTACTGATAGACCTAAAGTTACATTATTAGATGAAATCCCTGGTGTTATACAATCAAATGCAGGTCCATCAATTAAAGGTAATAATACATCTGTATTTCTTAAATCAAGTCAACCTAAAAATAAACTGGAAGGTAGAGCAATTAGAATGCCAAAGAAAGATTTATTGGATTTATTATTTAGATTATTTGAAGAATATGAATATTGGTCAATGAAAGGATTAAAAGAAAGAACAAGACAACCAGAAAGTTACCTTAAAGAAAGTTTAGATTCAATTGCAAATTTAATTAAAAAAGGTCCATATACATCAAAATATATTTTAAAACCAGAATATAGAAAATTAAGAGATGCTGAAAAGGCAGCAAGATTAGGTCTAGATAGTTTAAATGATGATGAAAATAAAGAAAATGATGATGATGATGATGAAGATATGGAAGATGTAATTTAGTTTCTTAATATATATATTAAATTTTTAATAACTCGTTATGCTATGATGGAAAGGATGGATTTATAAGTTGGTGATTTTTAAAGTTGGTGGTAATGATTGTTGTAATTTTTTAGCTTTTGAAGCATCATTGACAACTAAAGTATATTGATGTTTTGAACCTCTAACTTTGAATTTGGTTTGTTTGAATTTTTTACCGTTAGCATTGACTTTTGAGTTTACTTTGACAATAGCAGATTTGATATCTGATCTTCTAGCTAATTCAACGAATTCTTTAATATCTTTAATTTCTCTAGCCATCTTTGGTATATGTTTAATGAATTTGGTTGAAAATTTGATTTTATTTTTTTCCATTTAGTGAGACTAAACCGTCGTAAATTAAATTTTACAGCCCTAAAAAATTATCGTTTGCACGTGACATGATATATATTATCGTTATCTATTTTGATACTTTTCTTCAAAATTAATCAATCGTTTAACACTCAAGATCCATTTCCTGGTTGATTCATTAATCATTATATTACTTGTTGATTGAGTTTTTGTAGTTCTGGAATGGATACCGATATTGATTATTCCAATTGGCCAACATACATTACCAATACTTAATTTCATATAATTTTCATTTGCCTTGTTGAAATCTTTAATTTGTAAATAATGAAAGATTGTACATAATGAGATCAACATATCATTTGACAATTTCTGACTTCTTAACTTGTATAATAATTTGATTAAACCTAATTTTGTTTCATGTAATATTGGATCATTACAATTGAATTGTTGCCATTTATTAATTAATTTCTTAATGTAAACTCTTAGTATGACATATATTTCTTCATTTGATGGATCTAATTCTTGAATCATCTTTAATGAGATTGTTAATTTTGATTCATCTTGATAAATTTTGGACTCTTTATCTAGCCATTGTTTATATTTTGTATTTTTAACTTCTTGTTGTAACAAATGAGTTAATTTATTGATTTTTTCATCTTTTGTTAATGATTCATCAAATTGATCGAACTGAGATAGTTTTGCATTCAATTGTTCTTCAGAAATTTCATCGTGTTTCGGCTTTATAAATGATTCTTGTTGCTTTTGATTATATTCAATAATTTGTGGTGATGTTTCTTCAATTTCGTTCGATTCTGTCAAACTTGTCTTTGGCTTCTTATTCTTTTTCAACTTTGTAGGTTTCTTCTTCCGTTTCTCATTGATTTGATTTGTTAAAATTGATGAAAAATCCATGATAATTTGTAGAAAATTGATATTGGCTCTTCACACGTACTTTCAACTTAGATAAAGCAATTAAATATATCCATACCAATTGAAGATAAAATCTCGAGCTTTTCTTTATTTAACTTAGTCTCTTTCAATAATCAATTCCATTAATTAACTGATTCATTTATTCTAACCATTTCTATTGTTTCAGGATTTTTTAAGTGTCCCAACAACAGTTTTAGTGGGGATACAAATAATCAGAAAAAATCATACCAAATCTCTTGTGAATATTTAGCAACACAGTTTTCATTAATTTATAATGCTGAATATAGATTCACCAAGTAAACCCAAAGGTGAAATCAATTCAGATCCCAACACTTCAACAACTGATGATTTATCACCAGAAACAACACCAACCAATGATGAATTGAGGGCAAATTTTGCTACAACTTTTACAAATGAAACAAATAAATCAATTGATAATAAACCACAACTGAATAAAGAGACTCCACAATCATCACCATTATTATTGTCTACTCCACCATCAGTTTCCAAGGCATTAATTCAAGCATACCCATATTTAGTATTTATAAATAAGGCATTATCAATTATAACGTGGACAAATGATAATTATTGGGTCAATATTGTAATTATAAGTTTATATTCATTGATTATATTATATTTTGAAACATTAATCACTTGGTTTGGTCATTTAATTTTAATCTTGATCATAACAATGTATTCTGGATTAAATAAAAAAATTCTTGATGAAACTAAAAAGAATCCAACTTTAGATGATGTTATTCAAAGTTTAACTTCAACATGTATCAAAGCGGATATTTTATTTCAACCAATAACTTCATTATCATTAACAGCATATGATATTAAAAGATTATTATTTACAACATTATTCCTTACACCAATTTATTTGATTATAACTTTTTTATTAATTAAACCAAGAAATATTTTATTAATCACTGGTGTTTATTTATTTACATATCATTCATCATATTCAATTGTAACAAGAAGAATATTATGGAAGATTAAAATTGTAAGATTAATTTGTTTTTATTTAACTGGATTAGATTTATCAAAAACAAAAAATCATTCATTATTTGCTGCTGCATTTGCTAAAATACAAACAAATGGTGAAAATACAAAGACAAATTCATCTTCAAAACCAGTTAGATTTACTTATGTAATTTATGAAAATCAAAGAAGATGGTTAGGAATTGGATGGACATCAAATTTATTATCGTATGAAAGAACACCATGGACAGATGAATTTTTGAATGAAAGTTCATCAATTGAATCATTTAAATTACCAAATACTTCATCTGAAGCAATGAATAATGATCCAAAGATTCAAAATGCAACTTGGAGATGGGTTGATAAAACTTGGAGATTGGATTTAACTAATGATGGAGCTATTACATTGGCAAATTCAAAGAGAAATAAAACTACAGCAAATCCATCAAATGATGAAGGATTTATATATTATGATAATACATGGAAAAAACCATCAACTGAAGATACATTTTCTAAATATACAAGAAGAAGAAGATGGATAAGAACTGCAGAATTAATATTTGATACTACATTAACAACTACAATTGATGATAAACTTGAAGAAGAAGAATCAACTACAACTAGTGCAGTAATTAATGAATCATCACCAAAGAAGGTTAAAAATTTAAGATTTAGTGAAGAAGAAGAATCAATAGAAATTGATGTTGATAAAGAGGTACATCAAGATATTACTGATAAGAAAACTATATAGCTATAAAAAAAAGAAATCAAATATATGATTTACTATTTAATTTTAATCTTTATCTGAAAAATGATCTGATAATCATCGCTTCGGATATATCCGTGGTCGCCCTACTGGAAACCCCCGTATGGGATACCGGTGTGCTCACAGCATTCGTATCAAAATTTTTATACGCGATACCGAATTTAATTTTACTGATAACAATTAATTAATATAAATAGTACCAACATCCCCTGTACATTTTTTTCAATAACAAATATCAAAACAATATTATATCATGGCTGAATTAGTTGCTTCTTCATACGGTAAAGGAAACGTTAAATTTTTAAAAGTTAAAAAGGATTCATCAAATCCTCAAATTCAAGATGTCTTGGAAGCAAATGTACAAGTATTATTAAAAGGTAAATTTGATGAATCATATACCAAAGCCGACAATTCATCAATTGTTCCAACAGATACAGTTAAAAACACAATCTTAGTTGAAGCTAAAAACAATCAAGTATGGCCAATTGAAAGTTTTGCTGGTCATTTAGCTAAACATTTCACTGATAAATATTCACAAGTTGAAGGTATTGAAGTTAATATTGTACAAAGTAAATGGACTAAAATTCAATTGAATGGTAAACCACATGAACATTCATTTAAATATGATGGACCAGAAACAAAACGCACATTTTTAACATTTGATAAATTAAATGGTAAATTAAGTTTAACATCTTCAATTAAAGATTTAACAGTTTTGAAATCTACTGGATCAATGTTTTATGGGTACAATGTATGTGATTATACAACTTTAAAACCAACAAAAGATCGTATTTTATCAACTGATGTTGATGCAAGTTGGAGTTATAAAGTTGATTCATTAAATCAAATTATTTCAAGTGGTGAATTATTTGATAAAACTTATAATTCAGTTAGAGACATTACATTAGAATTGTTTTGTACTGAAAATTCCCCTTCTGTTCAAGCTACAATGTATAATATGAGTGAAAAGATTCTTCAACAAAATGATAAAGTTGAAACTGTAACTTATATTTTACCAAACAAACATTATATCTTGTTCAATTTGGAATGGAAAGGTATTAAAGATAACAAAGATTTATTTTATCCATCACCAGATCCAAATGGATTAATCAAATGTACAGTTGGTAGAAAAGATGGTAAATCTAAATTGTAGAATAGAATGTGTAATGAAATATAAATTGGATGCAAAAAAAAATTGTCTCTCATCTGGAAAAAAGTTATACATCAAATGTCTAGAAATGTTATACTATCAGTGATTGCAACAGCAGCTATCACTGTAGGGTTTGTAGAAGCATATCATGTATATAAGAAAAAAGAAGATGTCAAATCACAACCAAACAAAGTTGTTAAACAATATTCTGAAGAATTGATTCGTGAACAATTAGCAAGAAATTATGCATTTTTGACTGAAGATGGTATGAATAATGTACGTAATCAAAGAATAGTTATTGTTGGAGCTGGAGGTGTTGGATCTTGGGTGGCTACAATGTTGGCAAGATCAGGGGTTGAGCATTTACGTATAATTGATTTTGATCAAGTATCATTAAGTTCATTAAATCGTCATGCAGTTGCAACTATTCATGATGTTGGTATCTCAAAAGTAGATTGTTTAAAACAACATTTACTAGAAGTGAGTCCATGGATTAAAATTGAAGCTATTAATCAATTATGGAATATGAAATCAAGTAAAGAATTAATTTATGGATCAGATTTTAATCCAACATTTATAGTTGATTGTATTGATAATTTAGATACAAAATGTGATTTATTAACATTTTGTCATCAAGAAAATTTACCAATCATTGCATCTGGAGGTGCAGCTACAAAATCAGATCCAACAAGGATAAACTTAAGTGATATTTCAAAAACTGAAGAAGATCCATTAATGAAGAAAATTAGAATCATTTTAAAAAAACGTGGTATAACAACAGGTATACCCATAATATTTTCAGCTGAAAAACCTGATCCTAAAAAGGCAAAATTGTTACCATTACCAGATGAAGAATTTGAAAAAGGTAAAGTTGATGAATTGAGTGCATTACAAGATTTTAGAGTACGTATTTTACCTGTTTTAGGTACAATGCCAGGAATGTTTGGATTAGCAATTGCAACATATATCTTGACGAAAGTTTCAAATTATCCAATTGAACCTATTGAAGGTAAGAATAGATATAAAATTTATGATGATTTATTACAATCAATAGCTGGTCAACAACAAAGAATAGGAATGAAAGATCCAAGGGTGAAATTGTCAATGCAAGATACAAATTACCTTCTTGAAGAAGTATATAGAGGTAAATCTCCAATATCTAATTATTCAACAAGATTGACATTGTCAAGATGGGATCCATCAAAAGAAATATCATTGCAAAATGTAGTTGTAATGACAAAAGATGAACAACGAGCACATGAAAAAAGAGTCCTCCTTGGTGGTGAACCTTTAACTGAAGTTTATTCTCAAGAAGTATTAGATTTGGTAGAATCAAGGTTTAAAGATGAAGCTCATTATAGTAAATATAGATAAATAAAAATTAATTTTCCGGAAAAAAAATTCATAATTAATTCGCCAATGTTTCACATTGCTAGATCAAAACATTTCTTTAAACCATTATCTATACTAAAACAAGGCTTTTTCAGGCTCAATTCGTCAATACCTAAGAATGTACCCCCATCAGCCAAGAAACCAACCGGGATCAAAGCATTGATGAAAGAATATGGATACCCTGCCTTGGGTGTATATCTTGGACTCTCATTTATTGATTTACCAATATGTTATATCATTGTTCATTCATCAGGTCAAGAGAAGATTGAATATTATGAAAATAAAGTCAAACAAGTATTTGGATTTGGTATATCTGATGAAGAATTAAAAAAGAAACAAGAAATTAATCAAATTGAATCTGAAATTAATCAACAAAATGAACCAAAAGTAGAAGAATCAAAAACTGTTTTAAGTTATATTTTAGATCAATTTTCATGGACAGAATTTGCAATTGCATATGGATTACATAAATCTTTAATTTTCATTCGATTACCAATTACAGCAGCTATAACACCAAAGATTGTTAAAACTTTGAGATCATGGGGTTTTAGAATTGGTCATGATAAATTAAGTACTACTGCTAATTTAGCTAAAGATTTAGCAAAAAGTGGAATTCAAGATATAACGGCTAGTTCATCTAAATTTGGTACAAGACCCGGTGGCAAGAAATGGTGGTGGTTTTTCTAACTGTATATACAAACAATAGACAAATGTAAATATAAGAAACTTACTAATAAATAAATTGTATTGTCTAAATAATATTATATACCTAAAAGATTCTTCATACGTTCATAAACAAAGAATGAACATGCAACCATTGGTACTACTTTCATATACCCAATACTTAATCCAACAAAGAACCCACCAGCACCACTTTCTCTATATATCAATTTGGCAGTTTCCTTGAATGATAAAAATTGTCCTTGATTCACAGCACCACCAACTTGCATTCGTCTTCGTATAACTTCAAATGGATAAGCTGCTGTTTGTGAAAATAATCCAGCTAATCCACCAGCAAATAATTGCGCATATGCTTTCAAAGGAGCTCTTGTCTCTCTTGTTGAATTCTTTTTCGATTTATTTACATGTTTAATAGGTACATTGTTTTGTACAGTATATGGTGCCAAAATTTTCGATCGTAAGATGTCATGTAATAAATCATGAGTATAAAATGATACACCAGCATATGGAATCATCCCCAATATGGTTGGTGCAAACCCACGATAAAAATTTGATAAATGTTGTAAACTAGTTGGTGCTATTCTTCTCATGAAATTCAACCAACTTGGATCATTTGATCTAAATGGTGGCAGTTCTTGATATATAAACTTCACCGTTGATATTAATCTACCTTTATGTTGTGATATGAATTCTTTATGATTCAAATGTAATTTTGAATGATTGAAATTTAAATTTCTAGTTTCAAATGCTAATCTAACTCTAATTAAATCTAATGGATATGTAAAAAATACTGAGCATAATCCACTCAAACTTCCAGCCATAAACCTTCGTGTGGCAGTTTCATAATAATCATTGGGTATTAAAATTGTCCGAATTTGTTCATATGTAACAAACTTAATTGCTGCATACGGGAATATCCTCAATAACGTAACTGAATGTCCTTGATATAATCCATAAAACCCATCACTAGACCAAATCCTTTGACCAGCCTCGATTAACCCATGAAATGTACCTCTATATTTTAAAAACTCAGGGTTTGAAGTTTGAAATAATATCTTTATTCGATCCAACGGTGCAACCAACGTTTTCGCGGCTGATCCAGCTATACCACCAGCTAGCCCCGATAGTATAATATAATTCACCGATTGTTTATCAATGATTTTCACATCTTCAATCGGTGTTGATTGATCATTTGAATAATACCCTTTAAATGGAATATTTTCATATATCTTCTTTCGTATTTGCGGTATCACTGAATCATTATCTGAAGACGATGATGACATTAGATGGAAAAATTTATACAAGATGGCTTTTGATATTGAATTTTAGCCTGGGGTAAAAAAAAAAACCGTAAAAAAATTGCCGTAAGAAAAAAATGTAAAATGAATGATTGAATAATTACAAAAATAACTTGATGTAGTAAATGAATGTATTGAAAAACCAAACGATTAATTGATGAGATAACTTGTGTATGTTTTTTTCAAATGATTGAATGATGAAATGGATGTAGGTGTGATGATATTATGAATATAATTTATTTAATTGGTTTGATTTTGATCTCTTGTATTTGTTTCGATCTTTTCTATCGCTTCACCACCACCACTACCACCACCACAAAAAATAAATGTCTTGTGTTTTTTTCCTATCAATTCGAGTAATTTTAAGATTGATACAACTCTAACTTCAACTTGTAGTATAGTTTGATATGTAATATGATGATGTTAGTTTTGAACCAAGTCCAAACAAATCTACAATTGATTTCGAAAAAGCTTATTAAGATCGAATTTATAAACGTAAGATGACGCTGGCATTATCTTATCTGGTTGCAGCAAACTAACTTTAAACAAACTTATGACAGAGCGTTACAATTTATTAAAACATTCTAAACTTTTTAATATTTTATTCAAAATTACAATTAGATACTTTTTATTCAACGATGGTTGTATATACAAAAATAAAATAATCATTAAATTCTTTTATCCATTTTTCAACTTTTCTCCAATTTTGTTTTAAATTTTCTTTAACTAATGACTAGTTGGTGTAGCACTTTGTGGAGGTCTATAACCACTTGTTCTATCTTTATGATAACTCGATGGTGATCTACCTCTAATAATCAAGGGTGGTGATTCTATTGAACTCAACAAGATTGGTTGGATTTGTTGATTTTCATCTTCAACTATACCCAATAATTCAACGTGTAATGTGAAAAATCTTGCAGTTGAACTTGTACTTTTAATTCTTATTGATGATGTAAATTGTATTCTTTCAAATCTTGCAACTCTTGATATAGAATCACTTGGATAATTCTTCAATACTGATAAATCCTTTTGTTTTAAATCATATTCATTAAAATATTCATTACGATCAAAATAAAAAATTTTATTCATTGTTTCAATCTTATTACCATTACGTTTATTACAACTTGCTTTAACAGTATCATGATCGGGTAAATCTCCAGGAACAGCTGGATAAATTGGTGGTGGAAATTGTGGACCTTTATCTCTTTTAGCTGTATGTTGAACTAATGATATAGCAACGTCATCATCAGAACATTTTGCAACCAAACGAATTGCAAAATAACTAATTTCAACCCTAGTTTCATGATGAGGATGATGATGTGGATATCCATTACCATTACCATTTAATTCAGGAGATGGTTTATCAAATACATAAAATTTGTTATTAATAAATCGATTAAAATCAAAATCTTGCAATGTAAAACTAGAAACCAATGTGAAATAATTACGTTTATAACCAATCCAAGTACCATGTTCACCAACTTCAAACCCTCTATCTACTCTGGAATGTAAAATTGGTATAACTGGTAAATCATTCGCCATACAATAAACTTGATGATGTTGTTTTGTCATGCTGAAAGGAGGTCCAACTCTGAATAAATCAGATGATCTTGGTGCAACTTTCCTACTATTTGATTCTAACAAATCAGTTGATTGTGAACGAGGTAACATATCTATTGATGGATTTGAACTATGGCCCGATTCATCATGATGATGATTGTTGTTATTGCTATTATTATTCTGACGTGGTTGTTGAGGTTGAGGTTGTGATTGTTGAGGTTGTGGTGTTGGTTGTTGAGAATGATGATGAAGTGGTTGTGGAGTAGGTTGTGGAGTTTGATGATGAGATATATTAGCTTGTGGTAAATGATGGTGTAAAATTGGTGCTGGAGCATGAGGATGAATTTGATGATTATTGGTGATTGATTGTGTTAAATGATGAAGATTTTGTTGTTGAGGTTGATAAGCCATAGGGTTAAATTGGATGTTTAAATGCTCATCTTGATTATTACCGGTTAAAGATTGAACCTGTTGTTGTTGTTGTTGTTGAGCAGCTGCAGCCAAGGCTTGTTGTTGTTGATAATGTTGATATGGGTTTGGTGTCATCAATTGTTGATGTAATTGTTGTTGTTGTTGAGGATTGTAAGCTGTTTGCTGATGGAAAGGTTGTGGGGTATGCATTTGAGAATGAGGTAAGCTATTTTGTTGTTGATTGTTTGGTATAGAATAATGATGCGGAAGTTGTTGTTGATTTGGTTGTTGCTGTTGTTGCTGCAGTAATGGATTCATCAACAGAGATTGTTGATGATGAATAGGTTGTAGATGAATGGGATGACTATCGTACATATTTGGTAATTGATGATGATGTTGGATTGGATTATGCATCTGATGACTTGATGTAGTAGGAATCGAAGTTGATGATGATGAGTTTGCTTGGGAATACGAATGATGTTGTTGAAGATGGTGTGGAAGATGAGGTTGTGGGTGTTGATGTTGTTGATGAAGATGAGGTTGTGGATGTTGTTGTTGTTGCTGTTGTTGTTGTTGTTGATGTTGATGTATAGGTTCATCTTTTATTGTGTGCATACTTGCAACATTAACAGCGGCAGCTTCATCGGCCGAGACAGTTGGATCATCATTAGATATAGTCATCATCTTTAATGAATTATGATTATTACTGTTATTATTATTGTGATTATTATTCATGATACAATCAACCTACTAATAAAACAATCTAATAAATTGAAATCAAAACACACACAAAAAATTTTTCAATTTAAATTTTTTTAAAATATTTAATAATATATATAACGACTTAAATTTAAAAATTTTTGGTTAATATTACTTTACCACCTATAAGTTAACTAATGAATTCTCAATGATCTTAGGATTCCTTGTAGTGTTGTAGTGATAATTGGTATTTGATCTTTTGGTTTTTTGGTTCTACTCCGATGTTGATTAATTAGAAAATGATGATATTAAAATGTTTAAAAAAAAAAAAGAAAAATAGACACACAAACAAAAGAAAAAATTATACGTCTCTTTTTTTGGTTAGTTGAAAAATAAAAAAAAAAAAAAAAAAAAAGAGAGATGAAAATTTTAATTGTTTTTTTTTTAATGTGGTAGTGTAAATTGACATTTTTTTTTTTTTATTTAATTTAATTTTATTTTATTTTATTTTATTTTATTTTATTTTTTATTTTTTATTTTTTATTTTATTTTATAATAATTAGTAGTGGTAACAAAATTGTAATATGCTGTTTTAAACCAATAGACAATTGTGTAAACTTAGACTGGACTTGAAAGGTGTCAAATGTGGTTTGTCTTGTGAGTTGATAAGGGGAGAGCATCAAATTGATGTTTTTGATAAAGTCAACTAGAAGAAAATACGTAATAATTAATTCAATTAATTTTTTTTGCAGTAAAAATAGTAGTTAATCAAATTAAAATTATTAAAGAAAGTGGAAATTTGATTCCGTGTTCCAGTAATAATTTATTTAGAGTATCACACAGTAATTAGGGTCAATTCTTCTCAAAATCTTTTGTAGTAGTATTATCATCATTATCTATAGTTAACAGTTGAAATTAGTCAAATACAAGAGTTTCCATATAAAAATTAGAAACAAAGAAAAAGAAGTTTGGCTGAAATAAAAGTGAAATTTTAAACGAAAGGTGGTGGTGGTGTTAGTGTTGTTGTTTTAATGATAGATAACACTTCTGATTTAATTGCTGATTATTTCAAACTATTTTAAAATTTTCCACGAGAATATGAAAACAATCAAAAACAATTGAATACGAGGAATAAGAAGACGGCCATAAAATATAACAAACAAGTATGGGTAGTGGTGATATTCTTGATATAATTTTTAATAAAAAAAATCATATAAATGCAACACAAAAGCATAAATAAAAAGAAATAAAAACACAAAATGGTTTTGTAACGAGTAGACAAAAATAAAAATAAAAATTGAGTCCGGAATTTTAAATGTTTTCAATATTTGATCATGAAATTGTTCTTGTTCTTGTTCTTATTTCAATGTGTCTTTAATTTGTTAGTTCATTGAAGATGTTGGCTTACTATTATTATTGTCATGTCACTGTCAATTCTTTTAAAAATTAGTTTGTTGTCTTTTGTATCATCTTTTTTTTTTTTTTTTTTTTTTATTCTGCTTATTAATTTTTAAAATACCCTGCAATTTGATCTACAATTTTTACTCCATTCCCTTTCTATCATGGAGACTATTTACGTGTCATCATCATCATCAGCATCATCTTATTCTAGACATTGACTCAATTTCATCTTGTTTGAAACCCCTATAAATTAGTTGTTGAACTTAAACTTGCTAATTCATTTAAACATTGCTTTGATTATAATACCCGATTGATGACAATATATATAATATATACTATTCAACCTTGATTTAAGCTTTTTTAGTTATCTTCAAATTGAGTGTGAGTTTAATCGAAATAAAGTGAATTCAGATTGTTTTTTTAATGAAATTCTGTACAAAGGCTGAGAAATTGCAACTATTTTAGTTTTGTGATAACTTTTTAAAATCCAACGGTTTTTTATTATTTTATTTTTTTTTTTTTATATTTTTTTTTCTCGACCCATTTTTTTTATAAGTGAGGTAAAGGAACCTTACTCAAAATGGGTTACAATAGTAAAATTTTACAGAACAAAATTGATACCTAAATTTAAACTACAATAACTTGAAATTTAAGATAAACTTTACTACATTATAATGTATAATACTAAAAGAATTATCATATATTGAATCGTTTTCAAATTCTGTAATTATGTTGCAACTGCCTTTTTAAAGACTTTTTTTTAAAATTTATTATTTTTAGACTTTAAATTTTAGTTCTTTTTTTTTTCCATTATTTTTCATAGGTTTTTGGGTTTTCCAAATTTCAGATGGTGTGTATGTTTTGTGTGTTAAATTTTAATGGTTAAGTAGCCCTTGGAATTAATAAGACAATATTCACCTGATGTCATTTTTAATTAAAACTTTCCTTTCAAATTTTAGTTGCCGTCGTTTACTCGTTTCTTTATAATTGAACAAATTTCATATTATCCGCATAAACCATCAACTTCATTCATCATCATCATACAATGTTAAAATCTAATACTCATGACTTTTATAATAGCCGGATATGATAGTTACACTACTCTAAACACCATACATGAGTAACAATTCCTTTCTGAAAGGAGATATTACCACACCCCATGTTTTACAAAAATTCAAACCGGAAAGATAAAAATAAACACATACATAAATAGGTAAAATATTCGTATTAAAACGTTGAAAAAAAAAATACCTCTTAAAAAAAAAAAAAAAAATAGATCTTGTAACTACAACAACAACCAACAATATGCTAAACAAAGAAACATCACACGCAAAATGATTGAAATATCAAACTAACTGACATAACATAACAAAATACTCATATTTCCATAAATAACATTTTTAAATCTTATATCTCTTAATAAGTTTGTTCTGTTTGAAATTCAAAGTACATATTTTGTGACTTAAATAATTAGGAATATTAATTAAAACTTTAAAATATTTAATAGAGATATAAAGTTGACAGATTTGTTATCATCTTGTGACTTGGATCCCGGCGGGGTTTAATCTATTTTTCAAATATAACACAAAGCATCTCAAATTTAGATGGAGTTTATTTGTTTCCGATTTAATAATATCAGAATGAAATTGGGCTAATTAATAAATTTAGCAATTATGGCATTTACTAAAATTATTACCATTAACACTACCTGTGTTCCTTTCAGTAATAAAACCGTGTTTGTCCCTCCGAGCCTCCTTTTATGTATGTATGTACGTATGTCATTTTCAAGATTGTGTATATTTTCATGTTTTATTTTCTTGATTAATTTTGCACCCTTTGTTTTTTTTTTTATATTATATCAAAGAATATATATACGATTTGCTTGTATTGTTATGAAGTGGAGTAGAGTAGATGTGGTAATAGTTATTGTTGGAACTAGAACTAATTTAGTATTTGGAGATTGTCGTAAATGTATCTTTTTTAATTATTATAATTTTAATTCATAATAAGCCCATATTAACAATCCTTATTCTATTGACATGTTATTGCGGTCAGAAAAGTTGAAGTTCTTTTCAAGTTAGCCTAATTTTTAAATTTTGGCTATGTAACTACCCGAAACTTTCACTCAAATTGAAAATTTACATCGATTTACCATAAGTGATGAAATGTTTAACTTTAATTCAGATTTATCTATAAGATCTAGTTACGGAATACAGAAAAAGAAAATTTAATACAACAAAAAAGAATTTAGCCGTACCAAAGAATTTCGGAATACAATTAAACAATAACACAAAGAATAAACTTTAATTTGTTGTTAGTTCAAACCGTGAGTAAGATGTTTCCGATAATTATAAAGGTGTGATTATATGAGATATTGTAATTTTTTGGAGAAAATCGTCAAAAAATCAAAATTTACTCTTCTAAACAATTACGCAACAAACTGTGAAAATACTTTGATACAATCATATGGTTGATTATTTCAATTTTTAATAGTTGCTTAGCTAATAAATTTTTCAACAATTGATTTTACATTTTTCCTTCTATAAATACAACAACTATAACAAATTATTCCGTTGAAGAAATTAATCTTTTTATCTAAACAGACGAATATCTTAACAATTATCCTTGTTACGTAAATTTTGAGAAATTTACAAGTTAAATCTTTCAATAATGTAGAGACTCTATCATAATCTTTGTGATGGAATTTAAAAATCTTCAATTTAAGTTGTATGATCCAGCTCAGAATTTGTGCAGACCAAAGACTCAAACATCAAATCTTTACTTGATTTTGTTTTCTTTTAAGTAAGCTCGAATTGTTGCAAATTTGATTACTTTGATTTGATTACTTTGCGGTCAATTTTAAATTTTGGCTGCAAAATAAAAATTTACACAGTTTAAAATTTGAGCATTTAAATTTGAGAAAGATCCCAATGTTAAACAGTAGAGGGAAGATCGTATTTCGACTTCACTTTTCGTATTGAATTGTACAGTTTCTAAACTAAAAGTCTTCTTTAAAAGGGTTACAAAACAATAACAAACAGTTAAATGTAATTTCCTACTTAGTCAAAAATTTAATTCCATTTTGACAATATGCTCGATAAACCACAGAAGTTTTGGATATAACATAAATCTTAGTTTCAGATTATTAGTTACAATTTGATATGTTCTAGATCAAGCTAATAGTTGTCAAATTTGAAAAAAACATCAAAACTTAGACAGCTTTAAAAACCTACTTCAAAACAAGTACAGCTCTTTTACTACACAAAACAAGGTTTGAACTTCTATCCGGTGTAGAACCTTCTGGACCAATTTCTGATACTTGGAAAATCAACAAAAAAATTAAAAACGTGAAAAAAATATTTTTATCTCCAATAGACACGTTATCAATTTTACAATGTCAACTCCATCAAATAAAGATATAGCAGTTTTGATAACTGGATTTTTAAAAGATGCTGTCAAGAATAAGCAAATTTCTGAAGATTATTTTGATTCAATGGATGTTGCTATTGATTGTATAAATGATGCATTTGAACTTGAATCAGGATCAACTTCAAATTTTAATGGTAAATCATTAGTTGAATTATTAAAAGATATTAAATTGGATACACCAGTTGAAAAAGAATCTGAAATTACTGCTGATGTCAAAGCAAAAGCTGATGGGTTTAAAGCTGAAGGTAATAAATTAATGGCACTTAAAGATTATCATCAAGCTATTGAAAAATATACAAAAGCCATTGAATTGGACAATACCAATTATGTTTACTTATCCAATAGAGCAGCTGCGTATTCATCATTGAAAGATCATGAAAATGCAATTAAAGATGCTGAATCAGCTATTAAATTGAATCCAAATTTCTCAAAAGCTTATTCAAGATTAGGATTAGCTAAATATGCACTTGGAAATGCCAAAGAATCAATGGAAGCCTATAAAAAAGGATTAGAAGTTGAAGGAGAAGCAAAATCAGAAGCTATGAAAAAGGGTTATGAAACAGCTAAAAAAAGAGTTGAAGAAGAATTGGAAAATAAGATTGCAACAAAAGAAGTTGACGAAGAATTACCAAAGACAGAAGGATCAGGAGCAGGAGCTGGTGCAGGTGCCGGAGCAGGTGGATTACCAGATTTCAGTAGTATGTTTGGTGGTGGAGCTGGTGGAGCTGGTGGTATGCCAAATTTTGCTGATATGATGAATAATCCACAAATCATGCAAGCAGCTCAAGAAATGATGTCAAATCCTGGTGCAATGCAAAACTTATTTAACAATCCAGCTGTACGTCAAATGGCACAAAATTTAGGATTAGGAGGTGAAAATGGACAAGGACCAGATTTATCCAATTTAATGAACAATCCAATGTTGAATCAATTTATGAATAGAGGAAACAACGGTGGTAATAATAATAACGAGGGTTCACAATAAAATAAATAATATACATATTTGGTTGTAATTGTTTATATTTTTTTTTTCCTCTTCTTTGTTTTCTAATTTCACAACCAATGTCAGAATATACATCAAATAATTCAGAAGATTTATCCTTACCTAAAGCTACCGTACAGAAGATCATTGCTGAGATATTACCCAAGGATATAGCCATTAGTAAAGAAGCAAGAGAGGCAATAACTGAATGTTCAATAGAATTCATCATGATGCTAAGTACACAATCAAATGATATTGCAGAAAAAGAAGCTAAAAAGACAATTGCATCTGATCATGTTGTTAAAGCCTTGGAAGAATTAGATTTCAACAATTACCTCGAGATAATAAATAAGATATTATCTGAACATAAAGAACTTTTAAAAGGTAAAGAAAAACGAAACAATAAATTTCAAAATTCAGGGTTAAGTGAAGAAGAGTTATTAAGACAACAAGAAGAGTTATTTAAGAAGTCAAGGGATAGGTTACAATCCCAATCGGGGTCCCCCAATGAAATCAAAGAAGAATGAATATCAAAAAGTATATAGATTGTGTGTATTCTTTAACCTAATATCAACTCGTATAAGATAATTGCTATATTCACCACGATTAATGGGATCCTCATTAATGTACGTACAGCACTGATTAGATTGATTAATTTTGTTTTAATTGATGAATCTTGTGTTTCCAACCCAGTATTAAATTGATTAAATTGATCTTTAACATTACCACCAGTATTTACAGTTGACCCCCAACCTATTCTATTAAGAAACCTATCTTCACTCAATATCGCAATCCCATTGATTGTCAACACTATAACGTATACTAATTTACCTAACCCAAACATTGAATAAAGAGGTTGATATTTTTTTGGTGCGAGATTTTTTTAATAGTAAAGTGTATATTTAAAATATTGATTGTCTTGATTGTAGAAGTTCTCTATAATTTAAATCACCATCATTTGAATGGTTTACATAATCCAGTATATCATTGAAAATCTTGAATGATATAAGTCTATCCATTTCTATTTCTTGTTGTCGATATAATCCCATTAAGTTTTCACACAATTCTAATAATAAATAAATATTTTGTTTATACTCTTGACGCTTTTTAAATTGTATTATAGGTTTCATATTTGTTAATTGTACATTGTTACGTAATTCAAGTACTGATAGTTTTGAAAATACATCTGTTCTTGGTAACAATAAATTTATAAAATCATTAGTTAATAATCGACAATTATTTAATGATAATCGTTCAATATCATTTAAATTCTTGCATATTTCAACCAAAACATTATCAGTGATATCACAACCTGCCAACCCAATAGTATTTAAATTTGAATTGTTTTTAATCAATGGTATAATAGATGCATCAGTGATTAAATGATTTTGAAACTTTCTACCGAAATTAACAGTTTTTAATTTTCTAAATTGTTTTGATACTTGATAAATTGATGCATCAGATATCAAATCACATGCTCTGACATCTAATACTTGAATGTTTTGACAATGTAAACTTATATTTATCAAATGTTGATCATCAAATGTTTTCGAACCTGTAATTATTAATTTCTCAAGTTTGTCACCTGCTTGTTTAAAGATGTCAATCCTTGGTAGTATCTTAGGACACATGTATAATTCAAACCAATTCAATTTATGAAATTTCATCATTTCAATACTTTTGTCAAAAACTTGTTGTTTGGTAGTAAATAATTTATGTAAAATAAATGTTTCAGGTTCAAATTTAATTGAATGATTTCCTTGGTTTTTAATATATTTGATCAAACTGATTTCTTTATTGAAATAAAACTTTTTGGATATGATATCACAAGTTATTTTATAAAATAATCGATTGACTAACATACAATTAAATAATGGATTTTCATTATTTATCAAATCCGTCACTTGTGGTGTTTTCAACGATTCAATTGCCATTTGTTCATTACCATGTATCAACCTCGCATGTCTATAACTTGTTGGTCGTCTTCTAATTGGAGTTATCTCTCGTGGTAAAACACTATTGTCATCATCAACAAATGATAATATCTTGTATACAATCTCTGGTATTTCAAATATAGATATCTTATTAACATTTACCAAATTCAACCCTATCTTAATATCAAATCTTGGTTGTTCCAAATATTGGAAATTTATAGTTGGTAATTTTTTAATTGGTGTACTTTCAGGACTTTGATCATCATCAGTTAAATCTGGTAAACTTTCTAAATCAGTTGAATCTGCTGTTGTTGAACCAAATGAAAATTCCTTCTCAGGTAATTTATAATCACTTCTAAATGGATTTTCTTCAATCCTTTGCCAACTTTTGGATTTAACCCTTTTCATCCCCTTATGACTTCGTTTAATTAATCCAGATAATGAATTTGGTGAAACAAAGAATTTTGTTCTTTTATTAGGTACATATTCTAATGTCTCTTCAATTGGTTGACGTATGAATGGATTATATGTTTGATTGGTACTAGAATCATATGGTAATGGTTCAGTTGGATTTATTTTCATAATCAAAGAATCAATGCTAAATATAAATATAATGCAAGTAAATTAATAATATTAAAGAAAGAATTGAAGGTAATAAACAAAAAAATTAATGCAAAATGCAAGCTAGTAGTTAAATGATAGACTAAGGTTAGTTTTTTTAAAGGAATGTGGGTGGTAGTAGGTTGTTGGGGTTGATGATATTAAACCTATATGATGGGATGGGGATGAGGGTTGGTGTGTGATTTGATAATGATGCAAAAGCAATTGAAAAAACTCGATGAATATAAAAGATTATGAAAAACTTTAATGATATATATATATATGTCAGATATTTCTGGTTGAAACCCTGTAGTTTAAAAAGTTTTTCGCGTATTGATTGTTTGAACCAGCTTGTAAACAATAATTTTTTGAAACTAGAATGAAATAATTTAATTTAAGTAAGAATTACCAGCCAAGATTATCAAATAATTTATTAATAAAGATGTGGGAAATGCATGTATAAGTATCACTACATCACAACTTGTTGTTTAGACTCGTAAAATTAATTGAGAAACAAAGTGCAAAAAAAATAAAAAAAAAAATAAGTGCTGGTTGTTGCAACCAAATAAAGAAATCATCAAATTAAAAAAACAGATATACTATTTATAAACCTCAATCTAGATTATGTTTTTGGTACCTTATTTTACATCCATTGAAAGGGGCTTGCTGGGTATATCATGGTTAGTTTGTATGCACCTTTAGGACTTAACACCAAATATTATAATTTGATTCTGTGGAAAAGGTACCCAGTAAATTGTTTGGTAAAAAACCCTGTGATTTGAATCAAAGGGGTACACTAGTTTAAAAATTTTACTATTTTTACCAATTATCTCAACACAACCTATCAATTAATTTTATTCAAGAATTGGTTGATGTTTGACATATTCGATTAATTGAAATCTAATATCGCCGATCAAAAAATAGCAAAAAAAAAAAAAAATCTGTTTTGTGACCAGCCTTACGCTATTTTTATACTTGAAACAACAAGCTGCGAAAAATAGAAATTTGTACAAATACGATCAGATTCGAGTCTAAAACAGAAAATCCTTGACTTTGACAAAGTTAATTAATGTCAAGCACGATTTACGGTATTCGCTTGATTACAACAATATTGTCATATTCAAAAATAACTTTTCATTTACGGCCCAATGGCATTTAAGAACAATTTTGAATTAAAGGTTAATCCACAAGATGAATGTAATTTCAAGATATATCTCTAATTATAATATTTTGCTCAAATACTTGTATTAATAGATCCCTTGTAGACACCAAGAAAATTCAAAAGCACATGCTATTTGAACAAGATAAGATAGATTATAAGTTAACAAATCATAGAAGATTTGAAGAAACCTAACCACAAAAATATATATGAATAATGCTTCAGAAGATGTGAATTTTCTTGAAATCATTGTACAATTACACAAAATGTTTGAGCAGTTTAAAATGATCAAAATTTTATAAGTTATCAACAAGATGTATAAATCTTTTTTTTATTGTTTAAAGCTTTTTGGTTATTATAAATACAATCAAATATAATCAAAATTAAGCAGATTATACTAAATTTACCTTCAATTCCGAATTTATAATGATTAAATTCACCATACCTACAATTCAAGAATTGTGAAAAACAGCATCTTGGTAAAATTTCACATTTTCTAAATATCTTACATGAACTAGCAGATTTGAGTCAATTATCGCGTAAACTGTTCCTAATTCCGTTCGAAGAAATCTTAGTGGAGAAAACTTTAATCAAGTGTATTTATTAGTTGAATATTTTATAGATGTTAATTTTAAAGTTGCAACCAATTACTTAAAGATTACGTCATAGATTACATAAAAAAATGACTTAGAGTCACTGCTTAAATTAAAATTGGCTCAACAAAAAGTTTCATCGGTGTTGTAAGTACGACCAAAAAGAAACTTTTGAATATCGTTTAGATCAACCTATTCAATGAGAACCAATACAAATATAAACTATACATCTAAGCACAAATTATAGAAATGCCAACAATTTCCGATGAGCTTTGAATTGATTTATAAAATTTAATATTGCTGAATCGGTTTAAGCGGTCATCAATTGACACTTGCGGAAAAACTATTAGGACGCGCGGCAGTGAAGTATTCTTGATTGAACAGATAAAGTAATTAAATTGCAGTTGGACTTCAGAATCATTTACAAACTAATGTTAATCATAGAATAGAACTCTTCTTAGTTTAAACAGTGTGATTTTCAAAAAACTATGAAAATTGAATGTAAACACAGATATACCTATTGTTAAATCAAAATTTGGAATGTTAGAAACTACAGTTTTGTATATTAAAGGTTAAGTGTTTAAAACAAAAATGTTGGCATTGTATTATTGTTCTAATTTTGTAAATCTGGAAGATCCAAATCTTAATATTATTCCGAAATCTGTGCAGAATATTTTCTTTTTTTTCTTTTGCTTCTTCATTATAATCATACATTGTTCTTTCTATCAATCTATAGATTAGTTGTTGATTACAGAACATGTTAAAGAAGCATCATCATTCCAATACTTCGAAATCTACTTCATTATTTGACATTAGATTGCGGAATCTAGATCATGATGTTTTAGTTTTGAAAGGTAATGAACATGAAGCTGGATCGGCCTTGCTAGCAGGAAATATTGTATTATCAGTGAATGAACCAATCAATATCAAAAGATTAACCTTAAGATTATATTCCACATTAAGACTTAAAAATGAATTATCACATAGTCAACCATCAAATCGAAAAGTTATTAGTTTTTCAAAGAAAATTTATGAATATGTATGGAACAGTGATGAATTCAATCAATATTTAAATCAATTGTATGAAAATAATTCATCTGCTACTCCTACATTATCTAAGAATCATTCAACAACTTCATTAAAAGGTCTTAGATCTAAATCTGCATTAAACTTATCATCATTATCATCATCAAGTACAAATTTATCTGCATTAAATCATTCATCATCTTCAACGTCATCGCATATTTTAGTATCAGGAAATTATGAAATTCCATTTTCAGCAATTTTACCTGGTAGTATACCAGAATCAATTGAAGGATTACCTGGATGTTCTTCAGTTTATAGATTAGAAGCAACATTGGATCGTGGGAAATTCCATAGTTTAATGACTACAAAGAAACATTTACGTGTTGTGCGTACTTTAACTACTGATGCTGTTGAATTATCAGAAACAATAGCTGTTGATAATACATGGCCTAAAAAAGTTGAATATTCATTAAGTTGTCCAACAAGAGCTTTAGCTATAGGGTCAGGATCACCAATTAGTATGATGTTGGTTCCATTATTAAAAGGATTACAATTGGGAGATATCAAGATTCAATTGGTTGAATTTTATTCATATGTTGGTAATATACCACCAATGCATTCAGCAGAACGAATAATTTGTAGTAAGAAAATACCAAAACCAAATCCAGATGACTTAATGGATAAATGGGAAATTGATACTTTTTTAAAAATCCCAGCTAGTTTATCAAAATGTACTCAAGATGTTGAATTATTACAATATGTTAAAGTAAGACATAAGATAAAATTCAGTATTGGATTGGTGAATCCGGATGGTCATGTTTCAGAATTAAGAGCTTCATTACCTATTCAATTGTTTATCTCACCATTTGTTACAATCAGTTCAAAGCATGATGATGAGATTAGTGAAGATGATGGTGAAGAAGATATTTTATTCACAAGTGATTCATTTGAACAATTACATAATTTAAATAATGAAGGTCATGGACCTGGTCCAAGTCAACAATCTCAACAACAAAACTCATTGACAAATTCAAATAATAGTTCTCATACTTCATTGACAGGGTTAGTAGCACCTCCTTTATATGAAAGACACGTTTATGATAGATTATGGTCAGATATATCACCTATTGAAACTCCCTTATCATCTGGTCAAAGTACACCAAGATCAAGACCAAATGGAAATACAGGTCCAGACCTACAACAATTCTCCATGTCACCGTTGGATTCACATTTATTGACTGAAAATTTAAGACAATTAAGTTTACAAAGACAAGCACAAGAGACTGAAGAACATAATAAAGCAACATTTAACCTAGGTGGTGAAGAAAACAATAATAATGGACCAGATTATTTCACACCTAAACAACGACCTACAATCAGATCAAATCAAAGTTTCATGCATGATAATCATTTAGTTACACCACCAGTTCATTTATCTAGAGCAAATTCAGATATCAATTTATTGAAAAATACAACTGAAATGTCACAAGTTCCTTCATATCAACAAGCAATGAGATCAGATATAACAGATGATCCATCACCTGCTTATCAACCACCATTACCAGGGTCAAATATAAACTTAGCTGAAGTTAACCGTCATTTAAATAGAAACAATAGTAGAAACTCATTAAAAGCTGGAGGTTCATCATTGAAGTTAACTGCAAGTAGAAATAGTTCGAATGGATCATCACCATCAACATCAAGAAATGTTTCAAGTTCAAATTTAGCAAGTTTGATGAGTAGGAAAAGTTCAAATAATTTAATGGCAATGAGTGCTTCCAACTCTTCGCCAAATCAAAATTCATTATCAAGTTCACCAAGAAATGATAATGCTATTAATCAATTGTCAGGTTCTGCATCCGATAGAAACTCAGCCATACCGTTAAGAACAAATTCAAGTTTAAGTTTACACAATTTGCATTTTTTAAACAAAAAGAAAGACAAAAAGTAGATTTACATAGATAATAAATAAAGCATTAAACTTAAATTTAGATTGTAAAACTTTTCTCGTTTAAATTTGTTTGAAGTAAATTTAATTCATATTTTTCTGAAATTTGTGCCTATTGATGAATTCTAATGGTCCAAAAACTATATTTTTATAATCTACAAGTATTCTAGTATTCAAATATACATAAAGCGCTTGGTTTTGAGCTTGTTGCTAAAATTTACTAATGTTTTGACGTAGCTTCGCCGTAGTTTGGAACTCACAAAATTTTTAGTCAGTAAATCCAAGCATTCAAACTTTATTAATAACTAATCTAAAAAGAAGAATAAACAGCTTAAACCTACACGGAGGACTTACAAATAAAGCAATCAACGATATGAACTACACTGGTTCATTGGTTGCTTCAACAAAAAGTGTGGAATTGTATAAACAATAAAAGAGATAAGTTATATTAACTAATCCCAGCTTATCAAGGTGACAGCTAATTGATATCCAAAATTGTGGCAATTGTTTGATTATGATGTTTAATGCTCCAATATTGAAATAATGATAAATACCCAATATTAAATTATGTTGAAAGACTCATTAAACTAAATAATTAATATAAACTTAGAATAAGAAACAGAAATGAAAGTAAGGACCTATCTTGTTGAAGTTTGAATGCTGTTTGTTGAATTTCTGAATAAGAACTTGTGATACACAGAAACAAAAAAAATTGGTAATGGAAAAACGCATTTTTGCACCCAATTTTTATTGTAATGTTAACCTTCAACCTTTGAATTAATTGTTTAGAACTCATCTTTGTGAACTCCATTTAACTAACTACTTGATCCAGTCATTAGAATACTTTTTTCCACTCAACGTAAAACTACATGAATTTAATATTAGAGTAACAAGAAATTTTGTTTAAAATTTAAAAGTACATTAAACTGTATTAAATCTCCAATCAGACTCACAAGAGTAAGCAGAACTATCTGGTATCATAATTATCGTTGTATGATCCTAGCAAATATGTAAACTTAATTTCATTTTCTACTGGTAAAGAAAGGTTGCTAAAGATTGTATGTGCTTTTGATCTCAATTACAACAATTGTCTATTTTACTATATAAAAATTTAAACACATTCAAGCCATAGCTAGCTCAGAACTATCTATTATTGTTGTCAACAAGTAACTTGTTGTCAGTAATCTTAAAACTGATTGTTGTTTATTTTCTCACCTCCAGAAAATATTAATCTCATAACTCAATGTTTCGAGACAGAACCAATTTATTCCTATCATATCGTAGGACAATTACTAGGGATATACCCAGACAGACGAGGTTTTCAGATTTGGCAGATGAAGAAGAAAATGAAGGGTTAATAATATCGAATCGAAAAACCAACAAATTGAAAGAATCATCACAGGGTATTGAAATGAAAACTTACGTACCTTCAATATTTGAAATCCTGACTTCATTATCAAATACACTCAATGTAATAAGCAAAGACATCAGTGAATTGAACTCGATATATAAGCAATTCATAATTGTCAATAATTCAACGGATAAGAAATCTTTTGAACGGAAGATTGAAGATTTGAATTATAAAATATTAAAAAGTTTTGAAAATTGTTATGTTAACATTAAAAAATTTGAATATTTGAACAAAAATCATGAAAGATTAAACCTTGGATATACAAATAAAGATGTTGAAATATTGATAAATTTTAAAAAGAAGTATGCAAATAAAATTCAAGATAATTTATTAATATTTAGAAATTTACAATCATCATATATGAAATTTTTAAAGAATGATGAAGATGATGAAGAATTGAATATGTTGATCGAACAGAAACTTAAAAACGATGTACCAAATGATGATATTGATGGATTTTCAAAACAATTACTACAACAACAACAGGTTCAAAGCAATACAAATGATATATATTTACAACAACGAGAAACGGAAATAAATAAATTGGCAATGGGTATACTTGAAATAAGTACAATTTTCAAAGAGATGGAAACCATGGTTATTGATCAAGGTACTTTACTAGATAGGATAGATTATAATTTACAGAATACAGTTGTTGATTTAAAAGATTCCGACAAAGAATTGTTCAAAGCTCAAACATATCAGAAACGAACACAAAAGTGTAAAATAATATTCTTTTTATCGTTATGTGTGTTCGCATTGTTGATGTTGGTAATGTTGAGACCATCTTCAACTACAAAAATAGTGCATGACCAACCACCACCGCAAAAGCCAAATGAAAATCAAATTGATAAATAGAAACATAATATATATTATTATAATAAAAACATAAAACTGAACTAAAAATTTTTTTTTGAGGATTAATTATCTTCCATATCCTGTTCTACCCATCAATTGGGAAGCATTATTTAAATTATTTTTATTGTTGTACCTAGCTGCAACTGGAACAAACCCGGGAGCTACTCTTCTTTTGTTTTGTGGTAAACCTCTTGCAAAATTGATATCTGGGTTTGAATTCAAGACATTATCCGATATCGTAGGTCTTGGTGGACGTTGTTGTTGTGGTGAATAATATCCTGAATTTAAGTTTTGTGAGTGTGGTTGAAATTGAGGTTGTAATTGTTGTTGTTGTGGGGGTGGTGGAGTTTGTTGATACATAGGTTGATACTGTTGAACATTTGAGTATTGGTTAGGTTTCTGTGGTGTTGAAAAGCCTTGATTAAATGGTCTTTGGTTTGATGCCAGTGGCATTTGTTGATTGTATTGTGGATTGATTGCTCTTTGTGACACACTAGTGAAATCAGAATCATTATCAGAATCATTTATGATTTGATTATTTTTATTCGATAAATCTTCTTCATCATCAAAATCATCATCTAGCTCAGTGAATGGTTTGTGGCCTTCAACTTGTGGATGATGTTCAAATACACTTTTTGAAAAAGTTTCCGCATCTCTTGATGACGTTCCATTTTCAGCAGGATAAGGTGGTAAGCCAGGTTTATAAATCGACGATGCAACTGAAGCATTGTTGTTATTTGTAAAATCATTTGCAGTTTGAGGCTTGACATAATATTGTGAAGTTTGACTAGTAAATGAACCAGTGTTTTTATTTCCTTGCGGTGGTGGAGGTGGATTATTATAACCTTTATTAATGATTCCTGCCGAATTTGATGATGTCAACCCCACTGAATAATTATTTGATTTGTAATCATAATCATTATCAATTGATGAAGTTGAATTTGGAGATTTGAAAGTCGATGTTTGAATATGATTAAATTTATCATCAATTCCTTTATAATCTGCAAACCTATCAAATCCAGACTCATTATCACTATCATCATTATTCTTCAAAGTCAAATTAAGTATCAAAAAGATTATTGAAATTATATTTGCTGCTGAAGCACCAATTAATATCCAACTTGTCCACCATAAATTCGGATAAAATACCAAAATGGTAATAATTGATGCAACAATAGTTAAAATCATAGATATCACATTGATTAAAATTGCAAATAAATTAACTCCTCTACTACCAAAGTGTGATATAATCAAAAGTACAAGTACAATAAAATTAAAACCCAAAGCAATGGGTATTAAAATAAATATCTTTGCCAAGGTATCTCTTGTTGTATTACTCAATAACCAATTAGTTGTTGAATCATCAACTTCACTCAACTTTATTGGATACATTGCGTTCAGACATTTGGAATTATTATCCCAACAATAACCAAACGTACCATAAGTGTAATCAGCAGTTTTCCCCAAATTAAATGATGTAACAACAGGTGAACTTATGGTAGCTAACAACAAAAAGGCAAATGCCACCAATATTAATACAAAAGATCCAGTATTGAAACCAAACCTAAAAGACATTTTTAACTTGGTTGATGATTTTTATTAATATGTATAATGCTGTAACAATAACCCAATTTTGTTTATTGAACTATCTGGTAGTGCAAGATTTGTATACGCGTATAAAAGGCTGTGTGAATCTATTTTTAAATCTGGTTAATTTAACTTAGATCAAACTTGAACACTTTAAGAATAATCAACAAATGTGAAATATTTGATGGAATAAAGTTTAATTTTAAAATATTTTTAAGAAAAAGAATTTCGAATTTGGAAAAACAAGAATTAGACAGAAATTGTAGTTGTAGATTTTAAACAGAGTGGTTGAAGAAAAGATCTACTATCAGATTATGAGCTTTGAAAATGAATATTTATTTATTTTTGAAATTGAATATGCACCATTACTTGAATATTGAATGTTTTTAGAAATATTAGATAGCCTCGTTGTCTTGATAAAATTGATGTTTTTCCATCAAAACCAAGTCATATCGCATTTGAGACAAGCCAAATAGAGATCTATTGTTACTCTTGACTCAAAAAGTTCGTTTAACATCAAATTGATAACATCAAATTCTCAAATTTACTTGGTTTTCAAGAAAATAGGGGAAATATAGAGCCGTGTCTTTAATTTTCGATTGTGGCATCGTACACGAAATGTTCTTTTTTTTTCGTTGCGCGCGCCGCTATCAAAATTTGTTTTGTTTTGTTTTGATTACGCCTGAGCCATTCATCAATTTTAATATCTTTATCTTAGATACAGTGGCTGAATCTAAATGAAATATCGAATGTTTTAATTGATTGGAATTATCCAATAAGTTAGACACGAAACCTTCTTCACTACTAGTATCAAATACTTGATCCATTCATCTTTAGTCTCGATGTTTTGACAATTGAGCAATTTTTCGACCATGGCCCAAAAACATTGGATAAAAGTTTTACCATAAATGGAACCAATTGGACGTGTAAACAGATATTTTGTAAGACTGCTTGTATATTGAATTCCTTTCAACTTCAAAATGCTTTTTGTCGATGAATGAATGAAGATTCAATAAAAATAAAACGTTAATACCACGAAATCGAGTGATTTTGAGTATAATTCAAATTTCTAAGCTTATACCATCATCGGATGTTTCATTTCAAACAAGATGATTATCAGGTAATAAAAATTAATGAACTATTCAGAAAACAAAAATGCTGTTTAAAATAACAGATAACCGAAGGATTATTATATACTATCAAATCAAACATATAATTATGAATTTTGTTGGCTAAAACTCAACAAAAACGTCTTATTCAAATTTGATTTCAAAAAATAATAACTTAAAAGTGTTCCATCATCCCTTAAATTTGCTTTTGTTCAAAATCAAATGATTTAGTGACAATTTTATGTTTTCTTTGATAAATTTTTCTAATCAGTGGTACCATTTTATCAAACCATTGCGTCAAATTTCTTGACATTCATTTATCTGAGTTAAAAAAAAATGTAATTTAAATGCAATGTCGGCAAAATGTAAATTACAATAACCTGTCTAATTAGAATGTTCAGCAAACCTATAAATTAATCTATTTAAACTCGTAAATGTAAATTATTTCTTGAATATCAAAACCGTACCAAATCTTTGATTCAGCATGTTTTTGATTATATAAAGATGAACATATCAGTATAATTAGTAGGTTCTAATATAATTAGTAAGTTTTGATTTTTGAATAATTGAATCGGTTAAAATTTCCGAGCTTATCTATTCTGAGACCACTATTTTGAAAATAAATCCAACAACTTCTGAATTCTAGCTGCATGGAATAATAAAAGAAACATTCCGCAGAATCGATTAAAATTATTAATATTCCGCAGTGTTTGCAATCTATTTATAATTTGAACTTGATGAATCCCGGCCTGTCAACTTATTAAAATGTTGTCGAACAACTCTTGACAACAACTTTTAAATTTACTTCAAAAACACTAATTAAAAAATTGAATTCAAAAGACGTTGAAATTTTCAAGCTTTTCGAACAAAACAGTTGAGTTGTCAAGTACTGATTAGATAGACTCAAAAGTTCAATTAATTATTGGAATAATGTAACCATTGCATTGGAAAAAAATAGCAGTAATTAATTTCATGCAATGGCTGCAAAAAGTTGATCGATCTACGCACGTAAATTTTGCTCGTATTGGTTAATCTTAATCATATAATTACAAACACATAACCCCTATCATCGTTACGATAATATCAATATCAATATCAAAATAAAAAAAATATCGATATACAAGATTTTAAATAGAGTTGAAGTTAAATTATATCACTCAAATATGAAGTCGAAAAATTTGCTGCATAATTGAAGTAATACTTGTTATTTTTTGAAAATAATAATTTAAATAATATTTTCAATTTTGACCCAATTGATATTTAGTTACAATAACAAGTTTTTTTCATTTTCACTCAATAAACACTGATTCCTTTTTAAAATTAAAAGGCAACGTGTGTTTAAGATGATAAGACCATCGTTATTTCTTTTTAAGTAATCAAATCATCCATGTTCAAACTATTGTTAAACTGTATTTACGAGTTTAAAGCAAATCAATAATTAGTTCATACGCGCAAACTTCTAGAAGTATTGATTAAGCAATTGTGCATTTCATTCAGTATCTGGATAAATTAATAAATGAATAAAACCTTACGGATTTGAATCAAATGATGAAAAAAATACACTATAAATAGAGATGAAAATTCTCTTTAAAATCATTCAATCAATAAACTTTCAATTATGAAATTCACATCACTTGCTGCTTCTTTAATCTTGTTAACAACTTCTTTAGTTTCATCAAAAAATTTAAACAATTTAAATGAAATCAAAAGACATTTAGAAAGAGATGACAAAACATTGTTAATTTCTAGAGGTAATCCTATTGGTAAAAGAGATGACTCCAGTGCTTATTCAAACTCAACTATCATCATTGGTTCAGCTAATTCAGCAACTCCATCAACAACCACCACTTCTGTTGAAAGTCCAACTCAATCAGTATGTCTTTCAGCTGCTTCAAGTACTTTACCTTGGTCAGGTAAAGTAGATTGTTCTAGATTTGTAGAGCTTCCAAGTACAATGAGCATGAGTGAAATGTTTGATATATTGCTTCATAGCGAGGGTCATTATTCATATTATTATATAGATTCTACAGGGCCAGTTTTTCTTGCAATCGAATCATAGATAAACACGATAAATTTATTTATTTCCTTCATACCAAATGTCAGGTACTTCCAATATATATCGTTCCATAGCTTCACGAAATCTAACTCTATATTGTTTTGGAGTCACAATTGTAGGATCTTTACCTTTTTTATTACCTCCAATTAAATTATTACCTTTCACCCAATTTTCAACTTTTTTATCCCAAGTAAATGTTCTTAACCAATCAATGATTCCAATATACAATTTTTTTTTATCGTCATCTACACCTACAACTAATGAATAATCCATTACATCCATTGCTGATAAGAAACTTGTATCATTGAATAAAGAACCACGTAATAATTTCTTCAGTTGTTCTTTAACAAACATTGGACTTTCATAGATATATTCAATCATATTTTCATCCAATAATACTTCATTCTCTTGTCCTGTTTGTTGTACATGTCGATTTCTCATAGACCCTTTCAAATCAAAAATTCTTGTTGTTTTATAATTATAAAATAAATTCTCCATTATCAAGAAATCCATTTTGAAAATCTTACCAGTTTGTGAATTTTTAATTTGTACTTGATAAAATCCAAAAATTTTTGCAATTGCTGTTGTTAAAGTATTAAACATTGATTGACTGATATATTTGAAATAAAATGGAGCAATTGAAACAAACGATTCTAATTCAGATTTCGATAATTCTTTTACAATATACCTATTGTCCAAAGTTTTTAAAAATGATGAACCACTTTTACCACCACTAGATTGCCATTTGATACATCTACTCAAACTTTGTATAAAATTATCATTATTACCACAACTTTTTCTCAATGCTTCAAATTGTTCAGAATAAAAAATCTTACATGACAAATTTGTATTCCCATCAATAAATTGATATTTCAAATGATTAGATTTTGGTCTATTCAATATTTGTTCTAATTTGTTCATCTTGTAAGAGTCATGTAAAGATTTCTTAAATTTCTTTTCAATCTTTGAAAATTGTTCAAATTTTTTTGAATTTTGTGATATACCAAATAAATCATTTCTTTTGATTTCAGCTTCTAAATCGTCTTGTTTATGATAATCTTCTTGAACCGAAGCTTGTGCGTTTAAACCATCATCTGAAATAGTCAGACCTACCATTTCAACATTATCTTCTAAAGCTTGAGCAATTTTTTGTTTATAATCATTTGAAGATAAGCAAAATGCAACTAATGAAGAAGGTTCATCTTCTCTAACTATGACATCTGAATCAGCAAAAGTATGTTCATAAGAATCTAATGGATATGATAATGGATCCCATAATGTAGCAGATCTATCAGCCCAAAAATTGGTTAACGATTTCAATAATGATATTTTTTCAGGAATATCAGGAACTTTTGAAGGATCATCTTTTGATTTTGGTTCATCCAAAAATTCTTTTGCTTTCTCTTTCTCTTTTTCTTTTTCCTTTTCATCAATACCAACTACATCTTCAATTTTATTATAAATTTCAACAATAGGTTTACTATCCAAAATTGGTTGTGCTTTTATCTTTGATTTCTTCTTCAATTCTCTTTCTCTTTGTTTTGAAAATTCTAAAGAAATTTGATCATAATACATTTTATCAAAGTAATTTGCCAAATGAATAACTTTATTTTGTGAAGGTATAACAGTATTTGGAACAATAGTATTCGAAGATGTATTATTTAATGATTGAATAGAACTATCTGAAGGTCTATGAGTTAAAGATCTTTCAATTGGATTATGTTCATTTGCAGTTTTCTCCCATTTACTTATTCTCTCTGCAATTTTCGATGTTTGTTCATATAAACTGCTTTTTGGAAACATTTTGTTTTCAATACTTGAATCAGATAATTTTCTTTCTGGAGTAGTAATTGACAGATATTCTTTTGGCTTTTTAGGTACAAATTCGGGGAATGGTGTTGATTTTGAATCTTCATCACTTGAATCTTCCGTTGGTTCAGGTTCATCGGTTTGATTTTTCAAATCTTTTTGATTTTCTTCTTCATCATTATATTTCTCCATTAAAAATTTCTTCAAATGAAATTGAGTAATTCTATTAACATCATTTTCACTTGGTAAAAAGGTCTTTTCAAATTCATTAAATTCAACATCCCAATAAACACCCAACTTTTGTAAATCTCTAAATATAACATTCAATGCCATATAATTTGTAGGAGTAATTGAATTATAAATCTTTTGTAATTTCAGATAAACTTGACTTGAATCTTGAGTTAATTTCTCTTTCATTTCTTTTATTTTAATTGATCCATCTTCAGCTTTATCAAATGTATCTAATTTAACTCTATTTAACCGTTTTAAAATCGAATCAAAAAATAACTGTGCTTTTGTATTTATATTCTTGAATGAATCCAATTTTAATTTTATATCAATATCAGTTACAAATTCAATTTGTTTCTTTGGTACCACAATTTCATAATTATCAATTGCTGAATATTCTAATCTTACCACTAAATCATTGAAACCAAAACATTTTACATAACTTTTAAAAAAATCATGCTTACAACCACTGATTACATTTTCACCATAAAAATTGAGTTCGAAAAATTTCCCAATTGATAAATAATATGTTTCATCACTCATGGCAATAATTGGTGTAATAAAATTACATTCTTTACAATAACTCCACATTACTCGTTGATTTTTCCCTTGGAAATCAGTCGAATTTGTACCTAAATCATGATGAATATCAAATTTTTCAATAATCAAATCAATTTTTGCATTGTTGTGTACATAACTTTTATAATGATCTAATAATATTTCTCCACATTCTTGACAAGTTTTTGAACTTTCATTAAAAGCTTGATCTAAAAATAATCCTAAGCATTTATCATTATCTGTATAATAATCAATCACAACTATTCCAGGTCCAGTACATGGAGTTGCATGTTTGATAGATACGGTGGAATGTAAAACATGAATATTTCTATGGAAAATTGGATATAATTGATATGAAGTATAACGCATACAATTTGTCCATGACCTTGATCTTGCTAAATAATCACTCAATAAAAGTTTCAAATGTGAATTGCTTGCACAACCTATAATTTTCATTAAATCTTCTCCTTTTCCAGGTAAATCAGAAATTTTATAATTAATTTTCAATTGAATTAACCATTCTTCTTTTATATCTTCAGCATTAGTTACTTTTTGAATCATCTTTGCAATTTGTTGGAATTTAAAATAAGAATAATAACTTTCAATCACTTTGATTAATGGCGTGGGCAAAGTATAAAAAACAGATGGTGATAAACTTAATTTTCTATCATTAAACAACTTGACATATTCAATCACTTCAGTATTATCAAGATTAAGTTCTCGATCATTTTCATAATCTTGTGCTTGACTTGCACCATCAATTTTTGAAAGGATATCATTAATTTCAACCAATTTACTATTCACATTCAAATTATCTTTGTAACTTAAAATCAAATTTTCAAAAAAGCTCTTTTCGAATTTTGCATTAAGATATCCGGGCATCAATGTTTCAGCTGCATACTTTATACTATCGAGTAATTCTTCAGAACCACCTCTCAACATTATTGTAAAACCCAGTTGTATATCACTTCCAGTTAAAAATGCAAAAGTTTTGATTCTATTAGCAAACTTGTACCGTTTAATTGAAAATTCTTGACAAAATCCTAATTTTCCTTTTTTAAAAAATAAATCATTAACAGTTTGAAATATATCAGCTTTTGTGTACCTTGATATACGTTCTATTATTTGAGGTTTCACATTTGACATTACTGTAATACCTGCTTCTTCCAATTGTTGTTCTGCTAAACCACAAACTGAATCACCAACTATAAGAATATCTGGTTCCAATGAAATTATTTTTGAAATTAGATTTGTGATATAAACAGATTGCTGTGAATCAATAATTCTTAAACTTATAAATTGTTCTCTTTGCTTTAAATATTCAATTGGAAACATCAATAATGCAATTTTTGGAGTTTTTATACTTGTAGCCATTTGTTTAGAATCAATGTTTTTTGTCATAAATAACCCATCAATAACTTTTGTTTGATTAATCTTACCACCATATACTTTTTTGATTTTAACGTATTGTCTAATATCCAACGTATCTGTCAATTTTAATGAATCAATATAACTTAGCAGTTCATGTAAAACTTTTATCCAATCATCATTATTATTCTCCACATCACAATCTTTCAAACATTGTGCCAAAATAGATTGTAAGTAAGTTTTATAGATTTGAGATTTATAATCAAATTCATCTTTACCATGATTAGTTGTTGGATGTTCATGTTGATAATTGAAATAATCCATATTTCTACTTTTGTTTGTTGAATCTTGTGAATCGATTACTGTACTTGAAGAAATTTTTGGTTCTAACTGTGGTAAATCAGAAACAGTTTCATTGATGTTAAATTTATCATTAGTTAAAGCCATAGTTAAATTTGAATTTGTTTGTGTATCATAATCAACTGAAGGTGACGCAGGTGAAGAAATTGGAGTTAATTGTGAAGAATTATAATTATTATGCTTTTGAGTTGGAGATTCTAAACTTGGTACTCTAATATTAGTTTGAGTTAGTATTGGTGTATTTCGAACCCCTTTACTTTGTCTTCTTGATCTCATTCTTTGAATTGATGCATGAGCTCTAGCTTTAGATCTAATATTTTCAGGTTGTTGATGTTGTTTACTTGAATAACCAGCAAAACCAATCACCGAGTTTGGATTAAAAGCATGATGATTTTTTTCACCATAAGGTGGGAAACTAGTTTTAATTGAGGGAAATTCACCTAAAGTTGGAACTTTTATACTTGTATTTGTATGAATTGGTGGTGGTTTAGGTATTATTGGTGTTGATGCAAATCCATTTTCATTCAAAGACGTATATAACGACATTGCATGTTCATCTTCTTCATCTTCTTCTTCACTATCAGCTTCATGCATTTCGTCATCAAATTCATCATTTTCACAACTATTTGATGATCTTTTATCATTTTCAATACTTTGTATATCACCAGGTTCTTGTGAATATTCTTTTCTATATGATGCACTAGAAGATGACAACACTCTATGTTTAAATGATGGTTTTCTTGACATGAAATTGTTGTATGCATTACTAAGATTATCAAAACTAGTACCAGTTATCATTTCTGCATTTTGGAAACTTGGTGATAAATGATTCTTCAACCATGATTTATTTGATGCTTGATTATCTGATTTATTTGAACGTTGATGATAATTATGATGATGATGATGTGTCAATGATGACAGTTTACCAATAGCAATTGGAGTTTTCAAAATATTTGAATTTGAATATATATTTCGCATCATTGGAATTTCAACCGATTCACCTGCTCTAGTAGTTGGTATTGCCATCTTTGGTGCTAGTTTTGGATGAATTTTTATTGAATCATCAGGATAAATCAATTGTGATCTAGATGGTGAATTAGAACTACTTGAATTTTCAATTTCTTTTGAATCTCCATTATGCGAGCTTGTTGACATTGATCTTATTCTAGATAATGGATGATTTGGTACTAATAAATCTTCACCTTTATTTTTCGAAACATTATCATCAATTTCATTTGATTCATCCTCTGAACTTGAACCTGATGAATCATCACTTAAATAAATAATCACATCACTATAACAAGGTCTACAAACTCTTAATTTATCATTATATGGCTTTTTGGAAGATTTGCTATTATTTCTTTCATCCTTGTGTTGATTATATGATATAAATAAAGTACAATCTGAACAAAATATTTGACCACAAAATCTACAATGATGTTTTCTTCTAAAAGCAGTGAATGGTTTAAAACAATTTAAACAATCAGAAACAAATGCATCATTCATCCAATATTTCTTTGGTATCCCACCATTTTTCAACGGATTTTCAGATTTTTTATTCAATTTCTTCTTCTTTTTCTTAGTAACAATTGACGATGCAGATGATGTAACAACATTTATATTGTTGTGAATGATATTTCTAGCATTATCTAGTAATACAGATGATAAATTTGAATTCTTCTTTTTAACACTACTTTGATCTTTATTTTGAAGTGCTTGAAATGATGAAATAGTTGGAGATTGACCTAAGCTTGTTGAAAATGTAGCACCACCTTTACTTTCAGCTTTAACTGGTGAAGATTTTGCAATTGATTCACTATACATTGAACCTAAATCATAAGTTTGACCATGATCTAATGACACATCTTTAGATGTTTTCCTACTTCTTGTATGTCTTGATTCAATAATTGAATGATCTGTACTTTCATTATGTACTGTATCCAGGTCTGAAGCTGAATCATCAGAAAATTCAATATCATTAGGTAGATTATTAAAAATTGAAGATATTTTACTTTGTAATAATTTCTCTTTACTTCCAATTGCTTTTGTTTCATTTGTATCATTATTTATTGAATCATTATCATGAGAAGCTAATGCATTTACATTAATCACTGAGCTTGTTGCTGTTCCATTAATTGATTGTAATCTTGGATATTGGATTGTAGATATTCTCAATGTTTTATTATCAGAAGTAACTCTTGGTCCAATTTTATCATCTGGAGAATCATGCCGTATATATGGTTTATTTGGTAAAATTGATTTGGTATCCTTGGATGTTTCATTAGTCTTGATTGACAGTTTTTCAACTGGAGACGAAATATTAATAGATAAAGCCTTTGGATCATCCTCGGGTATTTCTTCTTCCTTCTTAGTCTCGGGTATAATTATTGGTGAAACATCTTCAATTAAAGAAATACTTGATTGACTTTTAGGATCATTTTCTGAAACATTAATTACATCTGTAGGTTTATATGAATAATTATGAACAAGATTTGACGCATTGTTGGTGACCTTCCTTAAAGTTTGAGATAATAATCCCGAAATTGATTTTGAACTTGATTCTGGATCAGGTATAGTTGGAAATGAAACAAAATCTTCTTTATTCTTAGTTTTAGGATTCAATACAGGAACATTATCATCTTCGTCTTCACTATTATTCGTATGAGATGGGAATCTTTGTAGAGATTGTTGTGGAGATTTCTGATTTGAATCCATTGAACACAAGCTATGAACTTATAATCAATTAGTTCTGGAATTAAAGTTAAAGATGTAGATAATTTATATAGTTAAACAATAATTGTCGTGTTAATTTTATAAATAAATATCAAGTTAATAGAGTATAAACAATCGGACATAAAGCAAGACAATTCAATTTCTCAAGTTTTAACTCAATTCCAATCAAATTAGTCTTATACGTTCAGCCAATATACACATTCATTACAAGAGTTGATTTAAATCTTAAAGAAAGACTTAATACTTGTTTGGGTAAAATATTTCACTATTATTTTTAAGGCTTTTATATTTTATTGAAGCGAAAAAAATCTCAACAGGTTCAATCCATTTTACAAGTTTATATACAATTATTTACTAATCAATTGACTGATTACAATTCATACCTGGTTTTGAGTTTGTCTAGTATTAATTGGTTTCATAATGTCTTCAGGATTGACAAAAAGACGTGGTGGGAAACAATCTACCCCTAAACCCAGAACATCAGATTCATTTGACGAAGATTCAAATTCAAAAACTCAAAACAATACAGATTCTAATGATCATAAGATTGGATATGATGATCATGATATTCCAAATAACAAAGAAATCAATGCACCATTGTTGACATTGATGGAAGAAGTATTGTTGATAGGTTTAAAAGATAAAGAAGGATATTTATCATTTTGGAATGATAATATCTCTTATGCTTTAAGAGGATGTATATTATTAGAATTAACATTTAGAAATAAAATCACTTTGGTCAATGATCCAGCTAGAAGAAGGTTTGAGTTGAGTGATCGATTAATTGAAGTTATAAATTCAGAGCCAACAGGTGAAGTATTACTAGATGAAACTTTGAAAATTATGAAAGGTGATGAATCAAATTTATCAGTTACAAATTGGATTGATTTATTAAGTGGAGAAACCTGGAATTTAATGAAGATCAATTATCAATTAAAACAAGTAAGAGAAAGACTAGCAAAAGGATTAGTTGATAAAGGAATTCTAAGAACTGAACGAAAGAATTTTTTCTTATTTGATATGGCAACACATCCAGTTGCTGATAAATTATCAAAAGAATATTTGAAAAATAGAATATTATCATTATTGATTCAAAGAAATGTTGATTTGGATCCTCTTTCAAATGAACAATTTTCTAAAAATACATCATTTAGATATTTAAGATCAATTTCATTAGTTTGTGGTGCTTATGCTGCAAATGTATTGGAAAATGTATTATTATCATTGAATTATGATAAACGAGATCAAGCATTTGCAAGAGCAGATGAATTATTGGCTGATTATAGTGAATATCCATTTAATTTAAATCATCAAAGTCCATTAGGATTAAGTTTGAATTTAGGTCAAGAAGTAAATAAAGAAATTGAAAATTCATCGCTTACAGATTTACAATTAGAATTAGTTGCTGCTGTTTTAAGCGTTTTTGCTAGAATGGATTCAATTCTTTAAATAGACATTATGATTGTAAATTTTTCAAATACTTGCTATTATACTGTAGATTATTCAAACTTTTATCTAAAACTTCATCACCTCCTAATTGATCAATTAGATTTACAACCAAACTATCATTACCAATTTTATCACCAGCTGAATCCCAAAAAAATGAACCTCCCAATTTTTGCAGTCTAATAAAACTACCTTTGATTTTAGAAGATTGTGGATTATCAAAGACCACTATTTGATTTGATTTAGTAGCAATAGCACCCACTTTTCTTGAATCAAACTTGACATTATAAACATCACCAATATCCTTGTAATCTATAGTTTCAATGGAGCTTTTTGAAAAAGGCTGTCCAATTTCCTTTGCTTCAAATACTCTTCCATACATTGGCATACCCATTACTAATCTCTCACTGGGTATACCACTAGATGAATAGATTTTAAGTACATCCGCACAGTTCAATGAATTGTCACCATTAAAACCAAACAAATTTGAATGATGTCCAGTTTTCGAAGACCAGCCTGGTCCTGAAAAATCATAGCACATTATATTCCAAAATGTCAAATATTGATCCATTTGTTTCAATGGTAATACATTGATATTTTCAGCGCCAGCTGGAGCGGCTATTGTTATAATATATTTGTCATTCAATCTAGATCGTAAATTACGTATTAATTCCAAAAATTTTAAACCTTGGTGGTTATCTTTTGGGTATTCCCAATCGAGATCAACTCCGTCAAAACCATATTCTTCAACAAAGTTACAACAATTGTTTATAAAATTATCAAGTTTGTTTGGATCATTAACTACAGCTTCAAATAAATGATTGGTACCCCACCCTCCAATTGACATAACAACTTTTAAATGTCGATTCAATTTCTTCATTTGATATAGTTGTTGCAAATTGCCAACAATTGATTCACCTAGAATCAAAGATTCTTGATTCATTTCCAAGTCACACCATGTATCACTGAATTTCAAGTTACCAGTTGTTTCATCTATAAGAATGAATGCATAAAATATGTGAGTATAGTATTGTACAGGTATTTGGTATGCAAAATGTTTACGTTGATAAACTGACCAATTTGAGAAATAAACACCTGATTTGAATTTCAAGCATTGATGATTAGAATTTGATAATCTTTGTTGAAATTTTTCCATCATTTTATGACACATATTTGATATTGTAATGTTAATATTTGCAAACTAAAAAATATGAAACGAAAATTATTTACCTTATCATGAAGATATACAATTCAAGCAAATGTTCATGTTGCACATATCCATACAAGAGTATAGAGTGAGTTAATATCTCATTACATGGTCAATAGTTTACAATTACGAACACAAGTGTCAAGTTTTCAAATCTATGGGAGAGACTCTAACATATAATAGTCGTGGATTATAATGTTTCAAATGAGTTAGACTTGGCAGCTTGTGATTATAGGATTCTCTCATAAAGAATATTGATTTGTTGTAAATGTAGATGTTGAATAACTTTCTCTATTTTATAATTTCTGCTGGTAAAACACTTGAAAAATTGAGACACCTTTAAAGCAAAGATACGAAGGCCAACCGTTTTTATATATATCCATAACACTTTATGACAATTGAATTACCAAGTGATATATCTCCTAATTTATCATCTAATACCAAAATATATAAAGATGAATGTATATATTCATTCGATACTCCTGAAAATAATGAATTTGGTATTGATTTAGATTTAAAACTGTTTAAGGCATATTCAAGGAATCGTGATTTCAATTATACAAAAGAAAATTATGACAAAACTGGAAATTATTTATACTTAAATATAAATAAAACTTTAAAACCTCAACAAGAAAGAAATAAATTACTTTATGATGATAATGGTGAAAAGAATCAAAAATTACAAAAACTTGAGGTTAAGAATGTTAATGATGATGATTATTATAATACTGAAATTACCGTTTATGACATTAGATCAGATTCAATTTATCCGAGAAAAGAATTATCAAGTCAATTCAATCAATTAATCGATGAAATATTGAATGCGAATTCATCAAATAAACAAGATGAAATTAGTCAATGGGAACAAGAAATCTTACCATGTGAACATTCAATTGAAGTTGAACAAGTTGTGAGTGACAATTTAGATTTGACCAAATGTAGTCAATGTGATTTAAAAGAAAATTTATGGATTTGTTTACACTGTGGCTTATTAGGTTGTGGTAGACAACAATTTGGATCTGATTTGAAAGGTAATGGACATGCTTTGAAACATTATGAAATGACACAACATCCAGTAGCTGTTAAATTGGGGTCTTTAAATTTAGATTCTGATAAATGTGATGCATATTGTTATAAATGTAATGATGAAGTTAAAGTACCAAATTTAAAGCAAAATTTACATAAGTTTGGAATAGATTTGAATTCTGTTGAAAAAACTGAAAAATCTTTGGTTGAATTGAACATAGATCAAAATTTGAATTGGGATTTTAGAATTGAAGGTGATAATGGTGAAAAATTGATACCAGTTTATGGCAAAGGGTTGACTGGTTTTCAAAATTTAGGTAATTCTTGTTATTTAAATTCTGTATTACAATCTTTATTTGATTTACCTGATTATAAAGAATATTTCAAAAATCTAACTTTTGATAATGTTGATCCAACAATTGATTTACAAAGCCAATTGATTAAAATTTATGATGGATTATATAGTGGAAGATATTCCAAACCTGGATCTTTAAAAGATGATGACTATCAATTGGGAATCAAACCATTTACATTTAAAAATTTAATTGGAGAAAATCATCCTGAATTTAAAACACAAAGACAACAAGATGCATTTGAATTTTTATTATACTTATTAAATAAATTGGATCAAGAATTTGGATTAACTTTAAATGAACTGTTTAAGTTTCTATTAACAAATAAGGTTGTTTGTGCAAATTGTGGTGCAGATAATGTAAGTGGTGAACTAATTGATAATATCACTGTTCCAGTTAAAGACGAAATTGAAACAATTGATGAAGAAGGAAAGAAAATTTATAAGGAAGTATCATTACTTGATTGTTTTACAAAATTAACTGAAGATGAATCAATTGAAGGATACGAATGTCTGTCATGTAATGTAAAACCAGGTTTAGCATTTAGATCAACTAAGTTTAAAACTTTCCCAAAAAATTTAATTGTGAATGCCCAAAGAATTAAATTAGAAAATTGGGCACCTATCAAACTTGACGTACCAATAAGTGTACCATTTGAACTAGATCTTGACAATTTCAAAACTTCAGATTATCCAGATAAAACAGCTGAAGTTGAAAATGCTGTTAATTCATTTGAACCAAATCAAGCTGCATTAAACAATTTACTTGAAATGGGATTTCCAGAACCAAGATGCATTAAAGCATTATACAACACCGGTAATAATAATGCTGAAGATGCAATGAATTGGCTATTTGCCCACATGGATGATGTAGATATTGACGACCCAATTAATTACGAAACAAATGAAACAAATGAACCATCAGAAGAATTAATAAATAACGTAATTGCAATGGGGTTTTCACAACAATTGGCAAAAAAATCATTATTTTTAAATAATAATGATGTTAATTTAGCTATTGAATGGTTATTCTCAAACCCAGATGATAATGGAATCATTGAAACATCTAATAAACCTAAAATTGATTTAAAACAACAAGAAATTGAATTAGTTGAGAGATTGAAATCAAATGATACAATTTCTGGAAAGTATAGTTTACAATCAGTCATATGTCATAAAGGATCATCACCTCATGCTGGTCATTATGTTGTATTTGTAAAAAAATTGATTGATGATGAATACAAGTGGGTTTTATTCAATGATGAGAAAGTAGTATTATGTGATGAATCAAATTTAAATGATATCAAGTATACTTCATATATATATATATTTGAAAGAGTTTGAAGTAATAACGATGATGAAACAGATTGTTTGAACTCATTTCAACATGAATGGGTGGTTCAATCCAAAGTTTGATGTTGAAACATAAGGGGATCTATATTATTACATACAACAATAAATCATCCAATATAAATGGTTCAATATTGAATTAGTCATTTAAACCAAATAATATTCAAATCACAAAAACGTTTCTTGACTCATTTTTCCTTTTCTTCTCTTTGTAAACCTCATCGTATTTAAGTAATTTCGCATATAATTTATATACAGGATAAGAATTTTTCAATTTTTTTTTCAAAATCAACTTATAAATTTCTACACGTTTTATTCAGTTTATTCAATACAATTAATTAGTATCTAATAATATATAATGTTTATTACTAACGAACATGTGGGTGACAGATCCAGAATGGAAGATTGGAGAAGTATGTTTTTCAGAGTTACTGTTTGGTTTCAATATAATATATACTAACTAATTTAAAAGTAAGAGGATATGATCCATTGACCCCTCCAGATTTATTACAACATGAATATCCTTTAACACCAGAATCTCAGAAAACTATTGTTAATGGTAGAAATGAAGCTTGTGAAATATTGAAGGGAAATGATGATAGATTAATTATAGTTATCGGACCTTGTTCAATTCATGATCCAAAAGCTGCTTTAGATTATTGTAATAGATTATACGAATTAAGTACGCAATTAAAAGGGGAATTATTGATTGTTATGAGAGCTTATTTGGAAAAACCAAGAACCACTGTTGGATGGAAAGGTTTAATCAATGATCCAGATATTGATGGTTCATTTCATATAAATAAAGGGTTAAGAATTGCAAGAAAATTATTTGTTGATTTAACATCAAAATTACCAATTGCAGGGGAAATGTTGGATACTATTTCACCACAATTTTTATCAGATTTATTCTCAGTTGGTGCTATTGGTGCAAGGACAACTGAATCTCAATTACATAGAGAATTAGCATCTGGTTTATCATTCCCAGTTGGTTTCAAAAATGGTACTGATGGTACTTTGGGGGTTGCAATTGATGCTATGAGAGCTGCATCACATCCACATCATTTCCTTTCAGTTACAAAACCTGGTGTTGTAGCCATTGTAGGAACTGATGGTAATAAAGATTGTTTTGTTATCTTAAGAGGTGGTAAAAAAGGTACAAACTATGATGAAGAATCTATAATCGAAACTCAAGAACAATTGATTAAATCAAAGGCTATAAGTGAAGATGAATTTGGACCAAGAATAATGGTTGATTGTTCTCATGGTAATTCACAAAAGAATCATTTAAATCAACCAAAAGTTGCTAAAGTTGTAGCTGACCAAATTGCAAAAGGTAATAAATCAATTTGTGGTTTAATGATTGAAAGTAATATTGGTGATGGTAGACAAGATGTTCCTCCACAAGAACAAGGTGGTAAAGATGGTTTGAAATATGGTGTGTCAATAACAGATGCTTGTATCGGTTGGGAATCAACTGTAGAAGTCTTGACAATGTTGGCTGAAGCAGTTAAAACTAGAAGATCAGCTTAAATTAATGAACAAAAGTGTATATAGTTTTGTATAAGAATATATTTCTAAATCGTTGCATTTGAATTACAATTTGCAACATTAATTTTGCGATTAAATTTTTCTGTTGCAACCAACAATTTAGGTGATAGACTTGCTTTAAACAATAAGAATTCAATTAGTTAACCAATGGCATATATCATATGAACTGTAAATCAACTCTAACAAGCGGTACGACGTTTAAAGTCTTATAGTAAGTGTAGTTAAAATGGCACTCAGTTTAGATCTCAATTATACTTAACCGGACTTAACAAATCACGGACGGAAAAATTAACAAAATAATATTATTTTAATTGGAACATCAGGAAAGTAAGAGATACAACAAATCAAAAATGAGTACATTAACAATCGATACATTTTTCACTAGTTGATGTTAAAAGCTTTGCAATGTTATTTGACCTGAGTAAAAGAAGTACAATGTTGATTCTAAACAGATTTAGAAAATCTGACATGTTGATCAAAATCCAACTATATACAAAGGCAAGAGTAAAGTATAATTAATGTTGAAATCTAAGAAGCAGCACATACTTTACACAATCGTATTAATCCGAGTGTTTGATTTTAACATGCAAGTATCGTACAATATATAGCTGATTTCATAAATCGTGTTTTTCTCCAGTTTATTACATCAACCATCCCAGAGGATCAAATAAACTGTAGATTATAAGAGATAATTTTATCACTTACTAATTAGCCAACTTATTACCTTGCTAATTTCATATAGTTTACCTGGTTTAAGTTTATGGTGGTTTACGGTGATGAAATTTTGTTTATTATTGTTTATTTTTTTTACTTCTATTTTTGTATTTTTATTCTTTAGCACATTTTATTTTCTAGAGATAACATTGACATTACTAAACAACTTCCCCTAGTCTATGAGATCATTCATAAAATCACATAAGAAATCCGATTCAAATACAACTACTATAATAGATTCAAAACTTGATCAAAGTGACTTGACTTATTATCCACCTAGTTTCAACAATGATGGTATTTCTAAAGCTAATATTACAACTTCACCAAATAATCAACAGTTACAATATACTCCACCTGCTCCCAGTTCAACTTTGAGTTCACCCAAGAAACTCTTAACTCCAATACGGAATCTATTTTCATCATCACAATCAAAACCAACAATCACATTTTCGAATTCCAATGATAATTTATTCAACATAATTAATGATAATTCACCAAAAGATTCAAAAAGTTATAAATTTTTAAAACATAAGAGAAGTAAAAGTTATGTTTCAGATGTTTTCAGTCCAGTTCCACAAGATCTACGAAATAAACCTATTCATAGACCTAGTGTTAAAATGTCAGCATCTTCACCAGCATTAAATTTATTATCATCTAAAAATACAAGTCTAGAAAATACTAAACAAGCATCAAGACATGCTAATGCCACTCCAACAAATAGTGGGTTAGGTCCTCCAATATCATTATCTCAAAACCCTTCAACCAGTAGTCCGTCTTTAGCCGAAAGTGAAACAAATTTTCATTTAAAAGATATGGACTCTGAATCAACAGCTTCATTAGTTCAAAATGAACATTTTTCACTAGGTAACAAGTCAAATTTGGAACATGATATTGATGATACCGATTGTGAATCAGAATCATCATCACAATTTTCGTTTGTTCGAGATCTGAAAGCTGGTAGAAATGTATCGGTGAAATATTATAAAACAAAACCTAGTACTAAACAACTGAATATTTTAATACCTAATGATTTAGGATATGAAGAAGATGAATACTCCGATTATGATTATGATAATAATGGAGGATTAGAAGATTATGATCCAGATGAATATGATGATGTAAAATATAATAATGTACTTGATGATGCACAATTTGATCCTGATTACATTGAACAAAATGATGAAATGATATATCAACAAACTATACCTAAAGAAAATTTCATCCAGAATAAAATTCCTTTCAATATGTCATATCATTTATCCATTAAACGACCTGCTAATGAAGTTGTTGCAAGTAAAGATAGTCCGGTCAAAGTAAACATTGAAGAAGATATACTAGAGAATTATCTTGAAAGTAAACTGCCATCCATTTGTTCAAATCTAAGTTCAAAAGAAGAAGTTTATGATGACGGTTTAGAATTATTTGATTTGAATAGTCCTATAATAAATGGGTTAACAATTGGTCAAAATCTAAGGCATCGAAATGATAAAAGTTCTGAAGTTAATCCAAATAGATTATTCATACATCGAAATCCTATTTATATTAATGAAATTGCAAACACTCAACGATTTTTTAAATCTTTTCATGAATCCATAGACGATAGTATCAATGAAGTTGTTGCATGTAAATTAGAAGAATATGAAGCTTTTATGAATAGGTATGAAAATGAAAAACTTTAATTGATCAATGACACTTTAATAGAGAATGAAGAAATTAAATAATATGTATAATGTATATAATTTTTAATTAGGTATTAGGATTTAATTTTCTAGCTTGCATGAATGTATTAAAATCGTAATTATCATGTGAAGCATAATCAAAATAATGACTTTCTAATGGTGGCATTGTTTGTCTTCTAATTTGATTTTTCACCGATGGTGGTTGAATTCGATTTGTTGTATAACTTTTCTCTGAAATTGAATTATTTGACCTTCTTTCATGTACGACTCTGCCAGCAGTAACCGTATTGATTTTTTTATTTTGATTATTTGAATATCTTGAATGATTACTTCCTGTTGTATGAGAACGATTAAGCCAAGCATTATTTTTCCTATAATTTGAATAAATACTTAGTAGTTCATCATCTTTTTCATCATCATCTTTCAAATCATCGTCATCTAATAAAACAACTTCAACTTCTTTACCTTTGACTTTTTCAGTTACTGATTTATATGATATAGTTGAATCTTTTCTATTTATAGTACAGACTGTATAATCTTCTTTTGTCAAATCAATAGAAACACTCTCACAATCTGAATTGTTTCTCTTATGAATATGATTTGAAATATTTGATTTTGTTGGTATTCTTCTTGAACATCCAAAAGTTTTATCATCACCCAAATTTGTTTCCTTAAAATCAACATCATAATTGATAATTTTCGGTGGCTCTGCAACTTTGATCTTTAAGTTTTCAAAATCATCCTTGTTTGGTTTATTAAGTTTATTAGTAGTCATTAATACATCGACGGATTTGGTCTTTTGATGCATTGGTCTTGGAGTTTCAAAATTTATATTGTACATGGATTTATGTCTTGCATGTTTAGGCTTTGTAACATTGGTTTGCATGGTATTATCAGAATATAAAGCAAATGATTGTTTTAAATGATTTAAAGCTTTTTTACCTGGTAAATTTATCTTTTCAACTTCTACATCTTTGACATCTGATACCGATGATGTTTCTGACCTTATATCAGAAAATGTTGTTCCATTATAAGATGAAGGAGTTTTCGATGAATAACCATCAACCAGTTTAAGTTCATTCAAATCTGGTATTTCAATCTGTCCATTAAAATTTGAATATGAAGTTCTAATTCTTGGTTTATTTTCTTTCAATACTTTAGCATGAACTTCTTTATTATTTGTTATATTCGAACTATTATTTGGGAAACTAAAAGATTTACCTAATCCATCGTTCCTGCAAGTATATGAATCTTCATCAATTTTTGTATCTGTGACAATAGTTGATTGTCTACTGATTTTAAGTGGTTGAGTAGTTTCATCACATGATGAATCAGTGTCTTCCCAATCATTGGTTAATGTTTCATCTTTTGAATTTTTCTTGGATTCAAATGTAATGTCAATAGATTTTTGTAATGAATCCCAACTTGCTACACTACCTTCAGTACTTGCAGACATTGAACTACCATTTGAAACATTTCTACCAAGATTTTGCTCATCAATTTTATGATTCAATTCATTTTTATTAGTAGGTGGTGGAACTGCATGTAATCTTGCTAAACTAATGAAATCTCCAACTGAACTGAAATCACTAACAGAACTAACATGTGTTTCATCACTAAAACTTCTCTTGTGGATTTTCAATGCATTTTCAAAATTGGCTGAAGGGGCATTTGAAAATGGTATTAATTTTAAATTATTTTCCTTACCTGATTTTGGAATTGTTGTGAAATTCTTATACCCGGTTGTGCTTCTTCTATTGACAGCTGACTGTGAATTTTGAATGATGGACGGTGGTGGTTTACGAGTCAATGTTCGTTTATTAATTGTAGCATCGTTTTTCGGTTCAGCTGGTATGGTTGGTAACTCTTTTGCAAGATTCAATGGAAGTAAGTTTTTACCACCACGTTTTGTATTTTGATGATTCAATTTTTGACAACTAGCAACACTAGATTGTCTAGACCCATTTACGGAAACTTCATCGATAATACTCAATTCATCTGCATGGCTTGGACTAGTTGCAAAGGCAAGTTTCAGATACTTTGTGTTATTTGTGAAAACAGGTGGTGGTAATTGTTTCTTTGGTGATGATGATTTGGAATTTGATTTTAGTTCAACAATCATACTCGATTCATCTTCTGAAGAAGAACTATCTACTTTTGTATACCCTTGTGGGGTATATATCAATTTTCTACTCCTTGGTGATTTATTACTAATTGGTGATTTTGATTTTGGTGATGGTGGTCGAATTTGATTTGTTGCAATTGGTGAAGTTGGATTACTCAATTTCGGTGGTAATTTCAATGTAAACGGTATTGGTAATGAATAATTATTTGAAGCAACCAAATGTAACTTTTTTGTAATTGGATTCTTAGATAATTGTTTAAGGTTTTCAGGCGATAGTGGGTACGAACCTGAAAACATCGACTTGATATCACTTTCAGTACTTATTGAAGATGAAGATTTACTATGATTCTGTAATTGATAACTGAAATCATTTGATTGTGGTTGTAGCTTTTTATATTTAATCGGTGATGATGATCTAGTTCTTCGTTCATAATCTGTTGAAGATAAATCAAACGTAATCTTTTGTCTTGGGGGTGTTCTAACACCCATTGCCGTGCCCTTGTCGTTGGTTGATAGAGACTCAACCATAATATAAATTTCTTTCAAAGTCTTTGATTAAAATTCAAGAATCTAATTTAAATTTCAAAAACTAACTGTAAATTACTTGTGCTTAATAATGATTTTCGTATATTGAAATTACAATTTTTTTTTGTTTACATATTGCCTAATTTGGTAGGTTCCAGAAATTGGTTTTGTGAATTGTATTCGTACATATTGTCACTTTTTATTCTTTGCTTCGTATTAAACAAGCCATTCCTTCATATGGATGCATCATTCTAAAATGCTTGATTTACTCAAGATGGAAAATAATCTTACACAGTAATTTTAAATTTCTTGAATTTTGCAACAAAATTGAAGCTTTTTTTGTAGATATTTACAGCATTTTAGTAATGATGATACTAATAAAAATCAAAAGGTAATGATAACCGTAATTTCAAGTAGTAGTTTAAACTCAAAACATAATCAAAAAAATTAAAATTAGATTAGAAAATGAAGATTTTTTAAAGAAACAAAACCAGTTGGAAGTTGATAAATCAATGAAAGCGTTTCGAAATCATCTTTGAAACTGATTGATGGTAAAATCAAGTTATAATATATTAATTTACAAACTCACCAGGTTCAATTTTATAACGGTTCATAACATAAGTTTATCCAGCATTCAGATTTTTTATTTTTGAGATACAGATTTTATTTTTTTGCAATCATTTTCCTGAAAGCAATTTTGTACTTATTGCCATGGATTCACATATTCAAAGAGGAATTATCAGTCGTCTGACAACTGCATCAAACACGACCATATCTCTATTTGATAAAGATCGAGTTAGTAAAACAAACACTATAAAGTCTATTCCAAGGAATAACACAAAAAATGAAAATTTTGGAACATTGCAAACACAGACTAGAAACAATAAAGATAAGTATAAACTTGGATTAAAAGATTTACCAAAACAAATACAAGATAAATATTGCCATTATGGAATGCAGTTCAGTTTAGTTCTAGCTGGTGATAAAAATACAGGTAAAACTTTATTCTTAAATTCATTATTTGGCTGCGAATTGATGAAACCAAATCAATTACAATATAAGCAAAAAAATTTAGATATCAACCACTTTGAGTTGATTGAAGATGACTTTACTTTAGACTTGAAAGTCATTGAAACTAATGATAAAAACGATTGGCAATCAGTTTGCGAGTATATTGATAAAGAGTTATTAAAGTATTTGAATCAACTGTTACAATTCAAAAGAAAAGAGCTTTCAGATTCAAGAATACATTGTTGTATCTATTTTTTAAATCCAACTGTTAATGAAATTCAACAAACAGACATTGAAGCAATTAAAAATCTATCATCTAGAGTGAATTTGGTTCCCGTGATTGCTAAAAGTGACTGCTTAACTTTTCATGAAATTGGAGCTTTCAAAAAACTTTTCAAAAAAACTATTTATGATAACAATATTGAATCGTGTCGATTTATAAAAGAAGCCAGTCCAAAAGTATTTTCAGAAAAAATTGCAAATCAAATTCCATTTAGTATTGTATCGTCAATAGATTATTTCAGAAACTTTAAAAATCAGTTAGTAAGAGGTAGGAAATATGCATGGGGAGGTTTGATCGAAATTGAAAATGAAAATTACTGTGATTTTACAGCATTGAAGAATCTTTTAATCAAAGAAAATATGTTAGACTTCATATTAGCTACCGATGTATCATATGAAAAATTTAGATTTGAACATTTATCTAAAACAAGCATCACAAACCAAAACAAAATTATCCCAGACCAAGTTACGAAACAAAGAATTAAACAATTGATAAATAAACAAGCTGGATTGGATGAAAAACAAAAAGAATTTCAAATTGAACTTCAACAGTTGAATAATAAAGCAAAAGATTTACAAGCTTATATTAAAGATTTAGAACATTTAAATGATATTGATCAAAGTGAAAATGATATATGTTTAACATAATAATGTATAATTTGCAGCCATTTATTTCTTCGTGTCTACTTGTCAATTTCTTGTAAATAATAAAGAGTGAAAAAAAATAATCAGACATAAAAAATTTTTTATTAACAAGTTTTCTTTTCTTGATGAATATCATTTTAATTTGAAAGTATGTTACAAATATTCAATATTTAATACAATCATGTCAGTTTACTTTAATAGGATGAACATTTGTTTTATTAAGTATGTTTTTTCTGGCATCTCTAATATTAGGATTTGAAATATAATTCATTGATTTTACCCTTGACTAAACTAATCTGATAATAGTAAACTGTCATGATTTTTGTTTTTACATTCCATATGCTAACATAGTTAGAATTCTAGATAAAATCAATATTACAAACTAATATATACTACTTCATTTCATTCAATTCTCTTTTAACTTTCTCATTCAGTCATAGTCTCTCTTATTATGTGATATTTTTTAGTTCAAAAAAAAATTAAACAAAATTTATTAAATTTATCAAGGGTGTTTCTAAACAACACAATTATAGATACATAAATATCTGTGTATCCTAAAGACATGTCATTTAGCACCAAGTTCAATAACTACTCAAACGATGAATTGATTGATACTTTGAACAACCAAGAAAATGTCGACACAACATACAATTCAAATGTACGTCAAGTCAGACTAATATTAGATCAAACAGCTTTTGTAAGGGGTATTGGAAATGTGAAAAGATGGTTTAACAAAGAATACATCCATTCAAATGTGACAAGAAGTAATGAAATGATTGATTTACACATTTATATCCCTTCATATACTTTACACGAATTTGAATTTGTTAAAAAAGGTACATCCATTAGTGCAACAAATGCAAGAGAAGCCATCAAATTCATTGATACTTATCTAGAAAATGTTGGTGATGGAGATGATCAAGTTTTGAATGACAACAATGAAACGATCATGACTTATGATGTTGAGATTGAATCACCAAATGAAAATATTCCAACTTGGAACCAATGTTTGAAATATAAAGTTTATACACCTAAAATTAAAGATTTTCCAAACTATAAAACCAAATTTGATTCTGCATTGATTGGCCAAAACACTTCAAATAATAATAATGATTTAAATTCAAATGAAAATATGATTGATTTGACACCAAGATTTAATGGTTCATTGTCATTACACGAACATTCAGAAAATTTCACTTATACCGAAAGTTCACAAGGTTATGCCAATTTTGATCAAGAAAGATTTGCTGAAATGCCAGCTAGGTTAAAATATTTACTTAAAACTTGTATATTTAAAAGATTTATTGAAAAATCGAACCCAAGAATTAACAATGATATTGAACAATGGAAATTGATTACAGAGAATTCAATTACAAAAGTATGGGCAAAAGCTTTTGGTATTGATTGTTTGAATGTGAATGAAGCAGAATTATTGATTTTCCAAAATTATGATGTAAATCTGTTTAAATTGTATAATCCTTATAACAATGAAGACGAATTTGATCCAAGAAATAATATTTTACAAAATACAATTGATACAACATTGTATTCTTATAAAAATAGTTTCAAAAAGAAAGATTTTAGAAAAAACAAGGATAAAAAAGCTTCTAATAGCAGTAAAAATGAAGTTTTACCTGTTGAAAAAGTTGTTCATGCATCTACAAACACTAATGGTAAACCTCCAATTAAGAAGGAAAAATTTGCAGCCATAAACTATGCTCCAAGAGGAAAAGGTGATTTATGGCGTCCATAACTTTAATGTATTTAGTTACCTTGACGACAGTCAAACCAAAACAACAAAAAAAAAATTGAAATTTTGACAGCTTGTTTAAATTTACTCGGTTATGTTAATTCGTTCAGCATTCATATTAATGACTTGACCATGCTACTGATAAATGTATATATATATAGTATAGTATTACCTATCAATTGTATAAAAATGGCAAATATACACTACCGTTGAAATTAACAATAAAACACCAACAAAAAAAAACTATTTAGTTACTTCATAATAATAATAACACTATATTTAATAGAAATAATAATATTTCAAATTAACCTTGTATTATATATATATTAGTATTTGAAATAATTCATTAGGTATTTGGTTTTATTTAATTGATAGATTAAATTGTGTTGACTTTGTTTGAATAGTGCTCATATCAATTGTTTAGATTCCTATTTACCATTGGTTTTATTATTATTGAAATAGTTTAAGTCATAATGAATAGAATACCAACAAAGGAAGAAGTTCAAAGAATAATTCAACGTTGGCATCAGCTAAGAGAACAATATGGAGAACAAGTTGTTAATGTTCCTGAATTTGCACAATTAAATAAAACTATAAATTTCATAAAGATTCAGCAAAGACAATTTCAACAAGCAGCTTTGCAACAACAACAACAACAATTGCAACAGCAGCAGCAGCAACAGCAGCAGCAACAACAACAACAACAGCAGCAACCACCACTACCACCACCTCAACAACAACAACCCCCACAAAATTTAAATAAACCAAATGTCAATTTCATGCAGCAGCAGGCTGAAAATCAAGTAAATAGAACACCTCAATTGCAAAATCTTCAACCTCCAACACCTCAACAATTCAACAACAACAATGTTAATTACCCAAATCAACAGCAACAACAGTTTTCTAACCAAATTCAATCACCAGCCATTAATTCAAGTGTGTCCAATGGAGGTACACCAGCTTCTCAAAATGCAAATTTAATGACAGGAGGAAAAAGTCAACCAGTTAATAGTAATACTGTGAGGATGCTTAATCAACAACAAATGCCATATAATAATCAAGTTCAAAACAATATGACTCCACAACAAATGTCAGCTCAATCTCCACCACCACCACCTCAAAATATGATGATGGATAATAATAATATGGCAAAAGCTAACATTAACAAGAATGAATCCCCTTTTACAAATCAACAATTTCAACTTTTAAAATCTCAAGTACAAGCTTTCAAGTTTTTAATTAAATCACCTAATCAAGGAGGAGTTAATCAAATTCAACCCAATTTATTTGCATTTGTTACCAATCCACAATCTTCATACCCCGTGGATCCATATATGCCAGCGTTGAATAGAATAGATAATTCAATATCTCCAAATATGCAACAACAAGTTCCAGTTTCAAACCAACAATTACAACCAGGTTTAGTTCAACCGAATTTACAACAACCTAATTTTGATCAATCACAAGTGGCTAACAATACACCTGAATTGGAAAAGAAAAAAGGTAAAAGGGGTCCTAAACCAAAGAATCAACCTAAGAAATTGACTAAAAAGCAAATGAGAGAAGAAGAACAAAGAATTGCTGCAGAGAAAGAACAACAAGCTAAATTGGATCAAGCTAAACAACAAGCTCAAAATAATTATGTTCAAACAGATCAGGTACAAGGAACTCCAAATTTTGATCAAAAACAACCACCATATCAATCGCAACAAGAAAATAATATACCAGAACAATCTTATCAGGTACCTCCTTCTATGCAACAACAACAACAAGTTCAACCACAAATTCCACCACAACAGCAACCACCACTACCTCAATCTCAACCGCAACCACAAATTCAACCACCAATTCAACAACAAATTCAACAACAAGCTCAACCACAAGCTCCACCACAAATTCAACCGTCAGTTCAACAGTTTCAACAACCACAAGTTCATCCACAGCAAAAAGTGCCAACACAGCAACAACTTCAACCTCAACCAAATTTGCAACCACAACCACAACCACAACAACAAATTCAAATTCATGCACAAAATTCACAATCAAATTCACACCAAACAACACCTGCTACACAACAAGCTGTATATGAACAACAAACTCCAAATTCTTCATCTCAAAATGGTTTGGCTAATCCAAGTCCTCCAGTTGTATTAGATAAAATTGTACCTGATAAAAGTAAAAGTGACAAGATTATAGTTCCAATTAATAAACCAAATATTCAAGTTGATACATTTGAATTTACAGATTTGATGGGAAGTGATGTCAAAGATTTGTCATTTGAATCGTTGAATACACCTCAAAGTCGATTCCAAATACCTTCAATAATGCCAGAAGGTATAAACCTTGAAGAGATTCAAAATAATAGAACAGTGTGTCTTATAGTGAAGATTGAACAACAAAAGAAGCTACTAAAAGATAAACTCGAATCTTTGGATCAAAATGATGCAAAATTGACTGATTTAAAACAAGATTTAGAAAATCAATTATTTGAATTAGAATTGATTCCATATCAAAAGGCTGTTCGTGGTACAATATCAACACATTTATGGTTTGGAAAATCATTATTAACCAATTCTCATCCAAATTTTCTTGCAAGATATAATACTTTATCATTAGATGGTGTTCAAATGACAACTGAACTTTATAGACATCAACTTGAATCATTGATGAAAGAAAAGAATAAAAAACATAGTAAGACAGTGGAGGAAATAATTAGATTTAGTGATAAAACAATTTTTAGAACATCAAAAAGATCAGATAGGGTGAATAAGTTTATTTCTAAAATCAATAATTTTCATGGTCAAACAGCTAAAGAAGAGCAAAAGAAGTTGGAAAAAATGGCTAAACAACGTTTACAAGCTTTGAAACTGAATGATGAAGAAGCTTATCTTAAATTATTGGATCATACTAAAGATACGAGAATTACTCATTTATTGAAACAAACCAATCAATTTTTGGATTCTTTGGCACATGCTGTTCAAAGTCAACAAAAAGAAGCTCATGATAATCTTGTTAATACTGGTCGTATCACAGAAACTACTCCAACCGCTATTGAACCAATTGATGATGAAAAAAGAGAGAAAATTGATTACTATAATGTTGCACATAAAATCAAAGAAGAAGTTACTAAACAACCTTCAATATTAGTTGGTGGTACTTTAAAAGAATATCAATTGAAAGGGTTACAATGGATGGTTTCGTTGTTTAATAATCATTTGAATGGTATATTGGCAGATGAAATGGGTTTAGGTAAAACAATTCAAACAATTTCATTAATAACTTATTTGATTGAAGCTAAACAGATATCAGGTCCATTCTTGGTGATTGTGCCATTATCAACAATTACAAATTGGAATTTAGAATTTGAGAAATGGGCACCATCAGTTAAAAAAATCACTTATAAAGGTACTCCTAATCAACGTAAAGTGATGCAACATGATATTAGAATTGGCAATTTCCAAGTTGTTTTAACTACATTTGAATATATTATTAAAGATAAAGCATTATTAGGTAGAGTCAAATGGGTACATATGATTATTGATGAAGGTCATAGAATGAAAAATGCAAATTCTAAATTGTCAGAAACTTTAACTACAAATTATCATAGTGATTATAGATTAATTTTAACTGGTACTCCATTGCAAAATAATTTACCAGAATTATGGGCTTTATTGAATTTTGTTTTACCAAAAATTTTTAATTCTGTAAAATCATTTGATGAATGGTTTAATACTCCATTTGCAAACACTGGTGGTCAAGATAAGATAGAATTGAGTGAAGAGGAAACATTATTGGTTATTAGAAGATTACATAAAGTTTTAAGACCATTTTTATTGAGAAGATTGAAAAAGGATGTTGAAAAAGATTTACCAAATAAAGTTGAAAAAGTTGTTAAATGTAAAATGTCATCTTTACAATCCAAATTATATCAACAAATGTTGAGATACAATCTTTTATTTGCTGGTGATCCAAATGATCCATCTGTTGCTGTTACTATCAAGAATGCAAATAATCAAATTATGCAATTGAAGAAAATATGTAATCACCCATTTGTTTATGAAGATGTAGAAAATTTGATTAATCCAACAGCTGAAAATAATGATAAAATTTGGAGAGTTGCTGGTAAATTCGAATTGTTGGATAAAGTTTTACCTAAATTTAAACAAACAGGTCATAAAGTTTTGATCTTTTTTCAAATGACTCAAGTTATGGATATTATGGAGGATTTTTTAAGGTTCAGAGATATGAAATATATGAGATTGGATGGTGGTACAAAAGCTGATGATAGAACTGAATTACTTAAATTGTTTAATGCACCAGATTCAGATTATTTTTGTTTCCTTTTATCTACAAGAGCTGGTGGTTTAGGTTTAAATTTACAAACTGCAGATACTGTTATTATTTTTGATACCGATTGGAATCCTCATCAAGATTTACAAGCTCAAGATAGGGCACATCGTATTGGTCAAAAGAATGAAGTTCGTATTTTAAGATTGATTACAGAAAATTCAGTTGAAGAAATGATTTTAGATAGAGCTCATGCAAAATTGGAAATTGATGGTAAAGTTATTCAAGCAGGTAAATTTGATAATAAATCTACAGCTGAAGAACAAGAAGCTATGTTGAGAGCATTGATTGAAAAAGAAGATGATAGAAGACAAAAGGGTACTGATGAAGAAGAAGAAGATTTGGATGATGATGAATTGAACCAAATAATTGCAAGAAATGAAGGTGAATTGGAAACGTTTAAAAAATTGGATGAAGAAAGATATACAGCAACTAAAGATGCTTCTTATCCTGCAAGATTGTATACTGAACAAGAATTGCCAGAAATTTATAAGAAAGATCCTGAAGAATTTTTGAAGAAAGATGAAATTGTAATGGAAGATTATGGTCGTGGTAATAGAGAAAGAAAAACTACAACTTATGATGATAATTTAACAGAAGAACAATGGCTTAAACAAATTGATGGTGTTATTTCAGAAGATGAAAATCTTGAAGATGTGGATGTCAAACCTAAGAAAAGAGGTAGAACAAAGGGTAAAAAATTAAAATTTGATAATGAAAATGGTGATGATTATGATTATTCAAATAAGCGTACATTTGATGATTTAGAAGGAGATTATACACCAAGTTCAAAACGACAAAAATCAGTTACACCAAACATGGAAAATTCTAAGCTACCAGTTTCAAGTTCAAGTAGAGGTTCAAGTAGAGGTAGAGGCAGGGGTAGAGGTAGAGGCAGAGGTAAATCTTCATTATTAAACAGATCTGCTCCATCAATTGATCCATTAAGTATAGATGAACGAACAAAATTACAAAATAATATTGAAAATATATTGGGGTTAATTTTAAATTATAAAAATGAACATGATAGGAAATTGAGTGATTTATTTTTAGTTAAACCCTCAAAGAAATCATACCCTGATTACTATGTGTTGATCAAACATCCAATAGCATTAGATGTAATCAAGAAAAGAACTGCATCAAAGACATATACTGAAATTAGAGAATTTTTAGAAGATATACATGTTATGTTTACTAATGCCAAAATTTATAATGAAGAAGGTAGTATTGTTTATCAGGATGCTGCATTTTTAGAAAGACTCGCCAATCAAAAATTTGAAGAATTACTGGCGGAATATTTATCAAGAGATTCAATTGAAAAATTATTAGATTTTGAAGAATTTGATAATATTCTTAGCTTAAAACCATTACAACCATCTACTGCAATTAAACAACCAATTGAAGCCAAATTAGAAAGAATAGATAATGGTGAAAAAATTGAAAGTCCACTTATTCCATTTTCTGCATCTGGTGAAACTGAAGATTCTACACCTGCCAATTTTGATTGAGTTTGTATTTAAGACTGTATTATTATAAAATATACAATTTAATTTTAATTCTCACTATATTGTGGTAATGATTCATCGATATCTTTATTATTCACCACATCATTTAAAGTTTTATTTAAAAGTTCAATGAATTGAAATAATCCACCATCTTTAAACTTGATTTCACCTTTGTAAAATTGACTTTTTGGAAATCCATCACTAGCTATACTAGGTTCTGTAGCTGAATAAAATAAAAATTCCCAATAATTTTGACCAATCCACGGGACTTGTAATTTATGAGATAATTGTAGCACTGGAGCTAGATTCAAATCGATACTGAAGCTTTCCACATCACCTTGAGTAGCAGTTATGAATACAATCCGTTTAGTTGTTAAATATATATATCCATCTTGTGCTGTAACTTTAAATGTAGAAGTTGTATCTTGTGATTTAATTTGTAAAGTTTGTCTTGAAGTTTTAGTATGATATTGTAAAATTTCTAATCCATCTATACTTGTTTCAAACGGTATTTCATTGGATGTCTCTATGATCTTTAAATAATTTGACTTTAATATTACTCCGTTAATTGACATTTTGATTTTGTAACTGGGAAAAAAGTGAAAGGCCAATGCCAAAAGTTTCAAGTCAAGCTGCAAAAGCTGCATTAAGACAACATCAAATAGAACTGCCAAGATGTATCAATCCAAATATACCGTTTTGGTTCTATGACAGGCAGTCAATATCAAAAGATAAATCTCATATAACTGATCCAATCTATGTACAACAAATTCTCGATCGATTGAATTTAAAACTGAAATATAATTCAGAGAATTTAACAATTATAGATGCAAATCCAGGACGTGGAATATGGTCAACCATGATAAATCATGAACTTAAACCTAAAAATCATTTATTACTTGAACCAAAAGAAGCAAATCAAAAATTATGGAAGAAATTATTAACTGAATTAGATGGTGAAAATAATCGAGAAAATTTTAAGTTACTAAATCCAACTAAATATGCTCCCTATGAATGGTATTCATATTGGAGAATTGAGAAGGAATATGGTTTTACAAAGCAAGGGTTTGAACATGAAAATAATGAACTTTTATTATTGGCAAATTGGACTGGTTTACAAGATGAATCAATTATAGCTCAATGGATAGGATGCTTTGGTGCAAGGAATTGGTTGTTTAAATATGGTAAAGTTAGAGCATTGATATATGCACCTTTGAAAACAGCAGGGAAATTTTTAAGTGAAGTTAATTTTATAAGAAGAAATCGAACTGCATTAAGAAGAGAACTATATACTGAATCTAAACTTATAGCAATAGGTAACGAAGTAGATGGATCTAACGATGAAAAAATTTATTTGGCAGATAGATTTGACCCTGAAGTTGTAATTAGAGATCAACCTATATTAGTCCCGAGCAAATCTTGTCTGAAAAATAGTTCCTTTGCTTTGATTGAACTAATTCCGGGAAAATATACGGTAGATGATATCAGTGCAATTGATAATAATATCTTATCGTTGTTGTACATATCAGGTGCTACATTACGTGAAAGTATGATGAAAATCGGACCTGGTGCTGAATATTTATATGATTTGTTACCTAAAGAAATGTTTGATAAAACTAGATCGGAATTTACAGCTGATGATATTGTTCAATTTGCAAATGCAGTAGACAAATGGCCATTTAAACCAAGTATAGAAGATTCTACTGATATTATCTTACCATCACATGAAACGTAATCCTTGTATATATTAAGTATTAGTATTAGCTACCGGAGCTGTTACACATCTTCTACCAATTATTATAAACTTTTGTTTATTTTTCACGTCTGTATTTGTTGATTTTTTAGACTTTGATGAATTTGTATTTACCAATTCATTTTGTGATTCTAAATCTCTTGATATTGTTTGTGGTGGTATATACCGTTGACTCGACGAACTAGGATTAATGAATGATTTAGCTTCAGTACTAGGATCATAAATTGGGATTGGTAAAACTATCTCCAAAGATTCTGTTGATTTATCTTCCAATGCTTGATCGATAATTTCTTCTTCGTGGCCATTGTATAATTCTTGTTGCACCAGTTTTGAAAATGCTTCCTTTGGAGAATTGGAGTCACCATCTAAATTGATGTAAACCGTTTTCATGAATGCTTGATGAGTTTTAATAAGTACAAAGTTCAAACTTAAAAGTAACACCAATTCAATGAATAAGATAAAATTGCCAAAATCAATGACATGTAAGATTAATCGACTAACAATTACAACTGAAACATTTGCAACTGATATTAAATTAAATAAAAACAATAAACAAATGTTTAAATAATGCCAAATCAAATTCTTTGGACAATATTGTAAAATAATGTATAATACAACAGTTGTAACAGTGCTTTGTAAGACAATAACTTTACAAACCAGGATTATAAATATTAAATCTAACAATTTTTTTATATCTGAATCAACTTGTTTATTTGGATACAACCTATGAAATACAATTGATAAGTTATCTTTGATGATTTTTGTATCTGGTATCAAACTAAAATTTTGTGTTTCAATACCCTTTTCAATAACTGTTGAAAACTTCTGCTGATTATTATAAATTCCAAATAAATTCTCATTTAAGATTATCCTGAGTCTTTTATTATCAATTTTTACAATTGGCGCTGTAACTATTGTTGTTTGATTCATTTGTTTCAAATATAACTGTTCATTTTTTAAATATATACTTTGTAAAATGTTCTCAAACTGATTCCCAAACCTAGTTCTATTAAGATACAAATATGGCTTGGTTTTCAATATTTGAACAATGTCACAATCATCATATCTTAAAGTCAAATTGATGGCTAACAAATTAACAATGTTGAAAATAATAACCCACAAAATTAAATTGTTTAAAAACCGCATTGCTGTAATACTTGGTACAGCATTTTGATCTCCTATATGTGCAGTATTAATCCATTGAGTTGTTGATTTAAATACCGAACTTGGAAATTCTCTAGATAGAATCCTCATATTTGTGTTATTCTGAGAAATAATTTTCGCAGCCATAATACAAAAAGATTATACATTAATATACTATTTACAGAATATTTGGTAAATTTGCAAATAGTGTAACCAACTTTTCACTATTAAAAACGCTTTCTGATGGTAAACCAAAATAAGATGCATTTGGTAATGCACCCATTAATGCAACGATAGATGGTCCAACTATATTTTCTTCATCTGGATTATTAATTTGTCCTTGTTGGGTATGCTCATCAATTACTTGTTGTTCTATACGGCTAGAGGTTTCTTGTATATTTTGAATTGCCTTGTTTGAATCATCATTGGTGGAAGCAGTGAGTCTTCTTTTCTTCAATAATGGTAAATAATCTTCATCAAAATCATCAAGATCTATTCCATCTTCACCCAATTCAAGTTTTTTAATTAAATTCACATTATTCAATTTATATCTATTAGTAAATAATTCAATTGGATCGTCTTTTGGAAACAATTGTTCACATTTTTTGGAAAAACTATTAGTGATATCTAATGATAAATGAGTTGATGCAAATGTAATATAATTTTTATAAAGCTTTTTAAGATATTTCTTTTTCAATTTCAATTCTTCTTCTTTTTTCTTCTTCATTACAGAATCTAAATTCCCAGTTGCAAGTTCTTCATTAATTTGAAATATTTCTTTTGAAAAATTAGTATCTGAAGTTTGAATGATATTTCGAATTGAATCAACATCATTAACCATGATTAAATAATTCAAATAATCAATTAAGAATTTCCCATTTGTTGAAAATTGCTTCTTACCCAAATCAAAAATTTTTAATGCAGTTTTTTTATTATCTGAATAATGCTCTAGTAATGCACTTTCAACATAAATTTGATAGCCAATTGCATCAAATTTTCTGGCAAGCTTGAATACATTTCTAGCTTCTTTTATTCCTTCTGCTCGTTTACTGGCAACCATAAATTTGACATATGTTAAAGTTATTAAATCTTTCAAATTTTTTTGTTCAGTTTCTAATTCTTTTAATAATTTTTGTTCAGCTGCTGAAAGCTTTACTTGATTTTCACTGACTCCATTTCCATTGAGACTTTGCTCTGTTGATGAAGTAAGTTGTTGCAAAGTAGGGATTGGAGGTAAACCTGGTATATTATGAGTGGGTTTATTAGCAGGTTCCGCTTCTTGATTCTCATCATTATCTTCTTCATCATTATTATCATCTTCTTTAGGCTTCAAACGCTCATATAATTGATCTATCTTTTTTGTAGTTATATCATAGTCATTAGTCAATACTTTGATTAAGTTATTAAATACAACTTTAGCTTTATCAAACGTATTGTCTTTTTCATATAATTCAGTTAATTGGAAAGAGAGCAATAAACTTTTAGGATTTAACGTAAGACCATCACTTAATATAGATATACAATCATTCAAATTTCCTTCCTCATTGATAGTCAATAAGTATTTGGTATATTCAAAATACATTTGAGGAACAAATGGTAATGCGTATGTTGACTGTTTAAAAGCATGCTTTATTCTTTTTTCTAAATTAAAATCATCTTTGAGTTCTAAGTTGTTCTTCTTCTCTAATTCAATCCAACTATTCCAAAACTTGATTTGTAACTTTCTATTCGTTTCATCATTTTTATATACTTGAATTTTTCTTTTTAACTTCTTATTTGTTAAATTTTGCCATTCAGTTATCCAAGATCTTGCCAACATGAATTCAGCAGATTTTTCATTGATAAACTTTTGAGCAGTTGAAGTGTTTAATTCAGTTTCCCATTTTGTATATTGACTCCAAAAGGTTTCAATACTTTCAGTTGGTATAACTAATAATCTCTTATAAATTTTTCGAATTAAATCAGTCTTTTGTTGTTGTTCCCAAGTTGCTTTTGGAGTCCAAGATTTCATAAATCCTATATAGTCTTGCCATAAACCATCACTATTAATATCAATACCTATTTTATTGATGGCAAATTCAAATGCTTGAATAACTGTACCTCGTGCTTTATCCCCACCAGTTACAAAATCAGTTACACTTCGAACGTAATCAACATATAATCGACATAATTCAACATTATCAAGAATTGCAAAACTTTTCTGAAACAATGATTCAACTTTCTCCTTTTCACCACGATTCAATTCATATTTGATATATTTACACCAATTTGAACCCTAAATAAAAGTTAGTATGATTACATAAATTTTTTTAAATATTAAGTATTTTATACAACTGGCAAGAAATATAATAACTTGATCTCATCACAAGTTATTATTCAAATATATCATAAATTTAATGAATTATATACAATATTTAAAATTTCGATAGAAACCATGCAACCAAAACCAAAAGTAAAACCAAACTCAACCCTCATAGCAGAATCCAATTCGTATAAAATAAATAATAAATAATTGTAACATGAAACTAACATACATCAAACTTGAATATTTTAAGATATTTATCATAAACATTTCTAATTTGTTCTTGATTATCTTTTAAAACTATTTGCTCTATTAGTTTGTTCCATTTGGTATAATCTGTTGGATCTTTTTCTAGATCGTCTTCTAATTCTCCAATCTTATCCTGTAGTAATCTTTTTGGTTTATTCTGTTGAATAAACATATTTCTCAACTAATGCTAATAATGTAAAATGAAAGTATTTTGAATTGATTGTTAAATTAAAACAACATAAAAAGCTCAACCTCAAAATTGATCTGTTGATTTAAAGTTTTCCAATTTCTCTGTATGCAAATTAATCCATCAAAGAAAAAAACAAGACCAGTTGCACGACTGAATTTTTCAAATTAACATGAGTATAGAATTGCATGTATGGGGAACTGAAGACAAGATATCTATAATCTCACCTCAATGTGTTGCAGTTGGTTGGATTGTTAATGAAGTAGCAAATGAAAATAAGATTCCACTTGAAATAGTTTGTTCAAATAATACTAATTTATCCAATTTACATCAATTACCAAGTTTAATAATTAATGAAAATGAACAATACAATGGATTTGTTGATATAGTACGATATATCACTGATAAATATTATCCTACACTGAAAGAAGATCAATTGGTGAATAACAGTTTAGTTGCTTTATTACTTGACAAATTGGAGATCATAAATCAATACAATTTATTCATAAATACAAAAAATTATGAAAAATATACCAGGAAACTCATTACTAACTTTTATCCGTTTCCAATGATGTATAATCAATCAGTGAAGTTTTATAAGAATGCTCAAAATCTGGTTAAATTATTAGGACTAGATAATTCAAGATCTGCAATTAGTTTTTTAAATTTTAATTCTAGTCAAGATTCAAAAGAAATACCACAAACTGAAACATTTAATGATGATGCCACAGATGAAGAAGAAGAAGTGAAAGCTATTAGCTCTTTACATGAAAAACAGTTGCTTAAAAAACAACAAACCAAAAAAATTATTTATGAATCTAAAAATTCAATGAAATGTTTAAATATTTTGAATCTGTATATACAACAAGTGAAAGCTATTAAAGGAGAGAAGGAATATTTATTTGACAAATTATCAACAAGTCAAATCTTGTTTAATGCTTATATTTATTGTTTAACTTATTCAGAGCTTCCAGACAAATTTGTATCAAATTATTTAAATCAACAACATCAAGATTCATTGAAAGAAACACAAGAGTCCATGAGTAAGATTGATAATATCAAAGTTAGAAGACCAATTGGTGTTGAAATACCAAATTTAATCAATGAAGTGAATTACTTGTATAATTATTATTCAAATAAATGGTATATTTGATATTATAAATTGTTATTTATTAAGCTTCACATATTAGTCTTTATTTATATAATTTTCTTGATTAGCAACTCTCCTATTTATTCGTAAATAATTTCTTCTAGATTACTCTTTAATAGTCTTTACTATTCTTTCAATGATCTAAAATTCTTCTATTTATTCTGTGTGATTCTTCAATAGTATTCTTGATTCAACGCTTTTATTATTACTGATTTTTATTAGTGATCATTTCTTTATTGGTCATTCATATTAATCTTTCTTTAAGTATTGCATTTTTAACTGATAACACTAAATACGGACTCGAAAGTTTAAACTCAACTGTTTTAATCAAACAACTTGGTTTAAACTATTTGAATTATTTCTATATTTGTTAATGAATCTGAACTTATCACTTTACGTATCAAAGAGCCAACAAGTCAGTATAATGATCAATACATTTGAAATAGCTGACGGAATAAAGAGGAATATTTTTAATAAATGGGTATAACTCAATCCGCTGTATAGAAAAAAGAAATTGTTTTACTTATTTGTCGTTTTTTAATCATTGGTCTTGTACATTAATCAGGTATGGTTGTTTATTAAACAGTGCTGAACTTGGGTGCAAATATTCAGATTTTGCTTACATAATTTTTTTTTGTTTCTGTGTATCACAAGTTCTTTGTCAAGAATTCAACAAAACTGCATTCAAACTTCCACAAGATAAGTCCTTATTATATCACTCATACGTTGTTCTGATTTCAACTCATTTGATTTATTTCTAAACTATTTTCACTCATTCAATCATGAAATATTTCAAATATATACAATATCAAAACAGATAGTTTAATATCGACACCAACATAATTCAATTCAAAGATGGAGACTAATTGATATATAAACATGCTGTTTAAATTAATTGCAAATGATTTGGCTTTATATTTAGAGGGATGGTGTTGTGTTTTGTGTTTTCATTTTATAGATTTTTAATTCCACAACTTTTTATTGAAGCAATCAATGAATCAAGTCGAGATGTAGTTCTATGATTGATTGTTTTACTTGTAGCTTGTCCTTGTAGCTTTTAAACTGCTTATTTGTTATTTTATTATTGAAGTTTGGATGCATGAATTTATTGACTTCGAATTTTGTGATTTCTTATGTACGGCGAAGCTATGTCAAAAATTTTTCAAAATTTCATCTCAAATCCTTGGTTAATTTTTCATTCATGTCCAAAATCAACGGTTTTAGATATATATAATTATTTTTGATTAATTCAATGCATTTAAAGTACTCAAAAAGTGTTTTTAAGTCATTTTTAAGTCAAAAAACAACCATTAAAAATAAGCAAGTTCAAATCAAGCTCAAAATGATTTAAATCTTAACAATAACATGGTATTTTGACTATTTTAACGTCTAACAGCATTTGAGTGTTTGTCTTCATCAAATTGTTGAAAGATGTGAAACTTAAAGTTAGGTTAAAAATGGCTGCAAAAATTTGCTTTGGGGTAGTACAAATAAATTTAAAGAAACAAACTCATTATATTGAATTCATAATACTCAATCTGTGAAGCTAGGCAGATATAAGTGTGGTTTGATTGTTTGCAGTAGTACAGTTTCTTGGTGGCCTATTTGATATTATAAATTGTTATTCACTAAGTTAAACATATTAGTCTCTATTTATATAATTTTCTTGATTACCAACTCTTCTATTTATCGTTCTATTTATTCATCGACAATCATTTCTTTATTAGTCATTCAGTATTAATCTTTCAGTATTGCATTATTCTTAACAAATTATACGCACAACTATTATCATCATCATAAGTATAAAAGAGAAAAAAATTTTCAAACTATCAACACTTTTTTTTTACAATCAAACATTTCAATCTATAATTGAATATACATACATATTCTTTGATCTTACTATATTTAATGTAGAACTTCAATTGGCAATCTTAGCATAGTTTCATTTATATACTCAAATCAATGTAATAAATGATGGAATTTTTCTTGCCATAAATCATAAATTTTTAATAGTTTATACTAATTGGATATCTTCGTATGTCTGATACTTCAATAGACATCAATAGAGTTTATTATTCAATTAGAAACTAACATTCCCACTGTTTTAAATCTCTTTTGTGAGATGAGCTATTTTCAACCGGATTAAGATGGAACGTCTCGGTAATAAATTTATTTAATCAGAAAAAATTAAAACGTAAATAATCAAAGATCAAAATATAAATTTTTCATTTTGAATATTCAATTATGAAATTTGTTTCATCGATCTTAATTTCATCATTGCTATTTAATAGTATAACATGTCTTACGGTACCACAACAAACACTTGAAGTTGAATCTATACAACCATCCCCTGCGTCACTCAATGTTGAAGCTCCTGAAATCACAGAAGATGCAATTGTTTTAAATAAAAGAATGAGAGACGTGATTGTCAACAAAGATTATCAAAAGCAACAAGATGCAAAGAAGAAATTGACTCAAACATCATCTAGTGAAGGTCCACGTCCTTGGGTTAGAACAAATAAAGAAGGTAAAACTGAAATAATCCGTCCTACCGTGATTGAAGGTGTAACTTTTAGTGCTAAACCTCCAAAAACAACTGATGGATTAGAAGAATGGGTATCGTTGAAAGATGATGGCTCACCAAAAACAATCAAACCAAAATATAAAAATGGAAGAATTGAAAAGGGATATCCGGATTATACAACTTATTTCCAACAAGCAACTACAATTACTTATAATAAAGAACAATTGAAAGCTCATAATATGGCAGAAGATGAAATATTTGAAGAAGTTGTTTTTGCTGAAGAATCAGATTTAGAAGATCATTTTTTGAATCCAATAATCAGATGTACACCAGATAGATATAAAATGAAAGGTATAGGTAGAGATAAATCTCCAGAACCATTTTGTACACCAAAAGATACTTCAAGATTGATTATGGATAAGACTTACTTTGTAACCTGGTATTCAAGATATTTTGATCCAACAGTTAAGAAAGTTAAAATTCATTTAACAAATGTTAAAGAAAGTTTATACGAGAAAGGATTAAAAAAGAGAGATAATGACACAGAAGAAGAAGTAGAATCTGTTTTGAGTAAAAGATCAAGAACTTTAGAAAAAGGAGGTTCTTTGTTAGATTCATTTTTCCAAACTGAATGGCTTGATAATGAATTAGGTTATTATCCTTTATATATTGATGAAAAATATTTTGAAAAATCAAACATTGTATTTGAAAAAAAAGTGTTAATATCTATTCAACCTGATATTGTTGCAGATGAAGATTTTGATTTAACTAAAAATTCAATTGTTATTGAAATGTCAAAAGGTTCAAAAGTTAGTAAAGGTCATTTAGAAGATTTGAAAAAATTGGAACAAAAACATGCTGATAGACACATGCACAATTTTGAAATTGAAGAAGGAATAGATTATGAAAAATATATAGTTATGGTTTCATTACCAACATGTGTTATCTTATTTGCTGTTGGAATGTGGTTATTTGTAACTTACAATAAAATTGATTTAAGTCATTTGAAAAAGGCCAAATTTCGTGGTAAAAAAACATCACATACAAAATTACCTTTTAAATCCAAAAAATTAGAAACATTACCAGTTTATAAATCAGATGTTAATGGTCCGAAGAATGACTAACAACAAACCTAGTAAATATAATAATTAATGAATCAACTTTTGTAACCACTATAATTATTTTTTTTGTCTGCGAATTTCTAAAGACCAAGGAAGTTCTATAATCTTATCAAAGCTTAACATCAAACAGGAAAATATCCCTCTGTTTCATTGATATAAAGAAGGTAAATCAACATCATTGGTTTTTCATTTTAAAGTTAAACTTTTTTCATCAATCTTAAAATTATAAATTTCAACATCATCCCAGCAGCAAATCACAACTAGAAAAATTGTAATCAAACAAACATTGAAAGAAACCATTTGATCCCTTAATGCAGTTGTTTTCATCATTTACTCAAGGTTGGGTCTTGACAATTATATCTTCATTATTATGTGTGCTAGGCACTTTAGTAGTAACATTTGATAATTTATATTACTTGATATTTCCAAAATTTATAACTTCAAAATATAGATTCAAATTAAAGGAGAATTATTTATTTTTGAATGGATCATTGGCATTCTCATCTGGTTGTTTGATTTTTACATCGTTGTATAGATTGTTACCAGAAGCAATGAAATATTTGAAATATATGGAGAATGAAGTTGGTAAAAGATTTTTACAATATTATTTGATCATTAGTTATATCGGTGGGATCTTACTTTGTATGTCATTGAATATTATTTTACATTACATGACTAGTGAATCAGTTGTACATTGTAGTCATAGTGGCAAACATAATGAACATCATCATGATGAAGAAGAACATTATCATGATGAAGAAGAAATTCACAATAAGAATAATATTCCTGAACATTCAAATGATGATATACCAAATACAGATGTACATGATTTAGATATTCAAGTTGCTAGGAATGAAGATGAAACTAGTCTATTGATTAATAAAACTATAACTCCTAAAAAATCAATTATTCAATTATTTTTAAATCATGATGAAGATAATGTAGATGAAAATGGTGAATGTAAAGGGTATACAAGTGCAGAATTATGTTTACTTCATAATAACGATGGGACTCAAAAATTACATTATTGTGAAATACCTACATTAGTTGGTGAATCAACTACTGAAGATGATGAAGAAGTACATAATGCCACGGTTACATCTAAACCAAATACTACCCATCTGCACCATCATCATCATGAATTACAAGATGGTGAACTGGCACATCATCACCATCATCATGTCAATTCACCATTGTCTAGATTATTAATGATTGGTATCCAAACTACTTTAGCTATAACATTACATAAATTACCAGAAGGTTTTATAACATACATTACATCAGAAACAAATCCAAATTTGGGAATCTCAATATTTATAAGTTTGATCTTACATAATTTCACTGAAGGGTTTTCAATGTGTTTACCATTATATTATTCAATGTCAAAAACAACAAAGTATGCAAAACTTAAAGCTATTCTCATCAGTGCAATTCTTGGAGGATTGTCGCAACCAATAGGTGCTGCTTTAGGTTACGTATTTTTAAATTATAATTCAAATCATCAAAATTATGATTTGGATACATTAAATTTCATATTTGGTTTAACATTAAGTATTACAAGTGGATTTTTAACTGTTGTTAGTTTGTCAATGTATGGTAACGCAGTTCTGTTTGGTGGGAACTCAAATTTTGTAATGATTTGGTGTATTATAGGTATTTGTTTAATAGGGTTATCTTCAATTTTTTCTTCATAGAGACATTTGTATAAAAATGACGTAATATATAAATTTTGTTTGAACTCGGTTAGAAATTGACTCACTCCTGAACAACCCGGTGTCAAATTTATTTTTGGGGGATCAAAACAATCGACTTTCGGCCGAAAGATGAAACTTGCCGCACCTACAATTTTCAGTTTTTAAATATGTGTATATATATATAAATTAATTATGTAATTATCTTACAATTCAACACCTGGTGGACAGTTTAAGGTTTTCTTTAATGAACCGTAGATGGTGAATTGTAATGAGGTTAAGGTACCAACCATAACCAATCTTGTTGGTAAACCGGCGAATGAACCTTTAATACCTAATTGACCAGCTAATTGAGCTAATAAACCTAAAGTGGATTGACCTGGAGCTTTCTTAGTTTTGTTGACTTTTGATAATAAAGTATCAGCAGGTTGTGAGACAATGGCAGCAGCACAACCAGCAATGATACCAGCACCCAAGTTGACAGCGGTTTGTGTAGTTGAAGATAATTGAGATTTTGGTGTTGAGATTGAACCATAGATAGCTTCGGCAGCTCTTTCGAAAACCAAGAATTTAGCAATATTGTATGGAATTTGTTTAAACAAGATTGGGGTGAAACCATTGTAGAATGAACCTGCACCTTCTTCTTTCAAGATTCTTGAGAAACCTGAAACTAAACCATTAGCAAAAGTTGGTTGAGAAACCAATCTAATTCTAGTAGCTTCTAATGGACATAAAGCAATATCAGCGAAAAATTCAGCTAAAGCAGATGAACCAATATAAATTGAGTTTTTATAGTTTTTAGCAGTATCATATCCCAAGTATTCAATAAAAGTTTTCTTGAATAATTCATAACCACCAAATTTAAAAGCACCTTGTAATGAATAACCTAAAACAGTTGGTCCCAAACCAGTCAATAAAGCACCAGCACCTTCGGTTGAAATAACTTGTCTGAATGAACCAATCATACCTTTGTTATAAACGGTTGGTTCCAATTGAATTCTGGTTTTAACAACATCAATTGGGGTCATAGCTCCATGAGTAAGACCACATCCCATAGCACCTGCTAAAGCAAAGGATGCATAATCTTTAACTGTGTATTGAGGTAATTGTTTTGGTTGAGTAGTAGCCATTATGAATAGTTGATAATAGAACTTTAAAGATCGGTTTCAAATCAAAGAAAGGAAAGAGAAAAGAAGAAAATATTTATAAAAATTTTCATTAGCAAGAAACGTTGATAATCAAAGAAAAAAAAAAATTAATGCATATATTCTCAAGTCGGAAAAAAAAAAATCTCGTCTCTCTGGTTACATACTTTTAATATTACACAATATGATTGGCTATAAATTTTTAGAAGTGGTAGTCGTTGAATTGTTGCAAAAATGGCTAATTTTATGAACTTAAAGTATTCAATTAGATAGTTGGTATCTAGTAATTGATTTAAATGATCTGTTGAATCATTGTAAAGAAGTGTTCGAGAATGAGTTATTAATATGTTGAATATTTTGTTGCGATTTTTCCCGGGTCGAATTTTGCAGCCGTTGGCATAAAATTTTACAATAAATCGAGTAGAAGTTAGTAGTATAAAATTTAATTCATCATAATTCGTATATTAATGGTTATTCTCTATCGTCTTTAGCTAGAATCAACCCGTCAAAAGGATTGATACCATTCTTTGCAAACATTTGTCCTACTGATTGTGAAGGAGCTGTAACTGGTGCAGTTTGATTTGAATTTGCAATTGGTGGATTTTTAGAATCTTGTAAAGAATTAATATTCATTGGTGCTCTTATTGGTGCTGGTCCATTAGCTAAATTTTGGTTCTGATTGAATGTTGCAGTTGATGGTAATGAAGGGGCATGTGCTTGTACTGGTGTAAACAAATTTGAAACACTTGGCGTTGCTAAAAATGGTGGAGGTTGTGTTGCGCCTTCTGGTATCAAAGATCTATATGATGAAATTCCAAGATAATAAGTAACTTCTTTTGTTGTTTTCGTTAAATTTGACATTGAAGGTCGTACCTCTTCAATAATAGGTATATCTTGAACAATTGCTTTTACAGATGTTAAAGTTGCAATAATGAGTTTTATGAATTGATTCATATCATCAGCAAATAATTTCTTAGTTGTTTGTGATGGATTATTCCTAATTGTAATTAATTTTGTATTTAATCTTTTAATAACTTCGAGTGTTGATGTTGTTGCATTTGTCAAATCTCTTAATTTCATAGGTGGTACTGTTATACTTGTGGCTGTAGCCTTTTTTGTAACTAAAGTATTTAATTCAGTTAAAATGACTTGAGTTTGTGAAGTTGCAGTTTCAATAGTTTCATATAATCGTTCATCAACTTCTTCATTAGAATCAAATGAACCTAATTTTTGTTTATAATCTTGTTTTGTAAGTAAATCTTTTGATTGTACAAGAAGCATATATGCATTTTGTAATTCATTAAATGATCCAAATACTGATAAATATAACATTCGAATAAAACATACATCAACGTTATTTACAAAAGTGGCAATGTTTTCTTGTAATAATGACATGATCAATTTAAAAGATCCAATAGTTGTAGTTAAAGATTGAATAATTTGATTAGAATTATTACCAGTATCTTCCATTACTTCTAAATTTTCAACTAATGAATCAATATTTGATTTTGTAGTATATAAATATGATACCATTTTAATTGTTAATTTCTTATCACTACAAAAGGTAGTAAACCTTCTTATTGATGAATGTAATTCACTAAATAAAAATAAAATTTTTCTTGAAACTTTTATAACTATTGAACTTGAATGTCTTTTTGAAATAGATTTAGAAGGTGGACTTTCACTCAACACACTAGATCCATTTTTTGATCCATTAATTTGAGCTTTTAAAACTGGTTTTAAACCAGGGTCTAATGTAGTTCTTTGAGGTCTTGAAGCTGTTATAGTTGTACCTGAATCATTTGTATAATCATAAAATGAATCATTCTCATCTGATGGTTGTTCTTGTAATGTTGATAATCGTCTGAAATATGCACTTGATTTATGCTCTGTATCTACACTTTCATTTTTCTCTAATATATTGTCCAATTCTTTCATTGTATTTGATCTTTGTCTAGGTTTAGGTTTGGTTGATTGAGGAATAGGTTGAGCTTTTGTACTTGGAGTTGTAGTTTGAACATGTAATGGAGGTGAATTTGATATTTTAAAACTTGTTTCTACAGCTGAAGCTGAATGAGGTGGTGGTACATCTTCTGAATTCATATTATGAGGAACAATATTCATTTTCAACATTGTTGGATCCAGAATTTCATTTTTCAATTCTGGTTTTTTAATAATTAACCCCATTCGTCTTGATGCTTTTGAAGATAAAGATGATGAAGATTTACTTCTCTCTGCTTCACTCAAACTTTGAGTACGACGAATTTGATGATGATAATGTTGTTGATCTATTTCTTCATTCAAATTATGTTTTGATTCTTCAATTTTCAGATGTATCAATACTCTATTTGTTACTAAATAATTTTTCAATTCTTGTACCCAATCCAAATCTGATTTTTGCATTTGAAAAGCTTTAATAACTTCAAGTGAAGGTAATATCAATGGATTGTTAGCTAAATCAATTAAATTCAAATTCGTCAATTCTCCTAAATGTGGTGATAAATATTTAATATTATTATCTTGAATATTCAAAACCATCAACTTACTTAGAAACAATATTGAATCAGGTAAATAACTTAATTTATTTGAAGATAAATCTAAATATTGTAAATTTCTAAACTTTTGAAAAAAATCCCCTGGGATATATGATATTTGATTTTGATGTAAATCTAGATAATTCAAATCACTGGTGATTTTATAAAAATTAGATGGTAATTCTGTAATGTTGTTATTTTGAAGGTAAAGCTTTTCTAATTTTAAAGGTGGATCAAATGAGTTCAAAAATCTATATATTGTATCAACTAACTCAGTTATTTTATAATTTAATGGTAATGAATTTAGCTTCAACACCTTATTCTGTTTGATATTCTCCAACTGGGCATTGAATAGACTTGTATTTAGCATGATGACTATGTAGACCCAAACAAACAAGCTTGGTAGTAGTTTTATTTGCGAGGTGGGTTATTAATATTTTTTTACAATTAAAAACATCCAAACTGCAACCTTTAAAATAGATACTAAATAATATCTATATCTAGTGATGATCAATTAGAGATAGAACCTGTTCAAGTTCAAAGGTAAAAAGGTGAGCATTAGTTGTGAGATCTTTGAAGTTGACAGAATTCAATCCATGGTTTTGATGGACATATTTTTGTTTATATTACTATATATGTAAACCTTTAGATTTAGCTTCTGTTCTTTCTTCCCAAACTGTTTTCCCACTACATGAACAGACTTGTTTATCATTTTCCCAAACACCTGCTGATCTAGCAATGACTCCACATAACAGATCAGTGGTGACTTGATCTTTAACTTTTGATAATATAATACTTCTACCAATTAAATCTGATACATTTAAATTTGCTTGTAAGAATGATTGACCTGAAAATAAGTTATCATTTTTATTTGTAAAAGCTCCAATTGAATTAATTGTTGTAAAAATATTTGAAGGTTCATGAACTTCAATTGGGTTTAAATCATAAAAAATTGATCCAGTAGATAATGCACCTTGAGATAAGTTACCTGAACTTCTAATTGATGGATAATAAGTACCTTTTGGTAATCCATTGACTGTTAAATCAATGAATAATTTATCATTTGATACACTAACAATTCTAGCTAGACCTTTAACTGGTTGTTTTGAATCTTTAATGTCAAATGATTCAAGAATACAAACCGCTGCTGTGTCTGGTTTCCCTGTCCCTCTTATAACTGCATCTTTCCCAGTATGTTGAATGGCTTTAACAATATCACTTGGTGGTATAGATCCTTCAGTTGTGACTAAATTATTTTTGAGACTGATATCAAATTTAGAAATCCCATCAAGTTTCTTCAATGCATTTGCCACTGTATCAACACATGAATTACATTCCAATGGTACAGCAAAGACAATTTCAAACGTAGACATTTTCTGACCTTTGGGTGTGAAAGTGTGAAAAATGTGGGAATTAGTAATTACAAAATAAACGAGGGAAAAAAATAAAATAAATAAAATGTCTAAATATATATCAAATATATCTAATCTAAATATGTAAACTACTCATTCTTCTTCTAGCTATTGGTTTTATATCATCTTCTTCATCATTTTGGGCGATTTTAGTACAAACCCATGTTGAAGCATACATGTTAATTCTATCAATACTTTCACCACTTTTTCTAATTGCAGCAGCTTCACAAGTAAAACCCAATTGTTCAAATGTTTTTATATACCATGGATGAGTAGCTGCACTTCTTAACATGACTCTACCACCATTGACCAAACATTTCTTTACAGCTGAGATTTCATCAATTGCATCTTTACCATTTGGATCAAACCAATCCATGTGATCCATAATGATTGCAATTGTTATTGATTTTTGATTCAATCTTGCAAATACATCATTTAAAGTATCTGTGTGTAATCTGATATTATCAATTGGTGATTCTTTTGTTATTGATGAATTGTTTGTTAATCTTTTATAACCTGTTGAAGTTAAATAATCTGGACAATTGTTTTTTGAATAATGACCTTTTAAACATAAATAATAGAAATAATTATCATTTGAAATTAATGATCTTTTTAAAAGTGGATCTAAAGTATCAATAACATAATTTATAACTGATGGACCCATTAATTTAGCTTGATTTGCTGGTACACCCAAAGCTTTCCATAAAAAGATTGGATTACCAACTAATAATGATGCAACAACAGGATTAAATAATGCAGGTTTCAAATGTTCTTCCCAAATTCTAATTTGTTCTTTCATTGTTGTGGCTTCACATAAACTTTCAACATGTTTGGCTACACCACATACTTTGAAAATATATCTTGATAATCTTAATGCCCATCTAGTAGAACCAGTGTCGTATAAACCTTTACCAGCAAAAGCTTTTGGTCCTTTATCCATCCAATATTGGAATGCATTTGATGACATATGTGGTGATAATTCATTAATTAATAATTCTTTAAAATTATCAATTTTACCTTCACCAAAGATTTTCCAGATTTGATCTTGATTTAATGCTCTAAAACATGCTAATTTCAATTCTAATAAATGTCCTTGACATGGATTCAAATCAACAGCATGAATTCTTTTTGGTGGGTTTGGTAATGTTGCATAACTTAAAATATTATCACCAGCAGATGTAATGGCTAAAACGGTATCATTTGATGAAAAATTCAAAATGTTATGATCTTCTCTTGGATCTTCCCATGTAAATGCATAAATATATTGATTTTTAAATTGTTCATATAATGGATTTAATTCATCAAAATAAACTCTCCAAACTTCTTTTTGATAATATATTGATGGGAATGGTAAATTTTTTTGATAATTAGTTAATGCAGCTTCATGACCTTTTGAAATTGGTGTTTCATTTTGTTCTTGTTTTGGTGTTTGTGATGGTGCCAAATATGGTGATTCAGTTGCCAAACAATTCAATCTATTTAAAATAGCTGGTGATTTACTTTTATCACAACCAATCCAAATATAATAAGGAATCTTACCTAAAGTCTTGTTATAACTATTAACTGATTTAATAGTACCAAATTTATATTCTAAATAATTTCTTCTTGATGAATCTAAAAATACTTTATCAGCTTCAAACCAAATTCTCCAGAAATTTCTTAAAATCCATGGAATATTTCTATTAACTAATCCACCCAATGTATTGATTCTACCCATTGAAGTATCATTACTTTGAATACCAAAATCAACAGTTGCAATAATCCCTTGTTTATCTAATTTAGAAACTGCATTATCAATAGCAGCATTAAAAGTTGGAATCATTGATAAAGAATATGAAAATGTAATTAAATCAGCATATCTATAATCAATATTAAAATCACAAGCATCAGCAACAAGAACATGAACATTTTTCCATTGATTTAATTCAAATCTTTTTCTTGCAACTTCACATAAAGATGGTGATAAATCAACTAAATAAATAGCTTTAAAATTTTCTGAAATTGAACTAATTTTATTCATAAATTCGATATTTGATCCAGTACCACCACCAATATCAATCCAAACTAAATCTTTCTTTTTATTTAAATGAGAAATTGCCAATTTTAAACATTCTTTTCTACCTTTTAATAAAACTTCTCTTGTTGTATCGTAAATATGTGCTTGATTTTTATAAAACAATTCCAATGAATCTTGTTGATTTTTCTTACCATCAACAGTTTTCTTTTGAATTAAAGGTTTAACAAAACATGACCAAGCAAATACTAAAATTGAATTGACTGTTTCATTTAATTTAGCCGAGATCAACAATAAAGTGACGGCAAGTAATAACAATGAAATAATAAATACCTTTGAAGATTCTGAAGGTAAACTATCAAAGATAACTTCAGACATGATGATGGTTGCAAAAAAAAAAAAGTTGAGTTTTCTATAATTGCAAAAAAGAGAATAAAGTTGAAAATTTGAAAAATTGTAAACTGGAAATTATATACTTTAAGTAGACGTGTTTATTCTTTAATATTTCAGTTATTGTTGTTACAATGAGGTAATAAATAAAGTTTTAATGTTCAAGATACGTGTGGATTCTTACTCCAAAATCTAACCACGTTTACCCAAATAAGAGATAACGAGAAATTTATTTATTTATTTTTTTTTTTTCGTTGTCCCAACTTGAAAGAACTCGTGGGACACCAAGAATCAGAACAATCAATGTTAGTTATAAGTTTACACACATTCTCTCACACACGTTTTAAAGTTTTTTGGAATCATGAAATTCTATTTGCACATGCCCATAAAACAATGAATAGTAGCACCAAAGAACAAACCATCACATTATTGGCTTAGATCATCCCAACACTTTTAAAGACTTGTACTTACTTTGACAGCTTTTGAAAACACAATGAATTTACCCCTTCACATGAATTAACGTTTTAAACTTATAAAAAGAAATATATATATAAAGAAAAAAAAAGCCAACGAACTTAGTGAAAAAGTTTATTTTCTTGAGCTAAATATTCTATAACGAAAATATCCTACCCTAAAGTAGAAATTAGTCTGACTAGTGTCTAAGTTTTTCAATTAAATCTTTATCATCTTCACATTCTAATCTTCTTAATAAATAATCAACTTCAACTTTTTTAGTCAACGGTATAATCCATTTTTCATATAATTTTGAAATTAATTCCGGTTCAACTTTACTTTTAACCGTTTGACCATATTTTAATGATGGATCAACACCATAACTTTCACCTTTTACAATCAAACGTTTTAAAATCATATTTTCAACTGCAGAATTAGTTATTGAATCTTCAATTCCTTTAACATCTTTTGCCAATATTAATTTTATATATAATGATTTATCATTTTGATATTTAGCTTCAGCAACAAATTTACCAAAATGAATTCTTCTTGATATTGATTGTAAACATTCAATATCACAAGTTGATGCAGAACCTAAATTTTCCAATTGATCACCCAATTGACAACTAATTTTAGGTACAATTTCATTTACATAAAAATTCATAATTTCATCATTTACATTGATTTCATCACTATATGATGCTAAAATTTTGGGATAATTAATTGGTGGTAATATTGGTTTTAATAATTGTTGTGGGAAAAATGGTACTTCATCTGGAGCTTCATATCTTCTAATTTGTGAATGAACAATTTCCATTTGTTGTAATGCCCAATCTAGAAAATTACCATTGAAATTTGGTATATTGAATTTATTCTTTTCATAAACTGATGGTGAGCTGAAAAATTGTGATCTTTCAATTAAATCAAATACAATAGTATCTTCCATTCTAACTAATGCTTGACGTATATTGTTCAAGTCTAGAACTGTCTCTGGTTTCATAAAATCCATCCTGATTGTTGATGATGATATTGGAGATAGAAAGTTGAAAAAAATTGCGCGTTATCAGAAAAACATGGAAAGAGTAAAATTTGAAACTTTAAAATGTATATTGTATTAAGTTGTCCACCCCACTTTTCTATGTGGTTTGTGGTATATTCTCGGTAATAGTTGCAACAACTCATTTGGTACTTTGTTATGTATATCAATCAGCTGCAAAAAAATATGTCATCATTATGGCTTTGAAAGTGTCATTAAAATAAGTTAACATTGTTGTATATATTTAATTATCCCATTTATCAACACGCTTCTTAGCAAATTTAATTAACAAATCTTGATCATTTGGTTCTTGTTCTTCTTCATTGTTGTTATCAAATTCTTTAGATTTTTTAGTACTTCTTCTAGATAGTAGGAATCGTCTTAAATTATCAGCATCTGTTAATCCTTCGCCATAATTATCATAACTTTGATTCAAATCTTTCATTGATTTTAAATTCAATTTATGAGTTTCTAATAAATATTGATTTGTTTTATCCAATGCATTCATAATTTGTAAACCACCAGATATAGCAGCCACTAATAACACACCAACCAAGATTTTATATTTATTCTTTTCAAGTTCTTGTTTAGTTGGTGGATCTCTTTTATATCTCATTCTATAATAATCATTCCAAGTTGCTGCATGCCAAAATGCTTCATCATTTTCAAAATTAAATCGTCTTCTATGAGCATGCGCACGTCTAAATTGTTGAAAATCATCTGGTTTACTACGATCATAAGGTGTAGAATGAACACTTGTAGTTTGATATTGTTTATAAGCAAATCTTCTTCTTGGATTTTTTAAAATATCATAACTATTTTGTATTATATCAAATCTTTTCCTTTTCATCTCTGAAGATATTGATAATTCATGAGATGTATCTGGATGATATAATTTAACATAAGCTATATATTTTTGTTTTAATATTCGATTTAATTCTAATTGTGATAATGTCATATCTTTTGAAGAAATATTAAATACTTCAAATGGGGTTGGATTTTTAGAACTTGGCCATTCATGTAAGTTTAATCGTTTATGATGATGTGCCGAAGTTGCATAACAACGTAATGGTAGAATAGTTGGTATTAAAGTCCTTATCATTATAAATTGTGGAGTTAAGTAGAGATTGCAACTTTTTTTCTTTTGGTTTTTTATCTTTTTGCTAGCAATATCGGACTTTGAAATTTAAGCCAATGCGATTGTATAATTTTTATCAACTACATATTTCTCCCAATCATTTATAAATCCCATTAATCTTTTACGTTTACGATATTTCCTACTTGTTGGATCAACATATCCCATACTATGTAAATCACTATTATCCAAATCTCTTTTCTTCCAAACATTAACAATGATTTTCCTTGTTTGACCAACATTACCTAATGTATTTGTCTCTAATTTATCAAATATTTCCAATGTTAAATATCTTAATTTTTCACAATTTTCACTAATACATGATATTTCTGTTGCTGCCATGAAAGTTGACCATATTAATGTTGAATACCATTTATAATTATTTTTGATAATTATAAATTCAAGTAAATTTAAAATTTTTTCAACTAATTCATTTACAACTTCATCTTCAGGTGTTGCATTTAATAAACAACATTCAAGGTATAAAATTGTAGCTAATCTTTTGATTTCACATGATAAAAGAAAGCAAAAATCTTCTAATTCCATACCTATATTTTCAACTTCAATCTCTTTACAATTCATGTATTGTTCTATAATATTAATATTCATTTCTGATAATTTCATCTTCATATCTTGAATTAATTTAAGAAATTCTTTCTCAGTTATTGACTTATTGAATCTTTCAAATGATAAATCAGTTATATCTGATATTATAGGTAATAATCTTTTATCACCACCCATCCAACTAACTAATTTAATTTCATTATCTGTATCATCTTCATCAATCAATTGTGTTAGAAATAAATTCACATCTTTACATGCTGTTCGACCCATACATTCTTGATAATCTAAAAACTCAAGACAAAATTTTAATAAAGAATATTCTAAAGATTCTTTTGGAACTTTGAAATTCTTTGAAGTTATAAGTCTTTTACAAAGTTTAACATATGCAACCCAATTTTTCGAACAATCATTTGCTATTTCAAATAGTACTAAAAGTACTAAACATACAAGTAAATTTGTTTCATATTCTTTATCTATCAGTTGAGTTAAACTTTCAATCATTGGTTGGATTTGTATAAGACCTTGCTTTTGAAAATATTGAGCTTGACAAAACCATTCTTTACTATTTAAAAATTTTGCTAAATAGATTGATCCTAATGATAACATAAGATAAAAAAGGGAAGTGTTTCTTTGAGAATATTTGACTAATGATACCAAATCTAAACCTTTTTCAACTACTATCAATTTTGAATTATCATCATCTTTTTGAGTGTATTGCAATGACTGATCACCAACTGGATTTAGGATAGGTGAGATAAAGCTTATGTAATAATTCAATGCATAATTAACACTTGTTGTTTCAGTGACACTTGAAACATCTATTGGGATTATTGATGGTTGAAGACTAGGAAATATCTTCTTCTTCAAAATGTCCCTATTGAAAAAGTTGACAAACTTCAAATTCTGATGTTTGATTGTTTTATAATATGTTTTTTTACTTTTCAATACTAAGTCATTAGTTGTTATTTTTGTTGTTGAATTTATACCTTCTCTTCCAAATCGTTTACCTGTTTTCTCAACTTCATCTTTAAATTGTAGTTTTAAAGTATAAACACATTTCAAATTCTTGACACTACACTTTGAACAAGTAGGTTTTGCTTCATCACATTTTGTTTTCTTAGTTCTGCAATTATCGCAAGCTCTTCTTGATCTTAATCCAACTTCTTTTTTCTTTTGCTTTTTGGTTGTTGATGGTTCTAGTAGTTGTAGTATATCGTTGGGGAAATATTCATCATAATTTGTTTTTAAATCTTGTTCATAAACTCGGATATTTGAACTTGTCGAAGATGGTGTAGAAGTTTCATTTAAGCCTGTGAGTGATCTTGGTGATATATCTTCTAGTAGTATATTTGAATCATCGAAGAAATGATCAACATCATTCAAATCCATCTTCTTGAAATTATGAACAAAGGTTGAATCTCCAGTTACGAAAATGTATAAGATGTTATATTAAAAAAAATTCATGATTACGAACTGATTTTTGTGCAATATTTAAACCTAGATTTGATTATGTAAGAAAGCTGCAAATCTGTTATTACGTAAATGCTTATGTAACAATGTTGCAAATTGAAAAAAATTAATCAAGTTTGAGCCATTATGATAATGACAGAGGAATCAAGAATGAGAGCATCGATATAAAGTCATGATTTATTAAACCTTTAAATCTCTAATCTATATACATTATAAATATTCATTAAAATTAATTTGAATCTGAACTAGATTCAGCTTTTTCTAAAGTGTCATTTTTCTCCTTTATTTCACCTTCTGGAAGTTCTGTTTGTTCTTTGATTTCTTCCTTTTGTTTATCTTTAAGATGTGACATGTCTGGTAATTTCTTGTTTGTAATAAACATACATGCGAATAATGAAATGATTGAAAAACCAAGACACATGTAGAATACATTTCTTATACCTTTCATCATTTGTTTCTTAACAAAATGTTCAGCTTCTGGACTCAAATGTTTAACCAATTCACTTGATTTTTGTAAACTTGCAAGGTTAAATTTTGATAATTCAGCTTTAATTGTTGAATTTGCACTTTCAACCGCTTTTTCAAAATTGTTGTTTAAAGTAGATTGATAAACAACATCAGATAATGTACCACCGATTGCAGAAATGATTGATCTTGAAAAATTAAGGAAAACAGTTGTCATAATCATACCACCTGGTGTTTTTGGTGCTTTAATTTGTGATGATATAACTGATGGTTGCATTTGACAACCTGCTGCAACACCAACCAAGATTAATAATCCAACTTGTTTTGAAAATGGTGTATCTACATCCAATAATGTTAATAATCCACAACCAACTGGACCTAAAATACCTGAAAAGATATTAAAAGGTTTAACAAATTTGAATTTTTGAATCAATATACCACAAGCCATTGATGATATAACAACTGAAATAATAGTTGGTAATAAATGTAAACCAGCACCCATTGCACTTGCATCTTTAATATTTTGGAAATAAATTGATCCATAAATCATAAATACAATAAATGCAGTGAATATACCAGCTAAACTTAATGTTGATGCAACAATTTGTGGTGTCATTATAATTTCAGTACCAATGATTTGATTTTTTGAAAATTTGAAATTCCAAACACTGAAACCAATTATTATTACTCCACTCAATACAAAACATGAAATAACAGCACCTGAATCCCAAGTATAATCACCAGCACCAAAAGTGATTGCAAGTAATAATAAAACACAACCTGAGATCAATAAAAATGTACCAAAATAATCAAATTCTTTCAATTGTTTTAAATAATTACCTTTTGGTGTTGGTGGTCTGAATGAATATAAAAATACAGCAATGGCAACACCACCAACTGGTAAATTAATATAAAATGCCCATCTCCATGAAACGTGAGATGTGAAAGCACCACCAATTAATGGTCCTAAAACTGAAGCAACTGCAAATGTAACTGAAATGATAGCCATACCAATTGGTCTTTTATCAATTGGAACAACTTCAGAAACAATGACAAAAACTAACCCTTGTATACCAGCACCACCTACACCTGCTAAAACTCTACCACCAATCAAAATATTCATGGATGAAGCTAATGCACACATTAAAGAACCAGCTTCGAATAATACAACAGCAACTACCATTGTCCATTTTCTACCAAATATAATTGACAATTTACCAAATGGTTGTATAAATGTAGCCATAGTCAAGAAAAACCCCGAGGTTAACCAACCAACTTTTGAGAATGCATCAAATTTATTACCAACGGTAGTTAAAATTGTAACAACAATTGTTTGATCTAAAGCAAATAAAAATAAACATAAGAATAATGAAACAAAACATAGAACTAATTTAACTCCATGTAGATATTGATCATCTGTAGTTGTACCATCACCAGCATCTGATTCTTTGAATTTTTCTTCACCTTTTTGACTCTCCAACTCGAGTGGTTTAGGAGACACTTCTCCTGCTAAAGAATCAACTTCAACACTGTTTATTTTTTGAACCTCTTGTCTAGTTTCTGACATTATCGATATTGAAAAAATTAAGCTTCGGGAAAGTTTAAAGTATTTATATTTCAAAATGTAATAAAGATAAAATTTTAAACGGCTTTACTGCACCACACAGAGAAAAAAATTCATTAGGATTTAGTACTGCATATATTATTATAATGTAAAGCCGAGTTTTATTATACCTTACTGACATTCTACATATTTACACTTTTCCAAGGTTATTAAAAAATGTAAAAATATTCAAGTATTTTTATCGAATCTATGGTCATTAATTTAAGGGTAGAATATCTTATTGTAGAAGCCAAGTAAATGGTTGCAAAAAAATGGTTCAAATTCAATATGTTCTTAAAACGGTAATTTATTATCGCCGTTAAATGCGTATGATTTAATGTCCTTGCCGCATGCGTGTGTGATGTGCGCGTAAAAACGGGTTTTGAACGTCAAAATGAAATACTCAATTTTTTTATCGCATTCGGAGAAGATCACACGGTGATAACTATTATTAAATTGTAGATAGAGTATTCAAATTCAAAATAATTAAAAGAGATTGTATTGTTTTTGCAATAAAATGTTCTTGGTTATACAAAATACGTAAGAAACTAATTGTTTTCATGATTTAAACTCGGATATATTATGAAACCGTATCAAACACAAAAACTCAATAATCTGATGCGAATTTTCGTATTTTTCAAATTTCTTGGATGGCAATTTAAAAATAGATTGTCACTGTAGATAGTATACGGCTTTATAGATAGGATATAAACAAATTGATTACACATGTTAGTTAAATATTTTGGAAACATACAATGAAATTTAGCTAATTCATTTAAAATGTTAACATAATATATTTAGATTACATAATAACAGAAGATTCAATTAAATTTGAGAAAATCATCAATACAATATCATAATTACTTAAACTTTTGTGTCTATATCTAATTATCATTAAATTAATTTGAATCTGTATTAGATTCTGCTTTTTCTACAATATCATCTTTATCTTGTTTTTCTTCAAGATCAACTTTTGTTTCTTCTTCAACTTCTCTATTTTTTGCATCTTTAAGATGTGACATATCTGGTAATTTTTCATTTGTAATAAATATACAAGCAATTGACGTAATTATTGAAAACCCAAGTGCTAAGTAAAAAACATTTCTTATACCTTTCATCATTTGTTGTTTTACAAATCTTTTCGCTTCTGGACTCAAATATTGGATCAATTCACTTGATTTTTGTAAACTTGTAAGATCAAACTTCGATAGTTCAGCTTTGATTGTTGAATTTGCATTTTCAACCGCTTTTTCAAAATTGTTGTTTAAAGTAGATTGGTATACAACATCGGCTAATGTTCCACCAATTGCAGAACTTATTGCTCTGGTGAAAGTAAGGAAAACAGTTGTCATAATCATACCACCTGGAGTTTTTGGAGCTTTGATTTGTGATGAAATAATTGATGGTTGCATTTGAAAACCACCAGCAACACCAACCAAGATTAATAATCCAACTTGTTTTGGAAATGGTGTATCTACATCCAACAATGTTAATAATCCACAACCAATTGGACCTAAAATACCAGAAAAGATATTAAAAGGTTTAACATATTTGAATCTTTGAATTAATACACCACAAGTCATTGATGATACAACAACTGAAATAATCGTTGGTAATAAATGTAATCCCGTACCCATTGCACTTGCATCTTTAATGTTTTGAAAATATATCGATCCATAAATCATAAATACAATAAACGTTGTGTAAATACCAGACATACTGAATGTTGAAACAACAATTTGTGGTGTCATTATAATTTCAGTACCAATAACTTGATTTTTTGAAAATCTGAAATTCCAAACACTAAAACCAATTAAAGTTACTCCACTTAATACAAAACATGAAATAACAGCACCTGAATCCCAAGGATATTCGCTAGTTCCAAAGGTTATTGCAAGTAATAATAGAACACAACCTGATATTAATAAAAATGTACCAAAATAATCAAATTCTTTCAATTGTTTTAAATAATTACCTTTTGGAGTTGGTGGTCTGAATGAATATAAAAAAACAGCAATGGCAACACCGCCAACTGGTAAATTAATATAAAATGCTCATCTCCATGAAACGTGAGATGTAAAAGCACCACCAATTAATGGACCTAAAACTGATGCAACAGCAATTGTAATTGAAACAATCGCCATACCAAATGGTCTTTTATCAATTGGAACAACTTCAGAAACAATGACAAAAGCTGATCCTTGTATACCAGCACCGCCTATACCTGCTAAAACTCTACCACCAATTAAAATATTCATTGATGAAGCTAGTGCACACATTAAAGAACCAGCTTCGAATAATACAACGGCAACTACCATTGTCCATTTTCTACCAAATATAATCGATAATTTACCAAATGGTTGTATAAATGTGGCCATAGTCAAGAAAAACCCTGAGGTTAACCAACCAACTCTTGAAAATGCATTAAATTCATTACCAACAGTGGTTAAAATTGTAACAACAATTGTTTGATCTAAAGCAAATAAAAATAAACATAAAAACAATGAAACAAAACACAAAATCAATTTAAATCCATGTAGATATTGATCATCTGTAGTAGTACCATCACCAGCATCTGATTCTTTAAATCTCTCTTTACCATTTTGACTTTCCAACTCAACTGGTCTAGGAGAAATTTTTCCTGTTAAAGAATCAATTTCTAAACTCTCTATTTTTTGAATTTCTTGTCTAGGTTCTGACATTATAGAAAAAAACTATAATGTTTTCAAAATTTGTAATATTCATAAATTAAATACAAGTTTAAACTGGCTTTATTGAACCATGCAGAAGAAAATTTACAATTAAGGTTTAGTTTTGCATATAAAAATTTTCCATGATATTAGTCTGGATTTCTTGAAACCTTATCGGATAAACTGAATATAGTATTTGAAATGTATATAATTTATTGAATCAACAGTCATTTATAAAAGTGTAGAATTATTTTATTTAAAAAGCCGAGTAATTGGTTGCAAAAAATGCTTTAATTTGTATTTTCCTAAAACGGTAAGTTCTTATCACCATATAACGCGTAGTTAATTTTTGATCCTCTTGCCGCATGTGTGTATACAAACAAGTTTAAACGTTCTATACCTCGAAATTAAATAATTACAATAATAATGGATAGTAAATTGGAATGGTGAAGTCAATTTTAAATTTTAAGTTTAAAAAATTTGTTTTTTCTTTTTGTACAACCGTGGTTAGATTTTCAAACGAGTTTATCAACGGTTTTATTACTGAATCAATTATTTAATGCATTTGGTAGTAAAATAATCGAATGGTGATTTAAAATTAAATTGTTATTGTATATGACTAGATTGGACACTCGTGTGAATTGAATTAAACCCATCATTAAAGGTTTCGTAACCTGTTTAAAATAGGCATTTAGCAGCTTATTATAATTGATTTTGACTCGTAAAAAATTTTGATTTGTTTCGATAATTGTATCAAAACTTGAGTTGAATCAACAAATTATAATTGTTACTTTTAATTAGAATTTTAACGATATCTAGATAAGTAACAAGTCATCAATAGTTGAAAATGGTTTTATGATTGAAATCTATTAGTTTTGACTAAAAACCAATTAATAATATGAGTCAATATTCTACGTGTGTACTTCTTTGATCATCTAGATGCAGCTTCAATCGCTTTATAAAATCGTAATTGTAGCTCGAAAATACACTAAACCAATAGCCAAAATTAAAACAATTTGCTAGAAAGAACTTCGAAATAGTTGTTAATGAAATATATAATACAAAATACTTAGTAATATCTTACATAATACAACATGACAAAATTTTGAAAATTTAATTTTTAAAATTAACTACAAAATGTAATTAATTCAATAGGTTCAAAAATAATTTAGAATGCATTTCAAACAACTGAAAATAATATTCTTTACAATACTTTTTGTTTTAAATAGTTGAAACTACTCAGTATGTTAGATTTTTCATACATGTATATCTGTAATCAAAATTTTGTTAAACTACAAGTAAGCAACCTCAATATTTCATTAAATTTGTTTTTATAGAGTAAAATTTGGTAACAAAATATAATACGTTGTATAGTGAATAATAAAGATAAGTGTCACTTTGTGATATAAATGGTATGAAACTCAAAGCAAAATAGGCTCTGATATTATAATATTGTTTTTCTTGAACAGTAAATTGATATTAAAACAATCTATGGTCTCTAAATCGATGTTTGAGCTTGTAAAACCAGTTATCTAAAATTGAGCATTTGTAGATTCGAACCACTAGATATTTAGTTTTTCTAACTAGGGGGACCTTTTTGTGTAATGTAAAACCACTTGGCCAAAATTGGTAGTAAATTTTATACCAATATTACGTAATTTTTTGCAGCTTGTTACGTAATGTTTACAGGTAGTGTACATCAAACAATTTCTAAATTACGTAACAAACTGCAGAAACTTACATAATATTTGTGTAGATTACACTACTAATTTTGGCCAAGCGGTTTCACATTACACAAAAAGGTCCTTAGTTAATTTTTCTGACTACTCTGTAGTTCGAATCTCATAAAACTTAAATGTTCAAACATCATTTTATAGCTTGATTGTACACGATTCAAACATGAAAACCAATTAAACATTTTATTTAGAATGTAAAGTTTTCAAAAATCTTAATTATATAGCTGATTTACAAGGTGATAGCTAGAAATTTTGTCAATCAAATTTTTCTATTGTTCCAATACAATACAGAATATTTTCCAATTCTGAAGCTAGAACCTCGAAAGCCTAACGAATATCATCACAATTATTCAATGGTAGCTGAATACTTAATATGCTTCTATTTTTAATTCAAATCAGCTAATTTTCTTCTTCACACATTGTCATCATTCCCATGGTTCCAATATTGAAATTTTATAATCAATATCGTTTTCAATTTCAATTTTCTCAATCATGCATCATCAAAGTATCCTAGATTCATAGGATAACATTTTTGAAGTTTTCTTTGTCGGATCATTCTGATGTTCGTACAAGTGTTTACAAATGGTAAGTCTTCATAGATTTGATGTGAGTTGATTACTTATTCAATATATGAATAAGAAATTCATCAATTGATTTCAGACCCGAGATGTCAAGTTGAGATTGGTCGATGGCAACGTACCAGAAAATACTACCAAACATCTACAATCTTCAAAGAATGCTATCATACGCTCAATTGAGTGATGATCAAATTGCTACCCTTTGTTAGTCATCTTTCCCAAATAAAATTTCTATTTACACTTCATTTTCGATTTTGTGCCCAGGTGGGACAATTTTTTTTTTTTTTTTTTTTATCAATTTGATCTATTAACAAATTTTTCAATGAGTTTAATTCAATTTTTAAGTCAAGAGATTGGGTTCTCATCATTGATCCAATCGAATAAAGATGTGCATATAATCATTTTATTACGAATGATACGATTAATAGGATTTGGAGCAACATCATTAATCCTTGTATTATATCTTAAATCATTGACATTTAGTGAAGAATTAATTGGAATATTTTTAACCATTACATTCATTGGAGATTTAACAAAATCATTTATAATCAATTTATACACAGATTATATTGGACGTAAAAAGACTATGATTTTATGTAATTTATTAATGGCACTCACAGGTATTAGTTTTATAATGTTTAATAATTTTTATTTACTTGTTATAATTGCAATGATGGGGATTTTAACACCAAGTGGTGGTGAAGTTGGACCATTTCGTACAATTGAGCAAAGTTCAATTGCATCATTAGTCAGTCATGCATATCGATCTGATATTTATGCATGGTATCATTTTCTTGGATCATTTTGTAATGCCCTTGGTTCAATTTTAGCTGGTTATATTATTGATTATACAGTCAATGGTGGATTTGATATTATAGATGGTTATAAATTTGTATTTTTGGGGTTTACAATTTTAAGTATTGTTTCAATAATTTTAACTTGTTTCATTAGTGAATCAATTGAAATACAAATTAATAATAATGAAACTACTCAATTGTTACAAGAACAAGGTGAGATTGAACCAATTAAACAATCTAGACTTAAGTTCTTACCACATTTGACACCTGATATTTATTCAATTGTTATTAAATTATCATTATTATTTGGTTTAGATTCATTTGCTTCATCATTAACCCCATTATCTTGGCAATCATATTATATTAATAATAAATTTCATTTAAGTTCATCATTTTTAGGTTCAATTTTTTTTATAACTGGGATTATTGCAAGTTTTACAGCTTTAGGAAGTACTTCATTATGTAAAAGAATTGGAGCTGTTAAAACAATGGTTTTCACACATTTACCTGCTTCAATTTTATTATCATTTGTACCATTACCAAAACTGTTATATGTTACATTAACAATTTTAATATTACGTAGTTCAACTCAATCAATGGATGTTGCTCCAAAACATGTATTTTTAGCTACATTAGTTGCTGATCATAATCGTACGGCAGTATTTGGATTTGTCAATGTTATAAAAACTTTAGCACAAGTTGTTGGTCCAACAATTGTTGGATTTTTAACAAAGAATAATTTACAATGGATAAGTTTTGTAATTGCTGGTTCATTAAAATCAATTTATGATATAGGAATGTTAATTACATTTATTACATACAATAACCATGCAGTACATTAAATAGATATTTATTTTGAATCTAATATTTGTTGTACAGTTTCAATAACAATTTGATCCAATTTTTTAAATTCATAACCTAATAAATCTCTTGTTTTTGAATTATCTGTTTTAGCCAATTGTTTAATATCATCTGGTCCAGTACCTGGATTACCTTTAATTAAATTCAATTGTGGGAAATTCTTATTAATAATATCTAAAATTGTTTGTACACTAAATGGACCATTTGTGACATATAATCTTTTATTAATAACAGAATCATTTTCAAGTGCAAATACATGAGCTTTTGCAACATCATGAGCATCAATATATCCACCTTTTGTATTTTCAAAATCATCCATACCTGTATTAGCTTTACGTTTTAATAAATCACCAATTATATAACCATTTGAATTATTTAAATGTTCTGGATCACAATGATATGGTTGTACACCAAAGATAAATGATGGATTAACTACAATTAAATCAAATGTTGAATTATTGTCTTTAACAAATTCCCATGCTTTCTTTTCAGCAAATGATTTAGCACCATAATATGCTGATATTACATCTTTAATTGCATCTTGATAACTAATTCCATTCCAATCAGTTTCATCAAAGCTTAATTGATTATTTTGTTCATCTGCATTTGAAAAAATTGCAGCATCTGAACTTGTAACAACTAATTTCTTCAATTCAGGATGAAATCTTGTTGCATTTAAGATATTTTCTGTACCTTGAATTGCTGGAATGACTAAATCTTTTTCAAAATCAGTTGTTTCATAAAAAAATGGTGATGCAACATGTAAAATATAATCAATATGTGGATGTTTTTGTAAACTTTCATCAAATGCATTTGGTGTTGATAAACTTTCAACAATATCATATGAAAAATCAGGATTATTAATTAATTTAACTAAATTATCACCTTTTTCCTTTGTACGAACAGTTCCAATAACTTTATAATCTTTGGCAAGTAATTGTTTAATAACATGTTGAGCTAAATACCCAGTAGCACCAGTAACGTAAACAATTGACATTTTTAAACTTTGAAATTTGAAATTATGAAATTTACACCAGTTATTTATAATTTTGTACCGCGCGTTGACGGTTTCTGGAATTAGCTAATTCAAACGGTTTCGGCTCCACAACGGATCATTATACCTAATTAAGACAAGCGAGAAGAATAATCAAAAATCTAAATAAATATTTTTATCATTATACAATTTCATTTCTAACATACCAATTATCATTTTTCAAATTTTTATGATTTATATCATAATAATAATCCCATGGATCTTTTCTAAAAATTGGTAAATCTTTCATTTCATAATCTTGAGCCATATCTAAATCTTGATTCATTTGTTTATGACGATTGGTACATTCTTTTACAATATTATATTCATCTTGTAAAACTTTTGAATTACATGCACCTCTTAATGTTAATTTTTTCTTATACTTGTCAAATCTCAGTTTTAACCGTTTAGGCTTATGCATACATATATCATCATTAACCCACATATTCAAATCAGTTTGATAATTATAACCATTATAATTTAAATTTTTCATTGCATTTTTACCATATTTTTCAATCAATGATTGATTTACTTTATTTGGTATATATACAGATGCACCTTCAAAATAATTATGTCTAATAGGTAATAATTGATCTAATTTATGCCAATTCCAATTTTTACAATGGACTGACATTGTTGAAATATCAAAATTTGATGGTGGTGGACTTTCACTATGAGATAATGCAGTAATATCAATATATAAACCTGAATTTATATCAATAAATCTTGCATCAATAAATGATTTCCCATTACCTTGTCTAATGTAAGTTGGTGCAATTTCTAACCAATACCTTGCATTTCCAAATTTAGGATTTTCAATAATCAAACTCTTGTTGAATTGTTTACCTAATTTATCTAAATGTTGTATTGGCATTTGTATATCAATATCAGTATCCCATGGCATATTTAATCCATTAAAAGCCCAACCTAATAAACTACCATGATTAATCCAACTTGCAAATTCATGTACTTGAGCAAATTGAAACCATGTACGTATCATATGTTGTAATATACTTTGTCGTTCACGATCCCCAATATATCTTTTGAAAAAGGGATATGCAATGTGATGTGAATTACCTTGTAATAAATCAGTATAAATCCAAGCATATTTAAAATATCGATCTGTTGTATCAACTAAATGATTATTTGAATATTCAAGAAATTCTAAATATTTTAATTCATTTTTTGAAATTGTAAAATTATTTAATTTTTCTTGTAATTGAAATATCTCAACATCAGGTTTAAAAATGAAATCTTCAAGTTGTATATCAAGTTTAGGTTTTAAATTTGTAAGATTTTTAGATTCAAAATTTAGCGATTCTGGATTTATTTGATTTAATTTTGATATTAAATGATCACTAGTTACAATATTTATAGATTTTTCATTTGTACCGAATCTTTTTTTACCAATAACTGGAATTTTAATCAAAGAATCATCTGTCATGGTTATTAATTTCTCAGGTATATCTTTTTCACAATATAAATTCACCATACCTCTATAAATTTTTGTATAATAACCTTCTAACCAATGACTATTTACATTACCAAATTGACGTAGATCTAAATCACAGAAATTCCCACTTGGAGATGAATTTCTTGCCTTATTTAATAAATGATTTGCATTTGATAAATCAATCCAATCATCCCAATGGAAATAAATCCCTTGACTATTACCAATACTTGATAATTGATTATTTTGTGATTCAATTAGAAAAGTATATAAATCAAATAATGAATTCTTTGGATTGAAATTTGATAATTTATGTTGAATTAATCCATTATATTGTAATTGTGATTGATTAATTTCAGTAGTTAAATAAATTTGTATAGTTTTAAAAATACATAGTAATAGTAGTATAAATGGTAAAATATGTTTTAATTTCTTAATTGTAAATCGTGGTAAATGATGATTATTTAAATATTGATCTTTTATTAGTTTATGATTATTAGTTGGTTGAGGTTGATGATGGGAATTATGATGATGATACTTTCTCATTAGTTATTATAATACAAAGGATATATGATGATGAAGTTTAATTTGAAATGAAGTTATAAAATGAAGAAAGAATTGTTGTATAAAAATGAAAATATTAAAAGTAAATTAATTTTGCTATTTCATTTTTAAATTTTCAAGTTTTAAAGAAAATTATTATAATGAATAAATGATGAAATCTGATTATTTTATTATTATACAACCAACAAATAACGCCTTGAAAGAAGTAAGATATTATAAAACACTGATTATGTCTAGATGAAACTACAATATCAGAAATTTATCATAATTTCACCATTCATTCTAATACAATTTTTTTGATTGAAATATCTCGAGAAAATGAATGATTTTACAACCATCATTATTGCTACCACTCGTGTGATTGAAATGAAAAAAAAAAAAAAAAAAAAAAATTAAAAAAAAATATTTAAAAATAAAAATCAAATTTATGCAACATGAGTTAAATATTTAAGATTCAAAATATTGTTAAAATATATTTTTAAACAATATGAAGAAGAATAATGTTACAGCCTTGTATCATAACTATACAATAGATGACTAAGAAATGAAATGATGACCAGCTGACTTCATAACTCAAACAATTAGTTGTTATTGTTGTCTTGTGATATATCTTCAGACCAAATGAATAAAATATAATCAAACATAATCTTACAGCATAATTATTCTGAATCCCAGAAAAAAAGGTACAGTATACCCATCAATATATCAAAGTATCATCTGTATTAAACTTTAAACTCTTAGACTAAAGTAGGAAAGGGGAAGGGGAAGATGTTGAGGTTGCATCAGATTCATAGAGATGGTTATTTATATTTTTCTTTTTTTTTTATAATGGTTGCAAACCATCGCATCAGCTGCGGCTTTATCCAGATTTTGTGGTCGAGGTAACTGAAAAAAATAAAACGAGGACCCTTGTGTGATGAACATAATGATTACTTTTTGTTTCATTTACTTTGTCCAAGGTCTTACATTTGATATGTTCTCATAACATATTTATAGTTTTCGAAATAGGTTGATGACTTCATTCTTATATCAAGTGGAAACTCTGTTTCTTATATAATTATTTTTCCGGTTGCAAAAAAAATAAATTTAGTTGAACTCTTGGCATATTTTTTGTGTTATTTTAATTCCCGATGGGACGGAATTTTTTTTTTTTTTCGACCCAATTTTTTTCTTTACACAGCCACTTTAAAATTATCGTCTTAAATTCCAACTCCATACAAATTTATTTGAAATGTAAATAAATAAACAAAGAATTGTACCTTATTCTTTTAAATCAAAAACGTGTTTTTGTTTCACTACAACTATACAACTTTGTCAATTGTTTCTAAGCCCTTTTTCCTGGTAAAAGAGTTGAGTTAATTCACCGAATTTAATCAGATTATAATAATAATATCATTTGTAAATTCTAAGCCTTGATGATGATGGGGTTGTAAATGCCATCATATTCAAATGCCATCGTGATCAAATGCCATCAAATCTCTACAACCTTTCAATCTTTTAAATAAATTAAACTTTTTTATATTAATAGCTAGCTAAAACTATATCATGCAAATGGATCAAAAAACCATTCAAAACTTGTATTTCTAAATACTCTCATACCCATAGTACTACCATTTACAAAATCATAATTTAATCTTGATTTTATAAATTTTTCATCCAATTTAGTTATAACCAATTTATGTATAATTGTAAACCATATAGTTGCATAAAACATACCAACCAATAAATCTAATCTCCAATGATGATCCAAATATATTGTAGCCCACCATTGTAAAATTACAAAGAATAAACTTGATAATTTTAAAATTTTAGTTGATGAAAAATAACATATGAAATATAATGTCATTACAGCCATTGCTGAATGTAAACTTGGAACTGCACCAAACACAATTGGTGATGCATGAAATCCTTTTGAATTTAAATGAGTACCTAATGCAATATCTACTCTTGTTAATCCAGCTGCATATCCCTTCATATTATAATCTCCAACTTTATCTTCACCATACATGTGAATAAACCATGGTGGTGCACATGGAAATAATAAATGAGTTAAAACACCACATATATTTTGAAATCCTAATGCAAATCCATATGCTTTAATTGCACCTGGTTCATGGAAAATATATAACCATACAGCTGTTAAAATTGGTACAGTTATATGACCTAATACATATGAAGTCCATGCTAATAAATCTTTCCATACTGCAAGTGGATCTTTTAACCAATAATCAAAATTAAGTATAAACCATGAAGATGCAATTAATAAAGGTGGGGCTAAATACCATGAATTTTGAGGTTTAAATGTTGTTTTTGAAATCATTTTTTCATTAGTCTTGATGACATTATCTATAATTTCTTCTTGTTGTAAATTTCTAATTAATCCAAATGATTGATTTTGATTACAATGTGAATCATTTTGGAAATCAATTGGCGGTAATTCTAATTTATCAGTACAATCTTCATCAAATGATGTCATTTCAATATCAAATGATGAACTAGAAGAAGCTTCTGTTTCTTCTTCATCTTCTTCATAAAATTCTAACTTATTTGATACATTAACACTATTTTTCTTTATTAGTGATTTATTCTTGTATGTTTGTTTTAATTTAATCTTGTATAAACCAAAATATAATAAGAAACTAATTGATAATAAACATAATATTGTTAGTATACCACCAATAATTGTACTAAACATATATGTATCTAATCTATAAGGTAATTTAACATGAATTGGTGGTCTTATATCATTGGGTATTAATCCAGCATTTTTAAAAATTAATAACCATATAAAAATAGGTCCAAATCCAATCCAAAATTGTAGAATTAATTGAAAAATATTTCGTTGATTTAATCCTGACCAAAATGTACGATATATGAATTGATATATGAATAAAAATGGTTTTATAAATGTATTAACCATGATGATGATATGATAAAGTAATTATGAGTTGATTGATAGCAAAATAATGAGATATCTGCTAATATGATATGATATGAGATTATATGCAAATTTTAAAAAATTAATAAATATTTCAATCAATAATAAAATTAAAAGGTGGAGAATCTTGAAAATAAAATGTTGGAAATGAATCGATATATTATGTGAATGATGAAATTATCCCAAGATAAATGATGATGATACTTGAATGAAAGATGAAAGAAGAATGGTTGAAATGAAAGAAGGCAAAAAGAAAAAAAAATTAATTAGATTAGATGATGATGGTTGTTAAAAAAATAACAAACAAACAATCAAAACTTCAACTTCAAGCTAACAATACTTTGTCTCTCTTTGTCTTCCTTACTATAATAAATTTTAATATTATGGAATTTCGCTAAATCAATAATATCCGACATCATTTAAATTTTTTTTATTTTTTTTTTTTTTTTATTTTATTATTTATTATTTATTATTTTTTATTTTTTTTATTTTTTTTAACTGCAAAAATTAAATTATTCACTTTATAATTAATAATAATAATTTGTTCAATCACCAGAACCCGAAGAACAAACTAAACTTATATGACTGAGAAACATAAGAAAAGAATTTGTGATAATCTATCTCTTATCGATCTAATCTAATCTATGTTTCCCCATCTTATTAAAGTTAAAGTGGCGTTGAAATTTGATATAGAAAATTTGACAAGAAAAATTAAATTAAATTGAAAAACAAAAAAAAAAAGAATTACTAACATAATAAAATTTGAAAATCAGTGTTAACAAAACCTAGTTCCCCGTAATGCAATAGAAGTTAATTTAACTATGATGAAAATTGTTATTTCTGGTTATGAATCGTTTCAAATTTATTAATTTTTTTTTTTTTTTTTTTTTTTTGTTTATTTTTCAATTTGCAGCATCAATTATTTTTTTTTTTTTCTGTTCTTTAATTCTAATTTGCCGAATTTTTGGTAGTGTGACAATAAACACTACTGGTTGGATTGATTTACAACTAATTTGCTTCAACTATCAGTATCAACGTACTAAACTAATAAAGAGTATGTTGTTTGATTCATCACTCCACTTCGACAAGATGAAGTTGTTTATAAACAAGAAATAATTAATAGCAACAACAACACAACACATAGTATGTACCAAATGTCAAGTTAGTGTAATACACGGTTATGTATGAAACAAATTCATAAATTAAAATTAAATTCTAATCAAAACAATAACAAAGTTGGTTGTGTATAGCCTTACATTCTTTTATCTCCTCCTCCTTTTCTTTCTTCGACTTCCTCCTACGCATAAACAAGACGACAAATGGCATTATAAAAAGTTAAAATCTTTATCCCACTTAGTTACTTCATCAAGTAATTATAAAAACATAAACAAATTCTTTCATTTTTTTACGCATCACCTTTTACTTTTGTGTTATTTGTTTTTTTTTTCTTTTTCTTCATATGGTTTTATGACGTAATTTAACTAATTTTTAATTTATTGTTTATTGTTTAAATTCTCGATTTCTCGATTTTTTGGAACCATCACTCGTACTACTATTACTATTATTAATTAATGGTTAACCAATTGTTATTTTCATTAAAGTTTAAAAAGTTTAACTTTATATTTGAAATATGAAATATGTAAAAGAAGGCTATATCATCTACACACGACTCAATGAAACGAAACTTTTCTGTATGTTGCACTCACTTACTCAACATATGCAATTAATTTACTTTGACTGCATTAATTGAAATTTTTTTTTTTTGCAGTTAACCCTTGATTATTATTGATGATGATGGTGTTGATTATGCATTTGACAACAAGATCAATTACATAACCCCTCCATTTTTCAATCTTGACAGTAGCAATCTTTGATCAAACTTCTTCACTTATCTCCGTCTGCTCAATTTACACTATAGATTGACGTTTTTTTAACAAAATAATTGTTTCATCAATCTCTTTACCTTTGAGAGATAACTTACTCGATATACAGTCTATATTTCAAAATAGAAATTTTAAACTAGTTGTCATTTACGAAATCGATAATTAATTGTACCTGGCAATTTATAAAATACGTCTAGATCTTTCGTATTTTAGTTTTTGAATTTTTAAACTCAAAAGGATAACTCGGAGAATTTTTACATACTCTTTTTCAAACTGATTATTAATTTCAATTTTTACCCTTGATATTACTTGCTGTCTTGTCTTGTTTTTGTTACATCTTTATTATTATATTTTCTACGGATATTTTTCCATTTTCCTTTGAAATTATTTCCGTATTCCATCTCTTTTTTTCCGTTTGGTTATATCCTATTTTCCGCATGTAACCGGATTCAATGTGAAACAAGCATCTGATGGATTGATTATTTATTGTTTACAGAAACTAAAGTTATACAATACGCTAACCAATGATCAACACTTTATTATTGTATTTCTGTCTTTTCCTGCATCAAATTGATTGAATATGTATAGAAGTGATTTATAAATCTTACGATCTTGTTTCATCTAATTTTGTAACTTTAATTCAATGAATTTATATCTTACATCTAGATATAATTTGAGTTTTAAATTAAATTTGCAACCAATTTAAATCTTTTGATGTAAAAATTTTATTCTTTGAACTAATGTTTGATTTGTTGTATCAAAACTGATGTAGTTTGTTGCTGTATTTGGATAGAATTCTGATCAGTTGTTACAGACACCATTATTTAACAATAATCACTAGACAATACTACAATATATATATAGGAGTTGATCATTTTAAGGCTTAGTACGTTATAATTGATTAACAAAATACCACATTGATTTAGACTAATGACTCCATCCCTATTATCCATTAACTTACTAATGTTTAACTTTTTGATTATTTCGCTAATTTTTGAATTTTTAGGTTTTAAATTGGATAATTTTGTAGATAAATTTAACAAGATTAACTACAATTGACAAAATTAAAACAAACAAAGCATCAATCAATTAAATAACTAATTTAATTTAATGGTGGATATGTATTTATGGTTTAATTGTGTAAATTAGAGTATTAAGAAGCCGCTTAAAACTCTGTGTATTTACAGATTCGAACTACGCATTAGCTAGAAAAACCAACTAAGGATCGTTTTGTGTAACGTTTTCCACTTGGCCAAATTAAATAGTGTATTGCGCTCAGAATTACATAATAATTTGCAGGTTATTACATAATGTTTACAGGTAGTGCAAAAGTGTCAATTATTTAATTACATAATTTGTATTGAAATATTACATAATAATTATTACGTAAGAATCAAGCACAAATTATGTAATTTCAAATTCGTGCATTTTTGCCAAATCTATATTACGTAATTTGTGTTAGATTCTTACATAATAACGCTTACATAATAATTAATTAAATATTACACAATACAAAATTAACATTTATACACTACCTGCAAAAATTACGTAACAAAATGCAAAATATTATGTAATATTGTGCTAGTTTACACTACTTAATTTGGCCAAGTGGAAGTATATTACACAAAAAAGTCCTTAGTTAAAAAAACTAAAGGTGACATGGTTCGATTCTCCATAAGTGTTACATGTTTTTATTGATTTTACAAGGTTTATAAACAAGGAATTGGTTTCATTTGGGTTAAATCAATATTCTAGTTACTTGAAGTACACAATCTTCATAATTGACATGGTTTTAAACAAATATAATCTTGTAGTTTTATATATATCAATAGATCAATATGAGAAAAATTTTACTAGAATAGACTACAAATTGATTTAAATGTAATAAATTATGTTATATTAACTACTATTATTGCAAAATGCAAAGATATCAAATTTATAAAATGATAGTTTTCCAAAAATTAAAAGTTGCCAGTACAAAGAATGATTTTCATTGTAAAACTGACAAAAAGGATTTAGTACTCAATCCAATCGTATCAATTGGATTGGTTCTTTTCACATTTAAATATTTTAAATACGTAAGTTAGTTCATAAAATATATTTTATGGCCAAATATTTCAAGGTGTTAAATAATCAATTCTTCAAATATATGATTTATTAACAATTATTTGTTAATTTAATAACAACTGCAATTTGTTAATATATATATAATTATCTCTATTGAATCCACGTCTTTTCAACGACGTTTGAATTATATCAAACGCGTCTCTTCAATAATGTTTGAATTGTATCAGAACGACGCTATCAAGTAAACTCGTGTAAAATCAATAAATTTAACGCCACTCAGTAAATTTCATTTCATTTATTGATTCCTGAAGTGAATTTGACAAACGCTTTTCAAGATCATGAATAGGTTCCAACTGGTGAAATAAATGTTAACAAAGGTCCATCAGCGCCACGTATTGATACGGGGATTTCAATCCAATTGAAACAAAAAATTCCATATGGGATGATAACACAAAAAATCTACTTGTTAACTCTATGAATGAATTACATCAAAATAAAATTTATGTTGGTTCACCTGGTTATTGGAGTAGGGTTGAATCTTATGTTGGTTTTAACGCTAAAATTTGATTTATAGAAAATGGTTGTAAATTTTGATTAATTTTATTTTCCGTTTGATTTAAGAGCAGATTGAAATATGTACACTACCAATCCAATTTTTATTTGATTACATAATCAACAGTACATTAATAATTGAGTGGGGCCAATGCATATACCACAAAACTTAGTTTTTTAATTATTGGATCACAACCCAACAACATACGAGATATCTCCACTTTGACTACACGAAAAGAGATGCAGTTGGTTCGTATACATTTAGTATAAATATCAGCCATGATTCCCCTTTGTAATTTTTTAATTAATCAATTTTCGTGATTGTCTAAAGGTCATTTTGGCTACGTGTTCCACTTTTAATATTGTTTGTTGGCTTTTCCAAGTAACAATCCAGGTTTTAAAATTTGTCATGTCATCATTCATAAGTGATTATAAATCTTATGATTTATAAAATTTTCATTTGGTATTAGCCAATGAATTTTAGAGTATTGACGAATCCATGAGTGATTAGACCGAGATCGTTTGTTGTTTATTCAACAAATTATTCAAGTCTTGCATGCTCATGTATTTTGCATTATTCGATTGATTCATTTACTAATAATTGAAATTTATAATTCAAGTTAACAATCAGCTGCTCAACTTCTACACAATAAATCAACTACATGGTCTAATTTGGTGTCATTTTTAATGAACCGAGTATTGATGGTTGGGTATGATACTTTTTTCTCTCATTTATAGTCAAACCTCAATCATTTGTTGGAGTTATGCCATTGATCGATGATAATTGTATTTTCTATATTTAAAAAAATTTTCCCTTATCTATTTTAAATAACATTAGCCATCAAAATGGAAAGGATATCTTGTTTCTTTTACTAATGTATTTGTATTTTTAATTGTCATTTCTAATTAGTTACATTTAGTAATTTTGATTTTGTAACATAAATACAGTTGTGAATTAGTTGATTTTGTTCTTTCAAAACAAATTATAAAAGTTTCATAATTTATTGCCTTTGTTTGAAAATTGACAACTTTTTTTAATTAGCCACAATGAAGAATAATCATCAATAAATAAGTAAAAAATATGAATTTAAACTTGGAATTGTTACTGATAGATAGTAAAAGCTTATACTCAAAATATTTTACATATCACACGCGTGAAAATGATACCAACATCTTTATAAATCATACTTGTTTTATACAATATATTGACATATCATGTAACATTACCAGCCCCTTTAATTGTTTCTCAATACTTCAATCGAATTTCAAAAGTTAAATTTTTTATCAGTAAACTAATCAATGTTTATATATAGGAATATTGATAAGAGAATTAATTAATGTATGATAGCTTAAAATAAATACAATAGATAAAGAAGATAAGGCAAAAAAAAGTTTTGCAACCCAAGCGTGCAATTGTTCAAAAATACTTCTACAATAAGATTGGAAAGCTTAAATTTTAATATTACTAGTGAAGTAAAGTTACTGTAATATTCAGTCTCTGAAAAGTGAGGTTAGAACATGCAAAGAAATGTATCAGTTGGTTTTAGTTCAATAGAAGATCAAATCAAGGAATAATCATTCAATAGTGTAATATTTTAGTTCAAATTTTTGTTTGAATATCTGTGAATTATCATTTTTACTCATTTAAAATATTTAAAATTTTGAACGAAAAGAAATGTTCTAAAAAAGTTATTAGTCTAGCTTTTTAACGGTACAATTATGATATTATTAGTAAAACTATAAAGCAAGTAATTAAGTTTTTTAATGGTATAACAGATTGAAAAAAGGTGAAAAAAAATAACTATAGAGAAGCAAAAAAAAAAGGTTTTCCGATTTTGTACTAGATCTGTCATAAATAAGGTTGCAAAATTTTTCAGATTAATTTAGCATAAGACAGTTAACTGCCAATAATTCTCTCAAACCGTGTTTTGATAGAAACTATTATTACATACAATATATTTAGATTAATTAATAATTAATTGGATTTACTTAAAGTATTAAAAACGTTTTCCTTCGTAAATCCATCAAATTTTACGGCATGAAAAAATAATAAAAAAAAAAATAATTAAAACAATTAATTTTGTGTTATCTTGTATTTTTTGTGTTATTTTTAATTTTTTTTTCACTTTATTCTCTGAACTCAAAACAATTAATAAATTATATTAAGGCAGACACTTTGAAGATTGCATTTACGCTGATGATATCACCATGAGTTTTGAAGTTCAATGATCAATACCAGGTAGATGAGTATGAAGTTTTAAAATGAGCTAATAGCAATTAGATGAAGAGATGAGATGATCCAAATTTTAAAAGAAATATTAGGTATAAATTTAATAAGGGTTACAAACGATTCTAATTTTCTTGTTTAGAGAAAGTCATCAACATCATCATAAGGAATTGTACTACTTAACCTCGTGTGACTTTTATATTCAACAGAATAGGTTAAGTAATGGTTAATCAACTTACGGTAATAAAAGTGTAGATGGAAGTGAGATGGAATACCAAGAAAAGTTCAATTTAAATAGAATATAATCTAAACCTAACAAAAAAAGGGCGTGTAAAATAAAAAATGAAAAATTAATAAAAAGCCTTAACAACGTGGGCATAAATTAATTAGACCAAGCGGCTCTAAATTTACGTCTAAGCTAAGGAGCTGGTGGTGAGCGGGTGGCGTGTCTCAAATTACAAGAAACGTGGTCCAGAAAAAATAAAAAAAAATAATTTTTAGTCTGCTGCCCTTGCAAGTATCAAATGACACAAAATATATTAAAACAAATTATATGCATAAAAACAGGCTGCAAATTATATAATCACAATGTACACTTAAGCATAGATGCGTATCATCTTTTATTTTATTTATAACATGAAACACACGTGGGTTTTCATACATGTTTAACTTAAAACTTAACAACACTGTTTAATCTCTTACGAACAAATATACTTATGGTCATATAATCTTTTATACGAAAAGATTTATTATATGACAAACGAACATTTGTGTGTAAATTATATAACGCGTTTTTAAGTCCATAGGCGAACGTATGGTTATAACTCGTATAATTTTTTTATTGTAATCGACCCTTTCTCTATTCCGTTTATTATATCATCATATATATATATCATATAACAGAGTGGTTTCCAAAGATTATTGACTGGTACCTGAACTTAACCACATCCCTTGAAGAATACATCAATTGTGTCAAATATATTATTCTTGTTTTTTCTTAACTCTTGAACCGTTGCCAATTTTTTTTTCTTACCAAGAAGTTTAATAGAAATGGTTGCAAAAAAATTTATCAAACACTCTTTATATTAAATAAAAGCAGCAGATCTTGTAAGAGAATTATAACGTAACAAGATGCACAAAACTTTGTATAACAATTGGGGTATCAATATGCAAGCGAATAACTTAAAACAATGAAAAAAATTTAAAAAATGCCGATATCTAAATTATGTAGTATAATGTCATGGGTGTATATATAAACCACATGGTAATCAAATCAAATTGCCGCCTCGTTTATTGGCCAACTTTTCATTATCTCTTTATTTGATTAATATTCTTAGATACATAATACTATATATGTCAGAGAAAAGAAAGAGAAACCATGATTAGATAATTGATTTGACAGCATTATCATCATTATAACTTCCATCATGATTAGGTAAATGAGTGTGAGTTAATAATTGAGCCCACGAGACTTTGATTTTTTAGTATAATTTTCTTTTTTTTTAAATAAAAATTATTTACTATTAAATATCAATTTGCGCTTAATTATCATCACTTGAATATTATGTACATTTCTATTTTAAAAGAGTTGAGCGGGTACAATTACTATGATTGTGATTAAAATCAAACACGATGGGTCAACCAAATATCAAAGTTTAAAAGATTAAATGTAAAATATTCATTGATACTTTGGGTTTATCTTTTGATATTTTGTTTTTGCCGTATACTACTAAACTTTAAAAAAGTTTAAATTATTATTTCATTTTATTAACAATTGATTAATCTCTATTATTCTTATTTAACTAGTTGGTTATCTTATTGGTAGAAAACAATATTGTTTAAGATGGGCATCTCTTAATTAGTTCATGGTTATAAAACAACCAAACTTTCATATCTTATAATTTCTATTCAAAAAGAAAGAAATTTATAAATTTAATTCATTATGCATAAAATTTAAGTTAGTCTACAGAAATATTTTTAAACTTTTTTTTTTTTTTATTTAATTTTTATTTTTTTTTAAAATTTTATAATAATAAGTTAATTAATTAATTTTAAAAATTGTATAGTTAAATGAATATACTTATAAAATTTGAATATATAAATACAATTGAAAATTTCCAGATCTTTTACTTCTTTTTGAATTGTGATTATTTACTATTAATATTCAACCCTACTTTATCTCAATTGAGTTTTACATTTATTGCACTACAAGAATAGATAGATAGATATTACATATATACACAATGGTTGCTGATATAACTGCTCAACGTGCTGAAGTAAATCAAGGTGGTGGTAAAACCGCTTTTAAAGATTATTTGGGTAAATTTGCTGATGTTGAAGATCCATTAGAAAGAAGAAGATTAGCTTTAGAAGAAATTGATAGAGCTGGATTTGGATGGACACAAGTTAAAATGATTATGATTGCTGGTGTTGGGTTTATGACTGATTCTTATGATATCTTTGCCATTAATTTGGGTATGAATATGTTATCATATGTTTATTGGGGTGGTAAAGTACCAGATTCATCAAATACTTTAATGAAAGTTTCTACATCAGTTGGTACAGTTATTGGACAAGTTGGATTTGGTACAATGGCTGATAAAGTTGGACGTAAAAAGATTTATGGTTTAGAATTAATTATTATGATTTTTGCAACAATTGTTCAATGTACTTTAGGTGAATCACCAGCTATTAATTTCGTTGCTATATTTTCAACTGTTAGAATTTTAATGGGTATTGGTATTGGTGGTGATTATCCTTTATCATCAATTATTAGTTCAGAATTTTCAACTACTAAATGGAGAGGTGCAATTATGGCTGCAGTTTTTTCAAATCAAGGTATTGGACAAATTTTTGCTGGTGTTGTTGCAATGATTTGTGTTGCAGGTTATAAAGATCAATTAGAATGGGTTGATTTAACTGTTAAACCAGCTATGAAATGTACTGGAAGTTGTTTAAAAGCTTGTGATCAAATGTGGAGAATTATTGTTGGTTTTGGTTGTGTTCCAGGTTGTATTGCATTATATTATAGATTAACAATTGCTGAATCACCAAGATATGCATTGGATGTTAATGAACATGGAGATGTTCAAAAAGTAGCTGATGCAGAAGCTGTTATTGATGTTAATGCTGCTGATATTAATCCACCAAAAGCATCATTTAAAGATTTCTGGAGACATTTTGGTCAATGGAAATATGGTAAAATCTTATTGGGAACTGCAGGTTCATGGTTTATGTTGGATGTTGCATTTTATGGTATGGGTTTAAATACAACTGTTATTTTAAATGCAATTGGTTATGGTGGTAAAACTTCAACTAATATGTATAAAAAATTTTATAATTTAGCATCAGGTAATTTGATTTTAGTTTGTGCTGGTGCTTTACCAGGTTATTGGGTATCAGCAGCTACAATTGATACTGTTGGTAGAAAACCAATTCAATTATTTGGTTTTTTCATTATGACTGTTATTTTATGTATCATGGGTTTCGGTTATCATAAAATTGGTGAAAAAGGTATTTTTGGTTTATTCGTTATTGCCCAATTTTTCGAAAATTTTGGTCCAAATACAACTACATTTATTATTCCAGGTGAAGTTTTCCCAACTAGATATAGATCTACTGCACATGGTTTATCTGCAGCTGCTGGTAAAGTTGGTGCAATCATTGCTCAAACTTGTATTGGTACTTTAATTAATCATGGTTGTGCTAAAGATAATCAAAATTGTTTCTTACCTCATGTTTTAGAAATTTTTGCATTATTTATGTTATTAGGTATATTTTTAACATTATTAGTTCCAGAAACTAAAAGAAAAACTTTGGAAGAAATTTGTGAATTATATCATGATGAAATTGATACAACCAAATTAGTTAAAGATAGATATGCTACACAAGAAGAATCTTATGATTCAGATATAAAACAATAATTTTTGCATTTAATAATAGTTTCACTTTAGTTCTAGTTAGTTTAATTTTTTTAATATAAAACCATTTCAATTATAACATTTTTACACGTTTACTTATTACTCATCTTGCCACGTTTATTTTAACTGAATATGGTTAATTGATGAACCACTACGGTGATGATTTTTTTTTTTCTCACTTTTTTCATATCTAGTATCTTTATTTATAATTGAAGCATCTTTAATTTGTGCGAATTGAATTGATATCTTGATTTATGCTGCAAAATTACTTTACCAGTGTTAAATTTAAAAATTTCCTACCAGATTGGATCTTGGTGATATCATTGATCTTTGGGTTTTTTTATTATACAGAAACTTTACAACCATTTTATCGTGAATTTTATATCAATGATCCAAGGTTATTATACCCATTTGCAAGGAAAGAACAAGTTACAGATAATCAATTATACTTATATTCAACGATAATACCATGTATATTAATTGGAATTATTATCTTTATTAGGAAAACACAACAGAAATTACATTTATTACAAATTAGTATTGTTGGATTATTATTCAGTGTTTCTTCAGTTTCTGTATTAACTGATTTCCTCAAAATATTAATTGGTAATCCAAGACCTGATTTTATTGAACGTTGTGGTCCAAAGAGTAATACTCCAATTAATAAATTAGTTGATGTTTCAGTATGTACAGCACCTTTAGGTCAAATTTATTTAATTGATGGTCAAAAATCAACACCTTCAGGTCACTCATCAATGGCATTTGCAGGGTTATTATATTTATCAATGTGGTTAATTGGACAATTTAAATTATTACAACGGAATAAAAATTTAATTGGTTTATTTATTTCAAGTATACCAATTGGTTTCGCATATTTCATCGCATTAAGTAGAACTCAAGATTATCGTCATCATTTCTTTGATGTATGTTTTGGAAGTATTTTAGGTATAATCTTTGCTGTGCTTAGTTATTATAAATATTTTCCAAGTTTATACAATGAAAATAGTAATGAACCAATAGATTATAAAATAGAAACAATTTAAAATATATAAATATATATATTATTATATACTTTACTTTCTATAACCTAAATAGTCCGTTGAGGACTCCCATTAATGCAACAAATGCTCTATATCCTTTAATATAAAAAAAATAACAACAACAACATAAATAAATAAAACAACTTGAAATAAAATTTTGAATAAAATTGTTTTTAACTTGGAAAGACAAACTTATAAAAGAGAATTAACGAGTTGAACGTTAATCCTTGAGTTTTAAATAAAAAAACTCCAATGAGAATTCATTACATTAGTCATTAGGGGTTTTGATTAAATTTTTTTAAAAATTTAATTTTTTTGGTTGTTCCCATGGATTTTCTTGATTTGTGAAATGTCCATATGAAGCAGTTTTAAAATAAATTGGTCTTGCTAAATCCAATTCTTTGACAATGACACCTGGTCTTAAATCAAAGTTTTTCTTAATAATTTCAACCAATTCATCTGATGAATATTTACTTGTACCATAAGTATCAACATAAATACTTAATGGTTCAGCAACACCGATAGCATATGAAAATTGAACTAAAGCTCTTCTTGCTAAACCAGCATTAACCAATGATTTGGCAACCCATCTAGCAGCATAGGCAGCTGATCTATCAACTTTTGAAAAATCTTTACCTGAAAATGCACCACCACCATGTGCACCCCATCCACCATAAGTATCAACAATGATTTTTCTACCAGTTAATCCAGCATCACCTTGTGGTCCACCAATAACAAATCTACCAGATGGTTGAATATGATAAATGGTTTTATCATCTAATAAATGACTTGGAATAACTTTTTTAATAATATGTTCAATAATTTCACTTCTTAAATCTTCAGTTGAAATTTCATCAGCATGTTGAGTTGAAATAACAATTGTATCAACTCTTTTTGGAATAACTGCACCACCATCTTTTTCATATTCAACAGTAACTTGAGTTTTAGTATCTGGTCTTAACCATGCTAAAGCACCTGATCTTCTTGCTGATGCTAATGCAGCATTTAATTTATGTGCTAATAAAATAGTCAATGGTAATTTTTCATCAGTTTCATCAGTAGCATAACCAAACATAATACCTTGATCACCAGCACCTAAATCTTCAAGTGCTTTTTCATAATGTAAACCTTGAGCAATATCTGGTGATTGTTGTTCAATGGCAACTAAAACATTACATGTACTATAATCAAAACCTTTTTCTGAATGATCATAACCAATATGTTTAATAGTATCTCTAATAATTTTTTGATAATCCAATTGAGCTTTTGTAGTAATTTCACCAAAAACCATAATCATACCAGTTTTGGCAGCAGTTTCACAAGCAACTTTTGATAATGGATCAACAGCTAAACAAGCATCTAAAATAGCATCTGAAACTTGATCACAAATTTTATCTGGATGACCTTCACCAACTGATTCTGATGTAAATAAAAAGGTTTCGTTAGCCATGATTAAATTGAGTATATTATTCTTAGATTAATTAGATAGTGATGGTGGATGATTACCTATTAATTTAAAGAGTATAAGGAAAGAAGAAAAAAAACTTCAATTGGTGGGAAAAAGTTGATGAATTTATAAAGAGAAACGTTTTTCGTTTAGAAAAATGTGAAAAATTTTATTTTGAATTTTTTTTTTTTTATTTATTTATTATTTTTCTTACCCTCGTATTATTTTATTACCGGTTTTGTTATAACATCGTCGTTTAATCAATTGTAGTTGTAGTTGATTGGTTGTAAGTGGTTCAATTGTGTAGTTCAATCAAATTGGGTTGATATCTTTTTGTTATCCGTGTATCGAGTGAGTATATCAGTATGGAAATTACTACATTTAGACACAAGTTGCAAAAGAGACAATCAGAAAAATCTAAAGCCACACCTTTCTCTAAAAAAACCATATTCAGATTATTATTATTAAATAAGTTTGTTGACGTGTACAATTAATATATACTTTCTGGACCAAAGTCAAAGCCAACAAAATTTATTAAACACATTTCATTAAATTTGACTCGTGGTTTTACTAACTATTATAATTGTACATTGTATTGATGATTGGATCTTCTCACTGTATATATTTTTTTCACAAAATGGTATAAGAACATGTGACTTTTAAATTAGAGCGTAAGAGAAGAGCAGAAGAACCATGATTGATTCATACATGTACCTGTCAGTTGACAAAGTGAAGTTGATTGAATAGACTCGTGGGTGTACATTGTTCTTTAAATTAGTTACACCTCGTCTGATTTCTGTTTTCAATGCCCTGGGCTTATATACGGGTTATCAACAATTTCAAGTACTGTTGAGATTCACTTGGAAAGACAGGATTCAATTGTCAGCTCAAGTAAGAAGTTAACAATTTTCATTTCAATTCTTGTTTGTTCATATTTCCATCTGTTGATATCTCGTATCTTGTAAGTTTACAAACACGTAATTTTTTACATAATCAATTACATAAGCAACGCGAAAAATTCATACCTTTTATTTTGGCAGCTATTTTTTAATTCTACTCTTTTAAATATCACTTTATTATAGAAATGGGGTTATTAGATCAGATTGATTCTATTAATAATAATGCAACCAATGAAGCTGATACAGGCAAGAATAAACTAGGGTTTGATATAGATTTTGGCTCCTTAACTGATGAATTAAATAAAGAAAACTTACCAAATGTAAGTATTTTCAATAAAGTTAAACAAAGATTAATGGGTAACAATGTTGAAGAAGGAGATACTCAGAAATTACCACAATTGGAGAGTGATGATGATTCAAATACTCCTTTTCAAAAACTACCTCAGTTGGAAATTGATGAAGATGAATATAGACCTACCACTTTTCAAAAACTACCTCAATTAGAAGTGGATGAAGATGAATATGGAAATTCAATGGAAACACAAGTGATACCAGCAAAATCTACTCAAGTGATTGACAAATTGGCTGCTACTCAAGTCATTCCAAAGTCTAACCAAAACGTACTTGAAAATTTATTTGTATCAGATGAAGAAGAAGATGAAGAAGCTTTAAAAATTAAACCACCAGTGTTATCAAAAGAAGAACGTAATTTAAAAATTCAAAAATTAATTGAACAGAAAAAGCTTGAAAGAATTAAAAAAGAAAAAGAATTAGAAGCTGATATTTCAAAAACTTCATTTACAGATGATGAAGATGAATTTAATCAAGAAATTAATGATAGTGTTATATCTTCAAATTTAAAAGAAGGTGTTTCTATTAAAGAATTGGAGAAAGCACAAGAATTTTTAAACATTCAAAAACGTCAAATTGATATTAAACCAACTTTTAATAAGAGGAATGAATTTACCAAGGATAAATTTATTGAACTATTTTCAGATGATGATGAAATACAAGTTCTGGAACCTATCAAACCTTCATCACCAATTCTTGAAAATATACTAAAGTCTAGTCCAATTACATCCCCAGTTAATGAAGTTATGAGTTTATTCAAAGATACAACAAAAGCTCAATCGAAACATCCATTAGATCTTTATGCAGAGAAATTAAGACAAGAATTATTAAGTTCACCAATAAATAAACCTAATCAACTGAAACGATTAAAAATGATAAATTTAGATTCAGATCCAGAAACTGATGTTGCATCATCTTCACCAACAAAACATAAATCATCTAATCCAACACCACTTTATCCTGATGAATTAAATCATATACCTCCTTTATCTAAAGAACAAAGATTAATGATTAAACAAAAATTCATGAATAAGAAATTAAATAAACAAAAAGGTTTGAATAAATCAGGAACTAATAATGTAAAACAAAATTTTATACAAGAATTGAAATCAAAGAATAAGAATCAATTGAAATTGGAGAAAGAAAATAATCCAGATCATGCAATTTTGGAAGAAATAGAGAAAGATGATGAAGTTATGACTTCTTTATTAGAAAAAGAAATTGAAAGAGTGAAAAATATTAGAAGAAAAGAGAAATTACAAGAACGAGCTAAATTGGAATTGATTGGTAAAGCATTGACTAAAGATGAATATTCTGAAGATGATAAAAATCAATCTGATGTACCAGATAGTGAATATGAATCTGAAGAACAAAACCTGTCATCAAATGAAGAGGAAACTGACGGAGAAGAAGAGCATGATGAGGAAGAAGAAGCAGATATCAAGCCAACTTTCCACGATGAATCGTTTCATGAGAATTATACACCAGAATCGAAATTACCACAATTTAAAGATTTATCACAATCACAAACTCAAGTAGATACACAAGTGGATACCCAAATTGATGAAGATGATGGTGTTACTCAAATAATTAAAAAAGAAGTTGATAATGATGAAGAAGATGATGAAATTACTCCAGCTAATGTTAAACGAGGTAAACGGAAGATACAAAATAACATGATTAGAATTGATCAGGATGATGAAGAAGATGAAGAAATGTTGAAAGAAAAGATTAAAATGTATGAGTTAAAAATACGGAAACAAGAATTAAAGACACGTAAAAGAAGGAAAGAAATGGAAAGAAAAGGTCTCAAGACTGTTATTGAAGGAGAAGCTGAAGAATCTGAAGATGAATGGAAAGGATTAGGTGGGATAGATGGAGAAGCATCAGATATTGAGAATTCAGAAGATGAAAAAATGATAGATAATAATTGGAATATAGATTTAAATGATGAAGCAATTCGAGATAAATTCATGCAAGATTATAAAATTAAAGATCAAAAGGAATTAGAGAAATTATTAAATGATGTAAAGAATCATAAATTAATGAAGAAATCAAATTATTCAGATTTAAATATTGAATTGAGTGATGAAGAAGATAAATTATTAGATGCATATAGGAAACAAAAATTACAAGAACAACAACAAAGATTATTATCGAATAAGAAATTACAAAAATTAACCAAGAATGAGAAATGTAAACCATTTTTCCAATCAATTCAAGAAAATAGTAATGTCATTGTAATTGATAGTGAAAGTGAATCAGAAAATGAACAAGAAGAAGAAAATGATGAAAAACCAATAATCAAACAAGAAAAGAAGACTATTCAAATTAAAGAATCATTTGTTCAAAAGCAATTATCATTTTTAAATAGTATAGATCAAGATGATTATGAAAATGTTCAAAGATTATCAAGATTTCAACATGGATTAGATTCTGAAGATGAAAATGATAACCTTCAAAAATTAAAATCAAAATGTTTAACAAATCTAACTAATGATAGTACAAGTAGTATCGTTGAAAAGCCAAGTTTAAAAAGAGATTCAACTAATACAGATACAGATGAAGATGATGAATTTTTCCCTGCTTTTAAAAAACCATCAATTGTTAAATCATTTAGATCTTTTCAAAATGATCAAAAATTATTAATTAAAGATGGTAAACAATCATCATCATTTTCAGGTGTTACAATTAGTAAAACATATAAAGTTGCATCTGGTTCAAAAGCTTCAATTACTTCATTAACTAATAAACAACCAAAATTAACAAAACAATTAAAAAGTGCAAAACAAAAGAGTATCGAAGCTAAATTACAATTATTACAAGATAAGAATAAATTATTTAATAATACATTTGAATAAATATAGAAATAAATTTCTGAGTTATTATAACCAAAAAAATTATTAATCTAGTAGACTATTCGATAATGCTTCTCTTAATGCAACTTCATTATACGATCGTACAATTGGGTTTTTAAAAAGTGATGTTGATTTATTCACTTTTGGTATTATTATAGATTCACTTCGTTGTGGTATTCGTTTCTTTTGAATTTCATTTGGTATCAGTATTGGATTAGTTTTCAAACGTTTCAACCTTTTCAATTCTTTAATCTTTTGAGGTGTTGATGGCTTTGGTGAAGATTTCGTCACTAGATTGAATAATGTATCAGTGAATGAATTTGTAGGTGTCGTTGTATTTTCAACAAATGAATTTAATAAACTACTTGCAGTTGTTGATTTCTTTGGACTTGCAGTTGTTGATGTATGAATTATTGTATCTAATGTTGGAGATACAGCATTTGAAGTTTTAATCTGTACTGGGTTTTGAAATTGATGAAAATTTAATTTTGGTTTTAATAAATGAGGAAAAGCTTGTTCAATTTCATTCATATTAGTTCTTGATCTTCTTAAAAATTTATTATAATCATTAAAGTCTAATTCATCATCTGAAAATGATACATCTGATATTATTGATTCTACATCATCATGAACATAATTTGGAGTTGGAGATTTTATTTCTGTTGGTAAATGATTAAAACTTACAAAATGTTTTAATTTATTAAATTGTTCCAATTCATTCTCACAATTGAAATCTCTAAATATATCTGATTCATTTATGAAGTTTGAATTCATTGATGATAATGATTTCGATCTATACCTTGGTGTACAAATATCAAGTTTCAGATTTATGATATTATCATGGATTGAATCTAATGTTTCATATGAGTTGGAAACACTATTACTCATAATTGGTGAATCATCAAATTCATCATTCTCTTCAGATGAAACATTTGATGATTCTTCATAAGCTATAGGATTAACATTATAAATTTGAGATAATCGATATTTTGATTTCTTCTTCGCTAAGTTTTTATTCTCTGAAGATGAGCATCGTAATGGTTTTAGTTTGAGATTAGATATTGAAATCATCTTTTTCATATTAGGTGGTGATGGAGTTGGAGTTGATGTTGTATGTAGTATCGATTCTTCAATTTCCCGTTGCTGTTGTTGTTGTTGTTGTATAAGTTCTTCCGGTTGAGGTTGTTGATTATGATCATCATTACCTTTTAATCCATCTAATAACCGTATATATTCTTGTGTTAAAGTTTCAAAACTTGTTTGATTTGTAATTAAATCATTATAATAAATGTTACTCTCTAAATAATAAGATTTTTCATACAAGTTATTAAACTGATTGATTGATTCTTGATTATTTTTAATTAGTTGATCTATTTCATCTATTTCATCATCAAATTGACTAACATTATGATTTAAATATGATATTTGATTGATTAAATTATTTGATTCCAGAGTAATTTCACATAATTTATTTGATTGTGATTCAATCTCATTGACGTATGATAATATACTATCTATTCGTGACATATACAACCCTCTCAAATGATGATGATAATGATACTTAGACTTGATGGGTAATCAATAGTTAAAATAGTTTTAAGTGCCTTAAAAAAAAATTAAGAGAAAAAAAAAATTAAAAGATTACACAAAACCAAATATAAACATAAACCATTCTATTTTAGAACTACGCTTACATAATACGAGCTAAGTAACCATGATTACATAAGCAATGTTTTGAAATCGGAAATTCAATTACTATATTCATCACAATGATAAATAAGAAAATGACACAAAATCAAAAACCATATAAACTAAAAATTTTTATTTATAAATTAAACAAGATTTCTAGAAACACTCTTTTATAATTTTTTATTGAGTTTGATCCAAAACTTTAAATAGTTCAGAATCAATTGATATCCACGGCTTTACCCGTGAAAAGATGTGTGGTATCTTAATGTAAATCAACTCTCAAATGTTAAATAACATGAGTTAAACCTAAGTTTAATGAGGATTAAAAAACTTATTCTAAGTTATGATTTTAAACTTTATCACGAAATATTTTAGAGTTCCAAATAATTATTCAATTTTACGAGGTGGTGATATTTTTAGATAAAATATTTCTTGTCGATTATTTATACATTACATTTATTAATCAATCAAATCTTTATTCAGAATCAACCAGCTTTTTCTTTGACTTTTTACGACTACTTTTGTCTTCGTCATCATCTTCTCCATCTTTTGATCTCTTCTTCTTTTCTTTCTTTTCTTTCTTTTCCTTTTTATCTTTCTTTTCCTTCTTTTCTTTCTTCTTTTCAATCAATTTATTTTCATATTCTTCTTCTTCTGGTGCTATATAATCTTGTTGTCTTTCAATTCTCTTTGATTCACTAACTTCTTGTTGTTTTTCTCTCTTTTCATTCAATTTCTTTAATTCTTTCTCTTTTTTACCCAAGAAATATTCACCACTTTCAATTTGTAAATCAATCTTTCTTGGTTGTTGTTGTGGTGGGAATGGTGTATATACTTTCTTTTCTTTAATTGGTTTCTTATTCTTTCTTGCAACATTTCTCTTTTTGAAACTTGGTAAGAATCTTGACCAATCTTCTTCTTTTAATTGTGGATTTTTCATTAATTCTTGTTTAATCATTAATTCTTTAATATAATATATAGGATGTACATTCTTCATACAATCTTCAACAACTCTTCTAACTTCTTTTAATCCTTTAAAAGGACCCATTGCAGAAACAGTATTACCTTGTACTAATATATAACATTTTGTTAATAATTCTAAAGCTTTTAAAGTATTACCATTTGGTCCAACTAATCTTTGTCTTCTTTTAACAAACCTATCCTTATTGGTTACAAAATTTCCAATCTTTATCACATCACATGCAATATCATCCTGTAGAATCTTAATTGCTTGTGGGAATGGTACTGATCTTGCTAATAATTTAATTAAATCTCTTGCTTTAATAATAATTGCTGGATCATATGTCTTTGTTGTAGTTTTCACAGTCATTGCACCTTCAACTAAATCTAATTCACATTTAATATGATGTTTCTCTAAAGATTTAGTAACATCTGCCCATATACTTCTAAGGTATTGTTCTCTATATTTAGGAAACAATGTCATAAATGATGATTCCTCAGTGAAATGTAATCCTGATGCATTATGTTCTGGTTTAAACTCTTCCAACGCCCATTTATCTATATCTGGAGTATCCCATGGTTTATCTCTATTATGAGTAGATGGCATCTTATCACTATACTAGTCTGGTTAAAAAAAAAAAAATTATAGATGAGATGTCAGAAAGTGAAAAAAAAAAATATTGAAATTTAAAACTATAAAGATTCAATGAAAGTTAATAAGAAATCAAAAATTTCTAAAAAGACAAATGGCAAGGAAAAGTTAAAAGTAAACAAGAAGTCTACAAGGTCAAATATTGAGAAATTGAATACAAATTTTAATGAAATACAAAGTATATTGAATAATAATGAGAAGTTACCAGTTGCTAAAAAGACAAAAGTGTTGGAAAATATAAAACATGATTATGATAAACAAGAACAAGATAAAAAGAATGTGGATATGCAAGTTGAAGACATCTTGAACATGCATTTGGGTGATTCAAAAAATTTGAAGAAGTAAACTCAATGATATTGAATTGATAACACCAAACACAGACTCTGACAGTTTGAAGTAACGATATTGATCAAAAGAATTGGTTTAGGATGACTGAGATCGTAAAAAATCCGAACAGGTCATTTAACCACTAATAGGTTCAACAAGTCAGCATAATGATTAATATCTGAAATAGTTATGAGAATCAACAGGAATTATTATAAGAAAAGGTTATAACACATCTGCTGGATAACAAAGAGAAAATGTTTTAGCTGTTTTTTGTTCCTTTAATTATTGGTTTTATATATTAATCAAATATGTTGGGAAGTATAGCATTAAATAACACAACATTAACATAGAATGTTTAATTTATTTTACAGATCAGTAACCCATGTCTCAATTGTAGTTGTTGTTCTCTGTATAATATCTTTTAGTAGTAAACAGTTCTGAACTTGGGTGCAAATATTCAGATTTTGTTACATAATTTTTTTTTGTTTCTGTGTATCACAAGTTCTTTGTCAAGAATTCAACAAAACTGCATTCAAACTTCCACAAGATTGGTCATTACTATATCATTCATATCTTGTTCTTACTTCTACTCATTTGATTTATTTCTAAACTATTTTTACGCCTTCAATCATCAAATATTTCAAATATTCACAATATCAAAACACAAAGCGTTAAATATATAAAAATACCACACAAGCTTAATTTCATTCAACGATGGGTACTTATTAGATTATAAACATTTTATTTACATTGGATCATTGATTTAACTTTTCAATTATTGAAATGGGTTTGTTTTGTGTTTACATCATATAGAATTTTAATTCCACAACTTTTTATCGAAGCAATCAATGAATCAAGTCAAGATGTAGTTCTATCATTGATTGCTTAACTTGTAGATTGTCCTTGTAGCTTTAAACTGCTTAGTTTTTATTTTATTATTGAAGTTTGGATGCATGAATTTATTGACTAAGAATTTTGTGATTTCTAATGTACGGCGAAGCTATGTCAAAAATTTTCAGAAATTCAATGCCAAATCCTTAGTTAATTTTTCACCCATGTCCAAAACCAACGGTTTTAGATATATACAATTATTTCTGATTAATCCAATGTATTTGGATTACCCAAAAAGTGTTTTTAAGTCATTTTAAAGTCAAAAAACAACTGTTAAAAATTACCAAGCTCAAATCAAATTAAATCTCAACAATAACATGTTTTTTTGGTCAATTTAACGTCTAACAGCATTTGAATATTTGTTATTGAGCTTCTGTTTGTGATCATTATTGATATAAATATCAATTGCTGATTTGAATAACGGCTAATGAAAAATTACTATGTGGTCATTTATTTATAGCCAGGGATATCCTGCAAATTTTGTTTATAGTTCTTAAGTGTAATATTCTCATAGAAATAGTGTATTTGTCCTTATCAAATTGTTGAAAATCCATAACCTAAAGATAGAGTTAAAAATGGCTGCAAAATTTTATTTTTTAGAATACCACAAGTCAATAATCAGAAATTCAACTAGCAGATTTCAAATTTCAATAAATGAGAGTTTAACTATAAAATAAGATAAACGCAATCAAATTTACAAAAGCTATCAGCTACTACAAGCATTGTCATACATGGAGATTTTTTTCATGACAAGATTGTTTGTAAGATTGTTAAATTGTTATTTAAAGGATTAATCATGAGTTCAGTTCAATGTAATATTTTATGAGACCATTTTGAATACTAAACCAGTTTATGTTTCTGCAGCGGACTTTTAAGTTTAAGTATGAATAAATTTAGGTATTATAAATTTTTAAAAATAAAAGATTTGATCTTGATTTCTTCAACATGGAACTGATTTTGAAATAATATAGACAGATCTTGGTCTAACTTGTCATTTCTTGAGTTTTGTAAAAAAAATAGAAAAGTTTGGTTGCAGTTTAATAAAGTTACAAGAAAATTTCCTGTAACAATTGCAACATTATCAATTTTGCAGCCAATTGTTTCAATTTTTGACAGCTAATTTAAAATCAATTTACCAAATAATTCACTTAATCAATCTCTTATGTCAATTACCTACTAATGTTTATTTGATTAAACCCGTATAAAATCAAATAATTTCCCTAATAAGAACTGTGATCTCATAATATCAAATACTATTAATTCAATATATAAAGATTCAAAGATTCAAAAGTTTTGCAGTTACTATCTCATAGTTAAATTAACTTCAAAATTTCATTTAGACGAAAGGGGTTAAAATCTCAAAATTTAAATTAATCGCGTCAATATTTTTTTTTTTTTTTTTCTTTAATGAGATTTTTAACACGCGTATTTTATTAATATAATATATATTGTTTCAGGTTGAGAGTCCCATAACCATAATGGTTAACAATGTCAGCTATCTGATCAACGATCAACAACAGAATAGATGTAATAGTAGATTTAATTGACATCTTGTTTCTATATTACTTTGATGATTCTACAGCCATTCAAGTAAACTATACACCTTTTTTTTTTTTTTATTGTTAATTTTTCCCTGTTTGAAATTAAATTTAAAAAAAAAAAAAATAACCCAGTAATTAAATAAAATAATTTTTTACACTTTTTTTCAATTTTATTTATTTATTCAATTCAATTCAATTCAATTGATTCTTTTCATTATCAACTTATCAAGTACTTTGTACCAGTCTATTACGTGTTTGTTATTTATAGAGAAGACATTCTATCATTAACTCAACTGTTAAGTTACCATACATATTTTTCCGTTCCTTTTTTATTGATTTTATTCACTCGTTTAATTTGAAATCATATATTGTCATTATCATATCACTTATAAAGCATGTCACATTCAAGACAGGCATCTATAACTTCGTCGGTTATGTCGACATCTAATCATAATCATCCTCAAAAGATTGGACCATGGAAATTGGGTAAAACTTTAGGTAGAGGTGCCACTGGTAGAGTAATGTTGGCTACACATCAAACTACAGGTCAAAAAGCAGCTGTTAAAGTTGTTTCAAAATCAGAACTACAAGAAGATGGTGATACTACTAATAATAATAACAATCAAGAAGGTTTACCTTATGGAATTGAAAGAGAAATTATTATTATGAAATTATTAAATCATCCAAATGTTTTAAGATTATATGATGTTTGGGAAACTTCAAAAGCTTTATATCTTGTTTTAGAATATGTTGAAGGTGGTGAATTATTTGATTTATTAGTTGAAAGAGGTCCATTACAAGAAATTGAAGCAATAAAATATTTTCGTCAAATAATTTTAGGTACAGCTTATTGTCATGCTTTAGGTATATGTCATAGAGATTTAAAACCAGAAAATTTATTATTAGATTCTCAATTAAATGTTAAATTAGCTGATTTCGGAATGGCTGCATTAGAATGTAATGGTAAATTATTAGAAACTTCATGTGGTTCACCTCATTATGCAGCTCCTGAAATTGTTAGTGGATTAAAATATCATGGAGCAGCATCTGATGTTTGGTCTTGTGGTGTTATATTGTTTGCTTTATTAACTGGAAGATTACCATTTGATGATGAAAATATTAGAAATTTATTACTTAAAGTTCAAGCTGGTACTTTTGAAATGCCATGTGATGAAATTAGTAAAGAAGCACAAGATTTAATCAGTAAAATGTTGGAAGTTAATCCTGAAAATAGAATTTCAACAGATAAAATTTTAAAACATTCATTATTATTAAAATATCCAATACCAAATGAAGATTTAATTAGTGAAAAATCTTTACCACATCCTGAAACTGCTTATAAATCTTTAGGTGCTGTTAAAAATATTGATAAACAAATATTATCAAATTTATCTATATTATGGAATGATAGACCACAAGAAGATATTATAAATTGTTTATTAAAAAATGGTTCAAATCCTGAGAAAACATTTTATGCATTACTTTTAAGATATAGACATAATCAAGATGATCCATCATTAACAACAACTAAAAGATCAGCTAGTTTTAAGAAAATTAGTAATAATAATAATAATAGTGGAGTTTCAGTTACACCAAAAAGAAAAAGACAAAGTCAAATTAGTGTTGCAAGACCAACATCTTTTCAATATAAAAATGGTAATAGAAATTCATTAATTAGACAATCAATGTCATCAATTCATAATTCACCTTTGAAAAATTCAACTAAATCACCAAGGAAAAGACAATCATATATGCAATCACCAAGTAAATCACCATTTGTAAAGAAAGATTCTGTCAATAGTTTATCAAAAGCAATACCAAGAAATCTATATAATGATATTGTTGATGCACAAAGTAATCAATCAATACCTCCATCATTACCTTCAAAAGATTCTTATTATAATAAATCTGAATTACCTCAAGTTGATGAAAATGATGATTCTTTATTACAATCAGCCAAAATATCACCTTCAAAAAGATCATCTATGGTTGGTAATAAACGTTTATCAAAAAGAAAATCTATACGTGCTTCAATGACAAATGGGTTGAAAAGAAATTCAGTTACAATGAAATTATTATCTACTTATGCAAAATTATCTGGTGATAGTGATTGGGAATATATGGATAAACAAAATAAACGTACTTCAGCTACATTTGCTGCATTATGTGATAAAATTTTTAATCAAGAAGAATATAATGAAGAAGATGAATTATTAATAGATGAAGAAGAAAGAGAAGCTAAAGAATATGAAAGATTAATGGAAATTGAAAGGAAAAAACATGAAGCTGAATTAAAAGCAAGAAAAGAATTGGAAAAGAAGAAGAAAAGACAAAAGAGAAGATCAATTTTAAGTTCTAAAAAATTGAGTATAATTGTTAAAAATGATTTTGATCCAAATAATAGTGAACAAGAATTAGTATCTGAAGAAATTGAACAACCAAAACGTCAATCAAAAAATCTTGGTGCTTTAAGAGCATTATCTGAAGGAAATCAACAAAATGAAGGTGAAGAATTAACAATGGAAGAAGTTGAAACATTGAAAAGGCGATCAGTTAGTCAACCAACTCCAAGACGTAGACAAACTCCTGTTTTAACAAGAAGACCAATATCAAGATTAGATCCATTATGGCAAGCACATGAAAATGAACAAATTGAAAGAGCAAAAGATGCATTGGAACAAGAATGGAGAGATGAACAAAAGGCTAAAAGAGATTTAGAAATTCGTAAGAAAGTTAATCGAGAATCAATGATTTCAGTAATGGATGATATAATTGAAGAAAATAAAGAAATTTATGAATTACCTGAACCAACTGTTGATAAAACTAATTTAACTGATGATTATATGCTGGAAATTAGAAAATCAAGATTATTAAATAGTCAAATGAATATGAAACAAATTATTGATGAAAAAGATAATAAACAACAAGATACAAAAACTTTAATAAGTAATGTTAAAATACCAAATGTTACAAGAAAATCAAGAAATTTTACAAATTCAAATAAAAGACTTTCTGTATTATCAATGTATTCAACAAAAGAATCTTATAATGATTTAAATTCAATAATTAATGCTCATACACCAAATGAACAAGATGAAAATGGTACAACTCCACAAATGCCAAATTTAAGAACTAGTTTTGCAGATAGACTAGATAAAGCTGGTTTACCTGATGAAGAAGAAGGTGAAAATTTTGATAAAGAATCAGTAATGGATTTTGATGAACATTTAGCTAATAAAAGATATTCATATTATGATTCATCAAAACAAAATAGAAATTCAAGAGCATCAACAACAAAACGTTATTCAACAACAGCTAAAACTAATAGACCAACATCTAAATTACCTGCCTTACCAAGTGAAGAAGATAATTATGATGATACATTTGTAAGTAAAAGTGATGAAGTTCATAAAAAGAATTATAAATCAATGCTTTCAGATCAAAGTAGTAATGGAGAAAATGATGATGTTTTTGATAAGATTAAATTACCAGAAGGGAAATCATCTAAATCATCAATTGATGCATTAGCAACTGGTACTTCATCAAATGGACATAAACATAGATCAAAACAACCAGGACAAGAAATGTTGATACCTAATATCAAGAATGAATCTCAACCAATGACTAAAGTACGTAATAATAAACCAAATGATACAATACCACCAACACCACCAAGTCATAATAATCCTAAGAAACCATTGGATGATAAAACAAATGTATATGTTGAACCACAACAAAAGAGAAAACAATCATTTTTCAGAAAATTATCATGGGGTAGTAAAAAATCAATTGATGAACCAAAACAAATAGAGCAAAGAGTTGAAAGTAATAATACCGATAAAGGAGGTAAATTTTTCAGATGGTTTTCATCATCAGATTCAAGACCATTAGATTCAGAGATTAAAAGATTTAATACTATTTTACCAAAACATGAAATGGCAACTGCATTATTTGCATTACTTAAAAGTTGGTCTAATTTTGGATTAAAAGAATTAAGAAATGATACAGTATCAAATTATATAACTGGATCTATTTCAAAATCTAATTCATTTAATTTAAAAAGTTGTAAATTTAGGATAAAAATTAATCCAAGAGAACTGAATCAAAAATCTGAAATTGTATGTGTTCGAGTTAAAGGTTCAAAAAATACAACTGATACTTTATTTAAAGAAATTGAAAAAGTTTTACATAAAGAAGGTGTTTTAGATAATTAAAGAGATAATATATGTATTAATAGTTTTTAAAATCATTCTTTTTTATTCATTTTCTTCTTTAATTGTAGTCAATTGTTTATTTGGTACATAAGTTGGTCCAATTAAATCTGTTGAATTACCAAAACCCCATTGAGTAAACATTGAACAAAATCCAGTAGCTAAAGCAATTTCATAATCGATTAATTCATCATCAACCAACATTTCAAAATCAAATTTAAATTGTCTCATTAATTTCACTTTTGCAACACGAATTTGTTTTTCATTACCATTTTCATTTAAAATTTCAATCAAGAATTTTGAATTTGTAATCCAATTAAAATTTGAATTTTTTAAATTAAATGATTTAAATTTGGGGTTATTTATAATTTTTAAATTATCTATATTTAATTTATTATGAAATGAAATTTGTTGATTAAAAGCACCAATTTTTAAAGTTGCAATTTCTTTACGTGATGGATAAATTAATAATTTCCAAATTATATCATATTGAGATAATCGTTCAAATGTATATAAGACATTACCATGATTATCAAACACTTTAATCAATCTTAATCGATCAGTTCTATCTTGACGAATGAAAAATTGTTTAGGGTACAAAGTTAATGGAATTGTAACAATATCTTGATTTATTGTATTTGAATTCCAAAAATCAGTTAAATTCAATGTTTCCAATATTAAAGTTTGTAATGTTAAAGAAGTAGTTAATCCACGAACAGATGCTGATTGAATGATTTTACTCATCTGAGAAAACTAGCAATGAAGAATGATTTCTGATATTTTCAATGATTGCAAAAAAAAAAAAAAAAATGACTGCAAAAAAATTCATGTAAGTATATGTACAACAGGGTAAATATAAGAGATTTAAATTTTGATATGAATATATAATAATATTTATTATTTTTAATATATACCCCAAACATCTTCACAACCATGACAAAATTTAGAACATGCAACAGATGCTGATAATGGATAATCAGAAAGACCGATTTTTTCATCGACATATTCATCAGCAAAATTATCTTTACCTCTTGCCATTGCACCAACAAATACACATATACTTTCATCATCATCTAATGTTTCAACATAATCTTGTACACGTTTAATTTCAGCATCAAATGAAAGGGTAATTTTCCTACATTTTGTTGGTAAATGATCAGTAATTGGATTTTTAATAACTTTTAATAATTGTTCTTTTGAATTTTCTGATTTAATACTTAATTTATGTAATAATTGAACCATTAAACCTGAAAATCTTTTAAAAGTTCTTGGAATTCGAACACTTGGATTCACTTCAATTAATACTCCTCTTGCTGTTTGTATATATACTTGTAATTTACCTGCTTTATTAATTGGAGAATCTAATAATGTTAATAAACATTGATGAGTTATATCTGGTCTTGCTTCTGCAATATCTCTACCCATCTTCCTCAATAATCCTTGATGATCATCACAATTCAATAACGCAAATCTATCTCCACCACCTTGATTCCCACTATTCATTTTATAAGTTTCTAAACATGCTTGTGATAATACAACAACTAATCTTTTGGTAGTTTTATCCTTTGATGTTAATGGTTGTGGTTGTACTGGCACCAATGAAGCTGGTGGAGCTGATGGTTTGGAATCTGATTTATTCTTGTTAGTTAGTTCCTCTTTACTTTCTGCCATTGTATATTTGAAAATGATTGTCTTGATTAAAAGTGAAAAATTGTTGATAAATTGATTGTGCGAGATGATTCTAAAATTTTTTTCTTTATTCTGTTTAAACTTTTGACATGGAAGATGATGATTGTAACATTTGATGATCATGTTGTAGAGTTGGGGGGAAAGAGAGGTGGGACTATTGTAGAATGATAGTTTATTGGAATTATTGGTTGAGTTTTTAAAAGTTGAACCAAAGGTGTAGTTGTAGAACAATTCAGCCTCGTTGTCTCTCTTTGAAATTTCAACCATTCAAACCTGAATGTATCCAGATTGATTTCAGTAAGCCTACATTGATGACTACAGTTGTTAGTTGTTGTATAAATCTCATTGTTTCATGATTTAACTTTGATTCAATTTACGCATTTTTTCATTCTCTCAATATCAGATTTTCAAATTTATTCCTACGTGTTTTAACATTCTGATTTGTTATGATAATATAGTATTATACATAGAACCATGTCAAACTCAGACAATGATTTTGATGATGATGATGATCTGATTTTATTAGATATCATTCAAGGTAAAACACAAATTCCAGATTCAAATAATACAACAATTTCACCACTACTAAATAAATCAAATGGTTTAGATAATGAAACTCAAGTTAAATTATTTCAAGCTGATGGTGAAATTGCAAGTTTAAAACAACAATTGTTACATACTCAACAACAGAAACAACAAGAGATTCAAAATTTAATATCAAAGAATCAAGCAATTGAAAAGAATACTGAAGAACAACTTAAAGCTTTAAAACATGCTGTACAAAAATTAGAAGATGAAAAGAAGTTTTTAAATAATGAGTTATTGAATAGTTCAAGTAAAAAGAGGAAAATTGTACATACTCAAGAACCAATTATTGAAAAACCAAAAGAAGTTGAAAAACCTACACCTAAACCATATCAATTGAACAAAATTTTAAAAGTTCAAAGTGATTCTACATTATTGATTGAACAGTTATGGAAGTTTACAATTATTGGAGCTAAAAGAACTTCATTTGAATATTTAAACAAGATTTGTATTGATTTTGATTTGATTTGTAAAAATGGTTTAAAAATTCATAAAAAAGCATCTATTACATCAAGTATAATTGAATTTTTAATGATTAAAAAAGATCAACGATTAGATATTTTGATACAAGAATTTACAATTGATTTATTATATGCTATTGAATCATTATTAGATAAGAAATTCATATTATCAATACCATTTTTATTATCATTGGTCTTTTGTTCAATAAGTTTTCGGCCAGTTGCAATCACAAAGCATTTAATTAAAAGTTTATTAAAGAGATTATCAAGAATTAGTCTACAATTATCTTCATTGTTAATATATAATTCGGAAGATATTATGGATATAAATGATTATGTTGAAATGTTGGATCAAGATTTAATAATTCACAAATTAATTTTCATATATTGTTTAGATTTAATTGAGAAATTGATTTATTTATCAACACAATTTGATTCTGAATTTATTAAAGAAATTTGGGTTGATAAATATATTCTGAAAGAATTGATTGAAATGTTATTAACTGATAATCTGGAAAGATTTAAAAATACAGGTCAAATCAATCTTGTATACAATGTTGTTGAAATGTTAGTATCCTCAACTACTGAAAATACATTTGGGTTTAATATTGTTGAATCAGATATACATTTAATTTCATCATTGATTAAAGTATTTTTGATTGATATACCAATACGAAATGGATTTGAATTTTATGGATTGAATCGTATAATTGGAAATAATTCAGATTTTATCAAGATTGAATCAATTATACCTATACAACATGATTTTTTAAATAATTACATGGTTGATATTCCGTTACCAATACCATATAATATTGAAACTTCCAATGACCCATTCATAATTGAAATGAATCATCAATATCATTTATTAAATTTGAAATGTAAAGTTGCTGAATTATTATTATCATTAATTATAACAAAACAAACTATAGATTTTTTATTCAACAAGGATCATTTTAAATCATTAATACGAGTGATTGGGAATGAACAAAATCAAATCATGGCAAATCCAAGATCAAAAGATATACATCAACGGATTGAATTAATATCTACAATAATACGAATTATAAATTATATGACACAAGATTTACGTGATGTTAGTGAACTAATATATACTGAAACCATGTATGAATTATTTGTTGTATTACTGAGAATAGCATTTGGAGCCGATTCATTAAATATAAAAGCTTATGAATTATTAACCAAGATTAGATTATCAAATTATAAAGGTACAGTTTATAATAAATGGTGTGAAGAGAAAGCAAAGCAATTACATCATTTAACAAATTCAGATTTACAAGATTTAAAATTAGTTGCAAACATTGAAAGTGATTATGCAAATGGTTTAGAATTTCCATATGAATATCAAACTGTTGAATTATCAAGAGAAATCTTGAATAAATTTGTTAATCATGATGAAGCTGATAATTTATACTTCAATATGAATTATGAAGAGAAAAATCAATTTACATAGTCCATAATCTCTTACAGTATTATACAAATTTGTGTATTAATTGTTTGATGTATACGTAAACTTTTTCTTCATAAACTTATAATGCAATTTAATTTAAAATTTAAGCTGATTGTGGTTTAGCAACACCGGATTGGAAATTGTTTTTGAATCTTCTGGTAACGTGTTTCAAGTAAGCCATTCTACCGGTACCAGTAGTTCTTCTTCTTTTAGCTTTCAAAGCCCAGTTGTGTGATCTCAATTTAGCAGCTGGGTAACCACATGAAGCACAAGTCTTTTTTTGAACGTGGAATGATCTTTTACCACATCTGTTACATAAAGTGTGTGATTTGTTGTGTCTTTTACCTAATGATGGTGTACCTTCTATACAAATGTGTTAGTAATTTGAAATCTTTGAAATTTTTCAAAACAACTAAAACTTGAAACTTTCTGGTGAAATAAACTTCCTGCTTGTTCTCTTCAATCTTAATCGTTGTATTTCATGCTTCTCATGTTGTTCTTGTTGTTGTATAATGTTTTATATGATCTTTACATACTACCCATTTTTGTATAATTCTATATGTATGAAGTAAATTCAAAATTAAAATGAAATTTTTTTCCCTTTGGTGATAGTATCTTCTCTCTCTACATAGTTAAGAAATTCGCACTAAAACCTTAACTATGGGACGCATAGTTAATAAATTTTGTGTAGAAAAAAAAATTATCAGCAGCTTTGCACGTGATATATAGGGCTGCAACCGTCAAGTTTTTGTTAGGTAGCGCCGCGTTACACGTCAGTCAATTTTGTGTCATATACAATCGCGTAAACATTGACTGCAAAATAATATAAACAACACGATATTTGATATCATCCTAATCATATTAACACAACAATTTCAAAAATTTAAGTATCATCAATCATGTCTCATAGTTATCAATTCCCACCTTCGTCACCATTACATGGAGAAGTTGATGAATATGTCAAGAATAAAGATCCATTCGCGGTTGTTAAAGGTTGTGAACGTTTAAGTAGAGATGAATATCCAACACCTAATCCATCATCATCATTATACAGGTCGTCCTCACCAGCAAGAGAAGTTGAACTCGAACAAGATGTATTCAAACAACCAGAACAAGATGTATTCAAACCATCAACAGTATCAATTAATAAACATTTCAATGTTTTAAATCCAAGTAAATCAGTCATGAGAATTCCTTTAAATTTAATACAAGGTCATTTTTGTATTGGTAGATCTTCACGTAGTTGTGATTATTCCTTAAATGCAAAAGATGCATTCATATCAAGAAATCATTTAAAAATTACTTATAATCAAAAACAAATCATATTAACATGTATTGGATCAAATGGTTTAAATATAATTATACCAAAAAGTTGTTTTATTTATCAAACAACAAATAGTGAAAATAATTTTATCATATTAGAGAATAAATCAGGTAAATCATTAACTATAAATGAAAAATTAAATCGTTCAATTAAATTAGATTCAAATCATACTGAATTTTATATTAGGAAAAATGAAACTATAACATTACCAAGATTTCAAAATATTTTAATTCAAATTTCAAAACAAATTTTATTATTGAATCCTTATGACGTAGATGAAGAATTGACTGAAGATGAAGAAATTGAATTGATAGAAGAAACAACTCCAATGAAGAAACAAGATAGACAAGATCCAATGACACCTTCAAAGCCTAAATCAACAATGAAAATAATTGAAAAAGTTGAAGAAACACCAATAAAACAAATTAAAGATCAACCAACAATTGAGAAACAACCAGTTGAGAAACAACCAACAATAACCCCAATTGAGAAGGAATCAACAATTATCAATTCACAATCTAAACTTTTACATCCAAAACCAACATTTAAAATTTATCAAGATAAACAACAAGCTACTTTACGTCCAATTTCAACTTCACCAATTCCAATTCTTCAAGATAAAACAAATATCAAGAAAAGAGCAACATCAGAAGAACCAAATCATAAATATGAATATCAACCATTGAAAAAGCAAAATTTAATTAAAATAGATACAAATATTTCAAATATTCCAAATCTTGAAGAAATTAATAATATTTTAATTAATCATCTAGCATTTTCAAGATTAAGTTCAACACCTGCATCATTTTTAAAAACAATTAGTGTATTAACATCAAATTTATCATTACTTCAAATTAGACATGTATTACATAATTTGAAATGTATAGGTACAATTGATAGAAAAGGTAAAGATGCAGCTGGTAAACCTTTAGAAGAAGAATATTATTATATGCCTGAATTAGATGATGATTCAAGTAGAAAAAATTTAGTATCAAATATTAAAGGTCATGGTGGTTTAAGAAGTTGTAGAAAGACTCATAAGCAATATTATTGGAAAAAGCCAGCACCAATTAAAAAATAGAAAAATAATATATATTAGATAAAGTTAGTTATGATAGTAAGTTGAAGCTGTTAAATGTGGGAATGGTGTAGATAATGGTATACCATATTCCATTTTCTCTTTATCATTTAATTCCTTTGGTGAGCTTATATCAAATTGTTTCTCTTCAATATCATGTGTAAACCAATCATTTATGAAAATTATAATTAAACCAATGAATAATTGAATAAACCACAAAGCTATGAATGCTAAACTTATCCATAATTCAAGCATGATTGAATCTTTGTATGAATCAATCAATTTATTCAATTTGATCAAGATTGTTTTCGATTGAGTAAATTTAATATCACTAACTGAACTTTCAACATCTTTTGAAATTGATGGGATTTTTATATCTAAATTATTATTAATCCAAGTTAATCCCTTTTCAACTGTAATTAATTTTCTACCAATTGTACAATAAACTATTGTATTAACAATATCAGATAAGAAAGTTGATCCAAATACATCAGTCACTGCATTGTTTAAATCATCCAAGAAAGTTGAAATTGTTGAATTTATCAGTACTGACATATTTCTGATCTGACCAAACAATTCATCATTAACTTCACCTACAGTTTGATTCATATACCTATTCATCGATTTAAAATATTGTGTTGTAGCAGATGAAGTATCATTTTGATGTGATACAATATCAAGAGCTTTACTTAATCCTTGCTTTGCAAAATGTAATAATATAAATTGTAATAACACTGATAAACAACCCATTATACCAAAAAATAAAATATTTCGAGTAAATTTTGTATTTAAATATGTTATTAACCAAATATAATTTGTTTTCAAATTAATACCAAATCGTTTAGTTAATGTATATAACAAAAAGCTTTGATAAATATTTGATTCATTACGATATTCAATTTCATTATTATAATTTGCATCTTCATTAATAAATTGATTTGTACGTTTCCAATGATTCCATTCAATATAGAGCACATAAATTATGGAGCTAAAACTAGCTAATAATAATCCAATCATGATCCATTTTGATATAAATTCAACAATTTTAACTAAATCACTTTGAACATCTTGTAATTGATTCAAATTTTGTAAACAAACTGATTTAATATTAATTGGAGCTATTACAGTATTATTCCCAATTATTTTCTTCTTCATTAAATCTTTAGTTATTAAATCAAATGGTTTTGAAATTATAACTTGTGTATCATTATTTAAATCAGATAATCTACCTAAACTTGAATTTTTAACCAGTTCAATCTCAGTTAATACTGAAGTTGGAATCATAATTTTATTCTTTAATGAACCTAATGATAAATTAATTTTATCTTCATATTGTGATGCATTTGTTGATTTTGAACCAGTGAAAAATGATTTTATTGTATCAAATCCAGTGATTAAATCATTTATAATTGATGATAATCCTTTTAATCCATCTTCTATATCATCAGTAACTGCAATGACAGTTTTATTAACTGCTTTTATAACTGATTCACTTGCGTCCAAGGCAATTTCAGTTGTACCTTTAATCAAAGCATTCAATAAACATACATAAGTACCAAAAAATAAATCAATAACAAATATAACAATATTTTTAATTACTTTAATTAATAAAATTATTGAAATTAATCCTGAATTTTGTAAATTATTCATACTATCCATTATTAAATTATGTACACTGTTCAAAACAGGTTGGATCTCTCGACTTGCATCATCACATGTAGTATCATCAATCAATTGACTATTGATAAGTGTAACCAATGATTGTTTGAGTAAGATTAATTTAATTAAAATTAGTATTAAAAATATAGTATATTTATTTAAATAAATTTGAGATAATTGTTCAGGTAAATTCAAATAATTGCGTATCATCAACTTTGATCAAAAAACATCAAACCATTCTTGGAACTTTATATACCTTCCCCCTGTTTCATGTTAAAAATTATCTTTAAATCATTCAAGTTTCATAAATGTTTTAAATTTGTTTCAGAAAATTTCATGTGCGGGAAAAAACTTAAACATTCTTAATATCAATGCCAGCTAGTAAACGAACAATACGACAGGAGGAGAATGGGTCGAAGAAACCAAGACTAGACCATTCCAATTTGAAACCGTCACAGACATTATATATCAAGAATCTTAATAACAAAGTCAATAGACAATTGGTGATTGAAAATTTATATTTATTGTTTGGTACTTTTGGTGATATAATTGATTTAAAATTATATAAAGGTTATTCATTCATTGTATATTCAAATTTAGAATCAAGTATATTGGCATTGAAAAGTTTACAAGGATTAGATTTTTTTAACAAAGAATTAATGATTAATTATAGTATTAAAGAAAGTAAAGTCATTTCATATGCAAAAGATTCTCCAATTGAAGAAGAAGAAAATGATGAGATGCCAAGTTATGAATAACCAGTTTATACAAGTTTTAATGAATCTTTAAATGAATTCGTCACACAATCAGGTACTCCTATACCATCTCCAAAGACAGTACCACCAAATGATAATTTTGTATTTTCACAAATTGATTCAACATCAGATTTAATTTCTTGATATCCAAGATTATACTGTGGTATACAATCAGTTATTAAATTATAACTGATCAATAAATCATTATCATCAATATGATCTAAAGATTTCAAATCATTGACAATTTTAATATTAAATTTAGTTAAATCAAGATTAAATTTTGATTCAAGAACATCTTTAATAATTTTCAAATTAATCTTATTTGATGGGATTTGCCAATGATCATAATAATGTCCACCCATCATAATTGTGATTTTATCATAATTCTTTTCAACAGGTAATGTTTTTGTAAAAATATTGGCTGAATTTTGTTCAACATTTGAATCATAAATTATACCCAATAATGCTTGTGGATTGGATGAAACATTTTGAAATCTAGGTACTAAAAATCCAAACCCTGGTTTATCATTAGGTATTAATTGTTGTTTAGTATATAGATTAGCTAAAAATATATTAATATATTTTATGGAATTTAATTTCAATTTTAAATCTTCATTTTCTGATGTCAATGTTTTACTTAATTGATGTACATTGATTGTTGACCTTATATGATCGAATTTCTCTCCATTTACTAATCCTTGTTGTGGATCTACTTGTTCAACATTAGAATTGAAATTAAATTCAACTTTTGTTTTTAAATGATTATATAATGCTATTGGTAATATTTCTAAACCATCTTGAAATTTCACCATTGGATAATCTTTAAGGTTCTTCTTTAACTCTATAAAATCAGTGGTTGGTGATATTAATGATTTATAATTTTGAATATCATTTGATAATTCCAGTTTAATTTGTTTCTTATTAATATTTTTAATTAAATGTTTTATAATTGAACCTGAATTTATTTCTAAATCTTTTAAACCTGGAAGTACACTTTTTATACTTAATTTACCTATATCTCCAGCATATACACCATGTAAAATAGCCAGTGCAACATTATCAGTTATAACAGTACTACCAAATCTTCGTTTAAAAAACCCTTCAATTGTTTCATCTTTAAAATCTTGTTTAATAAATGGTTCTTTCAATACCCCTCTTGTAAATTTAAAATCTATCCATTTCACATTCTTGAAAAAATTCATTAAACTTGAAAAATTATTTGGTACTTGAATTATATCACCTTGTCTATTCAAAATATATTTTTTATTTGCAATTGAATGTTTATGAATTCCTTGTATTTGATTAGATAAATTCAATTGATTCAAGATATCTATAATCATTAAACTACCATCTTTGATTCCTCTTAATGTACGTGGACCTTTTTCTAATAAAATATCATCATGGTCAGTTTTTAAACTTGATGAATTTATCCAACCACCAACTCGATTTGATTTTTCAAATATTGAAATTTTAACATCTGGTCTTAGTTTGTTTAAGAAATATGCAAAGCTTAATCCACTGATACCTGCCCCTAGTATAGATACCTTTGAATTCTTGGGCAATTTAGTTAAACCCATTTAAAATGTAATTATTATGGGGTATTTTTCAGACTCTCTTTTTATACACTACTTTTCAAATCTGATGATTTTACTGCAAAATTTGATGAGCTTAAATTCAAAAAATGAAAAGTTATACGATTAATAACAATTAAGTTTAGTTTGAATATTGTTATCTGATGATAAGATATTGTAGTATTTATATTGATCAGAGTTTGTATGAAGAAATTTTTAAGATTTTTTGCAATTTTTGAGGAAATGTGCAACAAAAATTTGACTTTTAAAGCTAGAATTAACAAGTTCAAGAACGAAGTAGTAAATAAAATTAGCATATCCTTCAACCTCGATTACAACAATTCATTAGTCAATTGCTTAACTGTTGATTCAAGTTGCCACATAGTTAAACACATGGTAGCATCATTTACAAAAAGTCAGATAAATCAAGTAAATTTCAACTATTTTTCGATGTTCTAACCAATTGAATATACTGTTAATGTTTCCGAGTTGCTTTATGTAGCTATATAATCGTATGAAAGTTTGACTGCAAAAAATGAAAAATCTCAATTTCGGGACAAAAAAAAAAAAAAAATTAACCAATGATGTTGCAATTATAACTAAGCAATGTAATATTTATAGATTAACTATTACAAAACTCATCAAACATAATTAAACAATCTAGAACTAATGATAAGTAGAAAGAGAACAACACAACTCACATTAATTTTCCCCAAACCAACTGCTTGGTGAGTGAATGACACATTATTATCCAACAACACACGTTTTATCATCACGTTATCATCACGATATTTTTCTTGACATAATTAAGTCACACAAATTCAAGTTTTATTATCTCCTCTCATTAAGAGAATCTCTCTTCCTTGTTAGTAAATCAGATTTACTTGAATTTCAACATTCATTATCAAGTGATGATATGATTATCAATTTAGTAATTATGGATCTTGCATTTCATACTTGACAGCAAAAGAAATTTAATATATGTATAGATATATGTAATGTATGATTTTGTGATATGTCAAATTTGAGAGATGTTTCAAAAAAATATTTAAACTTTATCTGCAACATTTTATAAACTTTATCATCATCATCATCATCATTGATCTACTGATTACTATAACCAGTATATATATATATATATATATGTATGATTACCCTACTACAAAGACTATTTAAACAACCATTTCATATACCAATGTCATCATTAGTTTCTACTTCAACCCCGACTACCACTGCAAAAACTTCTAAATTCATAGATGATTCTCCGATATTCAACAAACAATCACCAACTAAATATGATGCTTTAAAATATCGAAAATGGATCCATTTAAATAATAAGAAATCAAATACAAAATTTACTATATTAACATTTAATTTATTATCTCGACATTATTTATGGCAACAAATTTTTGGTTATTTAGATCAAAAATACTTGAATTGGGATAATTATAGATTCCCATTAATTAATGAAACAATATTACAATTAAAATCAGATATTATGTGTTTTCAAGAAATGGAATATTCAATTTATAAACAATATTGGAGTCAAAATTTCCCAACTAATGATTATAAAAGTTTTTTCATTCAAAAATCATTTTGGAATCATCAAAGTTTAAATAAAAATGTTGAAAATATTGATGGTGTTGCAATTTTTATAAATTCAAAAAGATTTGAAGTTTTAGATAAAATTGAAATAAATTTTGGTCAATATTTACTTGAAAATGATAAAGATTATGATATTACAACTGATTTATATAATAGAGTAATCAAGAAGAATACAGTTGCATTAATTTTAAAATTATATGATAAAATAAAGCAAAAAAATATTTATGTATCAAATACTCATTTATATTGGTCACCTGATTTCAATGATGTTAAAGTTATTCAAGCAAAGATTTTACTTAATGAATTACAAAAACATATTGAAGAAAAAGATCCATATATTATAATGTTGGGAGATTTAAATTCAAATATAAATTCAGATGTTTGTAACTTACTTGATCAAAGTCATATCAACATTTCACAATCAAAGTGTTTTAAAAATTATAATTATGGTAAAAATAACAAATTAATCGATGATCAATCATTGATTCAAAATCCATTTAATTTTATAAATGTTTATAATTCATTGTTACAAAATAATCAACTACAATTTACAAGTTATATCAAGAGTTTAATTGATGTTTTAGATCATATATATATTACAAAAGATAAATTTATTGTTAATAAAGTATTGAGTGAAGTTGATGAAAAGTATTGTTCAAGTTGTAAGATCAAAGGGTTCCCAAACAACCAATTCCCCAGTGATCATATCCCATTATGTACTGAAATAGATTATCAATAACTAACTATTCTTAATAAACATATATACTATCGTCCTAGAAGATCAATATATATTTTGCACCCATTACAAAAGCTTGTTTTTCTTAAAATTTGAGGTAGTGTACTCAGCCACATTTCTTCAGCTTTCATTATAGAGAAAGGAAAAATATATTTCAACAAAGCAAAAGGTCAATTTTTTTTTTAACAGAGATAGTTTATAAAATATATGATAATAATACTACTGTCCAACCATTAGAAGGAAAGAAGAACGATTAAAGATAAAAAGATAAGAAAACGTATATACAATCTGTTCTGTTGATTAATATTATTATATCCGTTTTTTTTTCATGAATATAGCTAATAAATTTCAACATGCTCAAGTTCAAGGGCAACCTCAATCAAATATTCAAGCACAACAAATCTTGTTACAACAATTGCATCAGGGCCAACAACAACAACAACAACAACAACAACAACAGCAGCAACAATCCCAATCACAAGTCCAGTCCTCACAACAACCACAATCTGCTGCAAGTTTACTAGGTTCGGGGTTCCAACCAAATGATAATTATAATGAAAATATATCTGGACCTCAAAGTTTATATCATTCAAATTATCAACAACGTAGTCAACCTTTACAACAACAACAACAACAACAACAGCAACAACAAGTGTTTCCATATTTCAATCAACAAACAAATTCAAATTCATCCAACTCTAATCTGTTGCAACCATCATTTCAACCTTCTCAACAAGTACCTCGATTGCCTCATTTACAACAAAGCTATTCCCAACAAGCAACCAATGTTCTTCAACAACAACAAGTTCAACAAGTCCAACAACAACAACAAGCACTACAAACACAACAACACCTTGCATCTACATTACCTAAATTAAACAGTTTGAATGTAGAGAATCCAAATTCAAAATATTGGCAACATCAACAACAATTGTGTCAAATATCAAGAAGTTCAAATATACCACATTATTATGCAAGGCAATATGCATCAAATTCAAGAAAAATTAAAAATCCATATAGTGAAGTAAAAGCTGTTGGATTAGTTGAAGCTACTAAAACAATAGTTTCTAACTTGGAAGAAGAAGAAGAACAAAAGAGGAAAGCAAATAATGCAAATGGTAATACACCAACATCAAATTCTGCATTGTTACATAATAAAAAATTGACTCAAGATATAGATGATGATACAATGGAAGAACAAAGAATGAGATTAAAAACTCAAGGTAAACAATTATGGTGTCAATTAGATTTAAGTGGACAAGGTTTAGTTAATTTATCACTTAAATTATTTCATTATGATTTTTTGGAATCATTATATTTAAATAATAATAAACTTACATCAATACCTTCAAGTATATCTAAATTAAGAAGTTTACGAACTTTAGATTTTTCACATAATAGAATAAATGAAATACCTTCTGAATTAGGTTTATGTTTTAATTTAAGATATTTATATTTATTTGATAATAATATTAAAAGTTTACCAAATTCATTTGGAAATTTAATTGAATTATTATTTTTAGGTATAGAAGGAAATCCATTAGATTTAAATATAGCAAATCTAATATCTGAAAAGGGTACAAAAGAATTAATTGCTACATTAAGAGATCAAAAAATAACAACTAGAACACCAAAACCAAGACCTTGGTTATTATTGGAAGATGATGGAGAAATTATAGATTCTCATGATACATTTAAAGTTGATACAAATAATTCAAATGATATTTTTACAGTGTTATCTTATAATACATTATGTCAACATTATGCAACACCAAAAATGTATAAATTTACACCATCATGGGCTTTAAAATGGGATTATAGAAGAAATGCATTGGAAAGAGAAATTTTAAGTTATAATACTGAAATTATATGTATGCAAGAAGTTGAAACAAAGACATTTAATGAATTTTGGTTACCATTATTAACAAATCATGGTTATAAAGGATTATTTTTCAGTAAAACAAGATCTAAAACAATGAGTGAAACAGATTCAAAAAAAGTTGATGGATGTGCAATTTTCTTTAAAATTGATAAATTTACTTTAATTCATAAACAAAATTTTGAATTTAACAGTGTTTGTATGGGATCAGATAAATATAAAAAGACAAAAGATTTATTTAATAGATTTATGAATAAAGATAATATTGCATTGGTTACATATTTACAACATAAAGAAACTGGTGAAAAAATATGTCTTGTAAATACTCATTTACATTGGGATCCAGCTTTTAATGATGTTAAAACTTTACAAGTTGGAATATTATTGGAAGAATTACAAGGTATAATTAAAAAATATCAACATACAAATTCAATTGAAGAAATTAAAAATTCATCAATTATAATATGTGGTGATTTTAATTCAGTTAGATCAAGTGCTGTATATCAATTATTTTCAACTGGTTCTTCATCAAAACATGATGATATGAAAGATAAAGATTATGGTAAATTTACTGATGAAGGTTTCCATCATCCATTTAAATTAAAATCTGCTTATGAAACAGTTGGTGAATTACCATTTACAAATTTATCACCTGCATTTACTGATAATATTGATTATATATGGTATTCAACATCAACTTTACAAGTTAAAGGATTATTAGGTAAAGTAGATGAAGAATATTCTAATAATTGTATTGGATTTCCAGATGCAAATTTCCCATCTGATCATATACCAATTGTTGCCAAATTTCAAATTAAAAAGGCAAATAAAATTAAACAACCCGATTTTAAACCTGATTTTAAAATTGGTTCATCTAGAAAGACATGAGATTATGATCATCTTAACAATATAATCTTATCCAATTACTGTATCATAGTTTTTAAATTTTAATTCATTCTTTTTATTATTATTGAAATTTATAATTAAATATATAAAAATTAAAAATCTTGCTAAAATAAATAACTCGTAAAATATTTCGGATTAATACAAGTATGTTGCACTGGTTGTATGCAGGATGTAGTACAAAAAATGAAACACGTTTTAAACTATAAACCCATCAATACAAGCTAAGAATTATGAGTAAGTTGTAAAATAGTGTTGAAATGGGTTGAATTGAGCTGGGTGCAAATTTATCATGAAATGGGTGCAAAAAATAATCAAAGTTTTTAAGAAATTAATGGAATAATTACCATGCATGATTTCTTAAAATTAATTAAGTAACGTCTCGGAAACTTTCAACTTGGTGATGTTCAAATTTAAAAGTTTCCAACATTATAAATAATTGTATAACTCCATATTTTTCAGTAATTTGTAATCAGCAATGACTTTCCCACCTTCTTTATTAATACCAACTGAAAATGATTATGAAGATGCTCATGGTGATCCAAAACCTGAATTAGAATATAAACAAGAATGGTCTAAATTAAGATTAGAAAAAGATGAAACTGGAAATTATATTTATCCATGGGATTTTGAAGTTGTTCAAGGATTTTTTAAACAAAGTGATTCAACAACTGATGATCGAATTTTCAATTATGCTTTAGATCACATGGGTAGATTAAAATCATGGGAATCAATAATTTCTGAATTAAAACAATTGAATCAACAAGCACCAGATAATGTTGAATATAAATTATTAATTCTTGCAAGACATGGTCAAGGATATCATAATCAAATTGTTGAAAAATATGGGTTAAAAGCTTGGAATGAAAAATATCATGCATTAACAACTGATGGTGAAATTACATATGCACCTGATCCTCCATTAACTGAAATTGGTCTTGAACAAGCTAAAGAAAATCATGAATTATGGAAACAAGAAATAAAATTAGGTGCACCAATACCATCTAAATTTTTTGTATCACCTTTGCAAAGATCAAGTAATACATTTGTAATTACATGGGATGGTTTAAAACCAAAGAATGTACCAGTAAAAGTTGTTGAAAAGATTAGAGAAACTATAGGTAAGAATTTATGTGATAAACGATCACTGAAGAGTATAATTGATCAAAGATTTAGTAAATATGGTTTCAAAACTGATGGTATTGAAGAAGAAGATATTTATTTCGGTGATGAAAGAGAAACAATGGCTCATCAATCTTTACGTGTAAATGAATTTCTTCAAGAATTATTTGAATCTGATTTTAAAAATGGTAAAGTTGATAAAAATTTAGCTATTGAAAATACTTTTATTAGTACAACTTCTCATGCTGGTACAATTAGATGTTTTATAAATGTATTGGGTCATAGACATTTTACAATTTCAACTGGTGGAATGATTCCAATTGTATGTAAAGCAACTAGAAGAGAATAGAATTATAATATAAATTAAAACTTAATGAAAATTGATCTCTGAATGAAAATGTCTCTAGTCCTTTGAAGCAACAAGAATTATGGATGATTTAACAATTTTCGTAAAAGAAAAGATGGAAACATGATTATAAATCAATTTGCATCATCAAACATGATTCAACTAGGACTGATTATAGAAGTTTAATCTATTTTTAAACTCAAGTGGCTTATTGAAAGATAACGAATAATTAATTAAGCCATGTTGATATTACAATGTGAAAAGCGGTAACTTGGGAATGTGATAACCATGTTGCTTAATAAAAAATGAGCACGTGAGTGAAAAACTGAACTGGTAGCACTTTCCTATTCCTAATTTAGCAACTTGAAATATCAAGCTTGTTTACTTTGTTTCAAACTTTAAAATTTATAATCACAATCTTTCCTTAATTATTTAAGTATAATTATTTCCAAATTTAAAAAAGTATAGATTGTTCAGTTTGGTATTTCTAGTTGTTAAATGAATGGGTTTTTACTAGTGATTCAATTGTTGATAGTTTTTCATATAAACCCCACGTTTGGATTCTGGCCATTTGATTCTGGTTCTTCTTCTTCAAGTTCTGGAGCATCACCTTCTGCAACATCTACAGATGAATCTTGGATACAGTCTTTATTAAGTTTCCCATCAGCTACTGAATCTGGTACATCGGATTCAACAGATGATTCAAATCCTTATGCTCCATATAATGTATCATGTCCATCACATGATTTAAATCGACCTGCTAATGATACAATTTCTCAAGATGAAGAAAGATATATTTTAAATAGACATGAAATTACAAATGAAAATTTAATCAAATTTTTGAAAAAGGCAAATATATCAAATTTTGATGCTGAGAAATTTATCAATGATAATAAAGATGAACATAATATTACAATTGGGATTCTGATGAGTGGTGGTGGATATCGTGCTATGTTATGTGGTGCAGGTCAATTATTAGGTATGGATGGTAGATTTAATGATGCAAATCAACAAGGTATTGGAGGATTATTAGATAGTGCAACATATTTAGTTGGATTAAGTGGTGGTAATTGGTTAGTTGGACTGTTGGTTCTTAATGATTGGTTATCAGTTGCATCTATAGTTAATGGATCATCTAAAATATGGCAATTAGAAGATTCAATTATAAATCCAAGTGGGATTCGAATTGATAAAACAATTTCTTATTATTATGGGTTAAGACAAGCTGTTTTAGCTAAAGAAGATGCAGGATTTGATACTTCATTTACTGATGTTTGGGGTAGAGCATTACTGTATCAATTTTTCACTGATGCAAGTGGTGGTGAAAATATAACTTGGTCAAGTATACGTAATTTATCTAATTTTGAAAATCATCAAATGCCATATCCAATTGTTGTTGCAAATGGACGAACTCCAGGGACATTAATTATGAATGAAAATTCAACTGTATTTGAAATAAGTCCATATGAATTAGGTTCATGGGATCCAAGTTTAAATTCATTTACTGATGTTCGATATTTAGGTTCAATGACTGAAAATGGAAGCCCCAATACATCTGTTTGTGTTAATAATTTCGATAATGCAGGGTTTATAATGGGTACTTCATCATCATTATTTAATGCAATTTTATTACAATTGGGTAATTATAATATTAATAGTATAATTAAAAGTATATTAACTGATATTTTAACTAAAATAAGTTATGCAGAATATGATATTGCAACTTATGAACCAAATCCTTTTTATCAATTTGAAGATGCAGGTGTTAAAAGTATTATTTATAATGAAACATTATATTTAGCAGATGGTGGTGAAGATGCACAAAATGTACCATTTTATCCATTGATACAAAATTCAAGAAATGTAGATGTTATATTTGCATTTGATAATTCTGCTGATACTGAAAAACAATGGCCAAATGGTACATCAATTATGGAAACTTATAAAAGACAATTTTCAGCTCAAGGTAAAGGTACACCATTTCCATTTGTACCTGATGTTGAAAGGTTTTTAAAAGAAGATTTAGGTTCAAAACCAGTATTTTTCGGTTGTAATTCATCTGAATTACATGACTTAGTAGCTTGGCATGATAATGATAAGATTAATGTAACTGATGTTCCATTAGTTGTTCATTTTGCAAATGCTCGAATGTCCTTTAATTCAAATTTCTCAACGTTTAAGTTATCATATGATGATGATGAGAAATTTGGTGCCATTCAAAATGGGTTTGAAGTTGTTACAAGAAATAACTTAACTGATGATGATAATTGGATTACATGTGTTGGATGTGCAATAATTAGAAGACAACAAGAAAGATTTGGTCAAGAACAAAGTGATGAATGTAAACAATGTTTTGAAAATTATTGTTGGACAGGTGGTGAAAAAGATGCAGCTCCAGTATCTAGTGTCAGTGGATTATCTGGTCTTGCCACATTATCATCCACATCAACAAAAGCTTCATCAGCTACATCATCATCATCAGGTTCTGAAACGAAAACATCTGAGTCTACAGCTACTTCATCAGCTTCCAAACATAATTCTGGTAATCATAATCAACCTTTCAATTCACTCATACATTTATTTATAGGATTATTCTTGTTATAGACAAAAAATTGTTGCAAAAATCTCTACTATTTTTTTTCTCTCTATAGCCATCGCAAAATATTTTATATTTTTTTTCAGTACCAAGTATGGTTAAATCGTATAATCGTTATGATCAAGAGAAATGTTTTGGGCTAATCACATCTCAATCAAATATAGTATGGTTACCACCTTCTGAAACTCAATCTTCAACTTCAATTGGTAGAGCCTTAACTTCTGGTTTAGAAGAAATTTTAATTTGGGATATTAAAACTGGTGAATTATTACAAAAATTTAGAGATGGTTTAAATCCAGGTGAAACTGATGCATCTACATCTATCCCACCATCACCTATAACATATCTTACATTTCATCAACAAACAAATTTAATAGCAGCTGGATATTTAGATGGAACAATTAAAATTTGGGATTTATCTTCACAATCAGTATTAATTACATTTCAAGGTCATAAACTGAGTATTACAAGATTAAAATTTGATAGGAATGGTACAAGATTAATATCTGGTTCAAATGATTCTTCAATTATCATTTGGGATTTAATTGGTGAAGAAGGATTATATAAATTAAAAGGTCATAAAGGTCCAATACATGGATTAGAATTATTATCAGAATTAGAGAAAAATGAAGATGAATTAGATGATTATTTATTAACTTGTTCAAAAGATGGATTGATTAAATTATGGGAATTGAAATCTCAACAATGTATTGAAACTCATTTAGCTCATACAGATGAATGTTGGTCAATGGGTATAAATAAATCTAAAAATTTATTAATTACAAGTGGGAATAAGGATCAAGTTAAAGTTTGGTCAATTGATTTATCAAATGAAGATGGATTAAAAATTCAAGAAAAAGGTGGATTTGAAAAGCAAAGTAAATCAAGAAGTAATGAAATTGAATTTAAATATTTAAAAACAAATACTGAAGTTGAATTATTTTCAATACAAAATGCAGATAGAACAATTGAGATATTCAGAATAAGGTCACAAGATGAAATTAAAAAGGGGATAACAAAAAGAACAAAACGTTTAAAAGAGAAAGGAATGACTGAAGAAGAAGTTGAACAATCCATACAACAATCTGAGATAAGTATACTAATAACATCATTTACTACAATCCGTACAACAGCAAAGATAAAATCATCATGTTGGATAAATAATAATAAAAAATTAGATATTTTAATATCACTTACAAATAATAGTATAGAATATACTACAATTCCAATACCACAAGAAAATATAAAGAAAATCCAACCAACAGAGTTAAATTCAGTAAAACAACATACAATAGATTTATTAGGACATAGATTTGATATTAGAGCAATGGATATATCACCAGATGATAATAAATTATTAGCAACTGCATCTAATCGTGAATTAAAAATATGGAATATATCAACTTTCAATGTAATACGTACATTTACATTAGAAGGTGGATATGCATTATGTTGTAAATTTTTACCTGGAGGTTCATTAGTTGTTGTTGGATTTAAAAATGGTGATTTGGAATTATATGATTTAGCAACAAGTTCATTAGTTGATCGTATTGAAAAGGCACATAAACTAGATAATGATAATGATGCAGCTATATGGTCATTAGATTTAACACCAGATGGTAAAACTTTAGTAACTGGTGGTAATGATAAATGTGTTAAATTTTGGAAATTTCAAATTGAAACTGATTTAATTCCAGGTACAAATAATAAAATTCAAACATTAAAATTTAAACATACTCAAACATTAGAAATAAATGAAGATGTATTATGTGTTAAAATTTCAAAAGATTCAAAATTTCTTGCTATATCATTACTTAATAATAATGTTCAAGTTATATTTTTAGATTCATTAAAATTATTTTTAACTTTATATGGACATAAATTACCTGTTTTATCAATTGATATATCTTTTGATTCAAAATTAATAATTACATCAAGTGCAGATAAAAATATTAAAATTTGGGGTTTAGATTTTGGTGATTGTCATAAATCAATTTTTGGACATCAAGATTCAATTATGAATGTTAAATTTATTGGTGAATCACATAATTTTTTCAGTAGTGGTAAAGATGGATTAATTAAATATTGGGATGGTGATAAATTTGAATGTATACAAAAATTATCAGCTCATCAAAGTGAAGTATGGTGTATGGCTATAAGTAATAATGGATTATTTATGTGTTCAACATCTCATGATCATTCAATTAGATTATGGTCAGCTACAACAGATCAAGTTTTCTTGGAAGAAGAACGAGAAAAAGAATTGGATGAACAATATGAAAATACATTATTAAATCAATTAGAAAATGATGAACCAATTACTGAAATTGATGATGAATCAACAAAAGTTTCAAAACAAACTATGGAAACTTTAAAATCAGGTGAAAAATTAATTGAAGCTTTAGATATTGGAATTGAAGATATTGAATCAATTGAAGAATATAAACTTGCAATTAAACAAAATAAAAATGTTTCAAAACCAACACCAAATTCAATTCTTTTAGCATTTGATATGAATGGTAGTCAATATGTTTTAAATACAATTTTAAAAATTAAACCTGCACAATTAGATGATGCATTATTAGTATTACCATTTTCATATACATTAAAATTATTAAAATTTATTGAAATTTGGACAAATGAAGAAAATCAAAATTCAAATATTATAAATTTATCATTAATTTGTAAAGTATTATTTTTCATTATAAATTCAAATTTAAAAGAATTTATAAATCAAAAGGATTCAACATTAAAGAATAAATTAATTAAAATTAAACAACAGTTACGTCAAGGTTTACAAAAAAATTGTAATGTATTGGGTATAAATACTCAAGGGTTGAAGTTTATAAAACAACAATGGAAATTGAATCATGTTAATGAATATATTGATCAAGATGAACAAGATAATTTTAATGAAAAGACAAGTATAAAAAGAAGTTATCAAACTATATAGATGAATATAAAAATTATTGTAATAACAATGTAGCCTTGTGTGTAAATAAGTAGATTAGTGCGATATCGTGTAATTTACTCGCCCTAGTGAAAAATATTGCTAGATTGTTGCAAAAGGTATTCTGATAGTAACAAGGGTTAGTTAAATATATAGTATGCCACAGTCCAAACTGGAATAAAATGGACAGAGCATAGATGAGTACTCAAACGTTGGTCTCATAATACTTTGAATCAAGTTGAAGCGCACAGTCTGTTATAATTAAAAAAACAAGTTGATTTGAACTCAAACTGATTTATATCTTAGGTTACTTCATGGATTGCAATGAATAATATTCTTAAACGGTTGTGTATATGAACATTAATGTTGTTGAATAGAGATATCTGAAAAGCAATCATTTAACGGTGAGTGAGATATTTATACAATACAAAGCAATTTAACTGTCTATGATATAAACTAGCTATTACTTATAAGTATTTCAAATGAATGAATCTAGAGTTTTATAAGATATAATACAATTAGCAATTTGTAAATTGAATTAATTGGTTGAATTGATACTTTGCTTAATTCCACACCTTTCAAAAGCCACATTAAACATACTACATTATTCGCTTAACATTTAAACGGTAATATTCGTTATCTAAAAGATATCTTGTAGTTGAAATAGAGACTTGGAAAGTTCAAAAAAGGAAAAGAAATGAAGATGGTTATATATTATATTTCTTCATCAATTTTAATAATAATAAAATTTTTATAATTTTTTTAACCTTTTTTAGATTTTACAATTTTCACCCATGACTAACTCTTGGTTAATCATTCTAGAATAAATTATTCTTAGATTAATTGTATTAACTAATATTCAAGAAGTTAGCAACTTCTTGATTATTTCAAACTTTTTACTTCTTTTTATAGAGAAATTCCAAATTGATGTTGAAATGAAAAATATTATAAACTCATTTCAAAATAAAATAATCATCCAAAACCTTTCTTTTGCAATATAATAATAATTACGATTGGAATAAAATGGTGGTACAGTTCTTCTTCTACTTCCAAATATTTTAATCTTGGGGGGAATTCTAATTTAAAACCTTCACCAAATTTAAACCCCACCTTAAAGCTCAAAGCGTTTACTAACCACTAATACCTTCTCTCTCTCTCATGAGATAATCCTATTTAAATTCTACAAAATACATGAGCTCCAATTAAAAAAGACTTCTCAATCATATTACAAAACCTCTCTATTTAAATTTAAACTATTTAAATTAAATTTTTAACCTTTTTGTTTCAATTTTCACTTCCCATTTTTTCCACTTCATTTTTATTTTATTTTTTTTTTTATTTTTTTTATTTTTTTATTTTTTTTTTAATTTTTAATTCCTTAAACTTTTTTTGGTTTTAAAATCATTTCAAAACTTTTAAATCGTTATGAATATGAACAATATACCTACTGGTGGAGGAGGTGGTGGTTCTGCTATAAGTGGCGCTGCTGGTTCTAATTCTACCACTAGTACTAGTAGTTGGCATGGAATGTATACTGGTGAAGAACGACAACGAGTAGTTTCATTAATTATGGATACATTAAATGATTTACATGGTTCAAATGTTAATTTTGATCCTCAAAAATTAACTAAAATGGCTCAAGATTTTGAGAAAACTGTTTATGAAAAAGCACCAACTAGAGATGATTATTTAAAAGCTATTAAAGCAAAAATTGGTCAATTAAGATTACAAAAGCAACAAGCTCAACAAAGAAGAAGTAATAATAATAATACAAATAATTCAAATGGTAATAATGGTATGAATCAAAGTAATCAGTTTTTACAACAACAAGCACAAGCTAGAAATCAATCTCAAGCTCAAATACAAGCCCGTCAACAACAAATGAGAACTATGCAACAAGATCAACTACAACCGCAGATGCAACAACAACATATGAATATGAAACCTCAACAACAACAACCTCAACAAATGCAACAGCAACAACAACAACAGCAACAACCACCGCAAGGTTCAAATTCTAATGCTCCACAGGTTCCACCACAAATTGTACAATTGATAAGGAGTTCACCTATCCCACCTCCATTATTAAGTCGTATTCCAAATCTACCTGCAAATGTAAATACTTGGAATCAAATATTTGAATTGATTAGACAAAAAGTTATACCACAAGATTTGTTACCTACTATTAGAGATATTCATTCAACACATATGCAATTGGTTATGCGTCAACAACAACAAAAGGCTAATATGCAAACTAATAATAATAATAACACTAATACAACAAATGCAAATAATAATCAAAATGTTAATATGATGATGAATAATCCTAATTTTAATATCAATAATTTGACTCCTCAACAAAGAGAACAATTGATGAAACAAAGAAATATGCAACATCAACAACAGATGCAAAAACAACAACAACAGCAGCCACCACCACCTCAACAACAACAGCAACCACCACAACAGAGTCCTCATAAAAATATTCAACAACCACCACCTCAACAAATCCATGTTCCAAATCAACAACAACAACAACCACAAAATTTCCAAAATCAACAAAAGCCACCTCAATTTCAAATCACTCAACAGGATTTAAACAAATATACTAATGAAGCATTGATGGTTTTAAATCGATTACAACAACAAAAACAATTACAAGCTCCATTGGATGAAAATATGAAAGATTCATTTATAAGAAAATATATTCTTCATCAAAAGACTCAATTGTGGAAGCAACAACAACAAAGACAATCTTTGACAGGTAATAATAATGCTACTGGTCTTGGTATAAATTCAATGCCAATTCAACAACAAGGTCAACAACCAATGCAACAAATGCCATTACAACAACAACAACAACAACAGCAACAACCAATGGTACAACAACAATCCCAACCACAACAAGCATTACCTCAAAGTCTGCCAATGATGAATAATATGAATACACCAATGATGAAATCAAATGTACAAATGAATATGAATTTATCATCACCAGTAATGGGACAACGTAATCTTAATAATAATAATAACAATAACAATGCAAGACCTGCAACTGCACCTGGTAATATAAATATGTCAGCATTGTTACCACCATTAACTGATGATGTAAAATTAAAGCTTAAACAATTGATTGAAGAAGTTTCAAGAAATAATGTTGTATTAAAAGATGTTACAAATTTATTATCAGAACAAGATAAACATACAGTTCTAGAATCAATGAATAGAATTCAACAACTGTTTGGGAATGTTGATAGTATAATAAGTTATTTTTATTTATTGACAAAAAATTCTGAAGGTACAAAAAGATTAATTCAAATGAAATATATGACAAAGAATATATCTGATAATTTACAACAAGGTTATTATTTAGCTGCACCTGATTTATTGGAAAAATTGAGGAATCAATATGCAAAATATTTTGATTATGTTAAAGAACAAATTGGTATTAAAAGACAACAAGCTTTAGCTCAACAACAACAGCAACAACAACAAATACCACAAAATAATAATTCTATTCAACATGGTAGGGCTCCATCACAATCACAAATGCCAATGCAACAACAAATGATGCAAAACCAAGTACGAGCACAACAAGGATTTATGAATCAACAACAACAGCAGCCAATACCAAATTCTCAACAAATGAATTGGGCAAATCCAAATCAAAATCCAAGTCCAATGAAGAATAATCAACAATATCCACCTCAACAAAATATGATGCAAAATATGAATATGATGCCACAACAGAATAGTCCAGTTATGCAACAAATTCCAATGCAAAATATACCACCACAGCAACAACCACAACAGCAGTTACCTAAAAGTTCACCACAAATGCCATCACAAATGTCATCACAAATGGGTTTACCACAACAGAAAATGGTTGGACAAATTCAACAAGCTACATCAACAATTTCAAATAAAACAACAGCTAAAAAGGCAGCTGCTATTCAAAATCGTAAAAAGAATAAGAATTCAATTAGTGGTGCAGCATCAATATCTGCAGTTCCAACTCCAAATGTTTTACCAGCTACAACACCAGGTACATTAGCTAATTCAATACGGACACCACATTCAATACCAACACCACAAATTCCACCACAGAGTCATAGTAATAAGAATACACCAGTTGGTCAATCACCAAATTATCCAATCAAAGCAACACCAAATTCAACAACTCCAGGTAATAATTATCAAACAAGTCATAATACAAATAATATTTATCCAACACCAGATATAGATTTGTTTGCAATGGCATCACATGATTCCAAACTGGTTAAACGTCGAGAATTATCAAATTCAGATCCAGAGAAATTCTTCTTTGCAGCATTGAGTAATTTATTAAATATTGATGAATCTACATTAGAATCTAAAGATGTTAAAGAATTGAAATCTTCACCATTACTGCCAAAGCAAGATGATTGGACATGTGAAATTAAACCATTGGCTATATCTTCAGCTTTTAAACAAGTTGATTATATTAAGGAAATATCATCTGGTGATATAATTGAAGAATGTTCGAAAATAGAATCTAAAAAGAGAAGTTTTGATCAACATGATGAAAAAGATGATCAAGAAGATGATGATTTGGATATGTTATTTGATGAGAAAAAGATTAAATTGGATGAAAATGATAAATATTTATATGAACCAATTGTATATGATGATTGGAAAGAATTTGTTGTATCTTCAACCACTTAATTTTAATATATAAATTTAAAAGTATAACCATTTTAAACTGTTCAACTCTGATACAATCTTTTATTTCATAGTGAAAAATGGAGATTGAGATATGAGATTTATATTTTTTTCTTTCATTAACTATTGCTAAATCAATATGGCACCTAAATTTGATCCAAAAGATAAACAAATCTCAGTTGCATTTGTTTGTCTAGGTAACATGTATGTTGAATTCAAGTATTACTAAGAGATCATTGATATTAACATAGGGTTTCAGTTGTCGTTCACCAATGGCAGAAGCTATATTCAAACATCAAGTTGAACAACAAGGATATAGTTCATATTTCAAATTAATTGATTCATTTGGTACTAGTGGATGGCATATTGGAGAACTGCCAGATACAAGATCACTGAAAACTTGTAAGAAACATGGTGTTCCAGTATCACATCAAGCACAACAAATTTCTACATCTGATTTTAAAACATTTGATTATATAATTGGTATGGATTCAAGTAATTTAACAGATTTAAAATTTATGAAACCAAAAGATTATAAGGGTAAAGTTGAAACATTTGGTCATTGGAATACACCAAATTCAAAATTTCAAAATATAGTTGATGATCCATATTATGGAGGTATTGATGGATTTGAATATAATTATCAACAAATTTGTCATTTTACAAATGAATTCTTAACTAGAGAAATTGGTAAACTAGATTAGATTAGATTTAAGTTCAAATATATATATATATATTTATAGTGTCGTGTAAAAAAGCGCAACCTCACTAAAAATTTGTTGAAGTTAAAATTTTTCTAATAACAAACCAAGTAGTGAATTGAATATGAGTGCTAGGAAACTACAACAGGAGTTTGATAAAGTTAATAAGAAAATAGCTGAAGGGTTAGTTATATTTGATGAGATTAAAGATAAAATATCAACAGCTGATGTACAATCACAAAGAGATAAATTAGAAAATGATTTAAAAAAAGAATTAAAGAAATTACAAAGATCAAGAGATCAATTAAAACAATGGTTAAGTGATTCAAGTATAAAATTAGATAAAAGTTTAATACAAGAAAATAGAACAAAAATTGAACATGCAATGGATCAATTTAAAGAATTGGAAAAGCAATCAAAAATTAAACAATTTTCAAATGAAGGATTAGAATTACAACAACGACAAAATAAAAAATCTAAATATGGTGATGATTTAAAATATCAAGAAACTGTAGATTATATTACAAATGTAATTGAACAACTTCAACAACAAAATGAAGAATTAGAAAATGAATTAGATTCTTTAAGTAATCAACTGAAAAAATCAAAATCAAGTTTACAATCATCAATTGATGATATAAAATATAAAATAGATCGTAATAATCAACATATTGAAAAATTGGAAGAAATATTGGATCATTTAGAAAATGATCGATTAGATCCAGCTAAAATTGATAATATAAAAGATGATATTGATTATTATGTTGAAATGAATCAAGATGAAGATTATGTTGAATATGATGAATTTTATGATCAATTGGAATTGGATGATGATGATGAATTGGAATTTGAAGGTTCATTAGCTCAAATGGCAACTGAATCAATTGATGATGATGATGATAAAACAACAAATACAACAAAAGATGAACCAATAATAGAACATTCAAATCCAAATCCACTGCATCAAACAAATAATACAACTACAACTACACATACACAAGCACATCAAGAACCAGAACCGTCAACTATACAATCATCAACACCAGTTAAAAAGATAAAACCTTCAATAATACCTGCACCACCACCACCACCAATCACAAGTGGTGTATCATATTCAAATGTAATCAAAGCAGCACAGCAAGCAGCACAACAACAACAACAAGCACAACAACCAACGCAACCACAACCACAACCACAACCAACTGTTCAAACTAATGGATCGGCAAATGTAACACCAAAAGTTAATAATAATGTTCCAATAGCAACCACTACAACTAGTACAACCACAACACCAGCTAAAAGTATTCCACCACCTGGATTTAATCAAATACCATCTAAATCAAATTCAAATTCACCTATTTATACTAATAATAATAATAATCATGAAGATAAAATTGATCGTTTACAATCACAACTGCCAATGATTTCTAATGAAAATAAAACTTTTAATGATACAATATCAAGAATTGTAAATATTACAGCTAGTAGATTAAATGATCCATTACCTATACAATCAATTCATGATTTATTAGAATCATCGTTATTAAATTGTCCAGATTCATTTGATTCAGAAAAACCAAGACAATATACTCCTAAAAATGTACATCCCTCATCAATAGATTATCCACAAGAACCAATGTATGAATTGAATAGTTTAAATTATATGAAAAAATTTGATAATGATACATTATTTTTTTGCTTTTATTATAGTGATTTAAATGATAATTTAGCAAGATTTAATGCAGCAAAGGAATTATCAAATAGAGGTTGGATATTTAATATTGAATTTAATCAATGGTTTATGAAAGATCAAGGAGGGAAATTTAAAAATAGATCATTATCAACTATACAACGAGAAGATAGTGAGAAAAGTTTAACACCCGAACCCTTGTTTAATGATGAAAAACAACAACCTCAACTTAATAATGATGAAATTGATGATTTACCTTCAAGTTTTAAATATTTTGATTATGAAAAAACTTGGTTAACAAGAAGAAAAGAAAATTATAAATTTGTTAAAGAATCAAGAAGAATTTATAATTAAGAATTGAAAAAATTTAGCATATTTAATAAATAATGAAATGAGATTTATTAAAATTGATCAGAGTTCAATTTTAATAATCGATTAATTAGAGTTTATATTTTATGATTTTCTCTTCTAGTACAAACATTGACTAGTAAAACAGTTCTAACAGTTTATCTAAGCTAGTTTCATATGTCAAAGATAGTTGATATATTAAAATACTAACATGAAACCTTGAAATAATTTTTAGTTAGTTTAAATCTTCTTGGTAAATCTGGAAGTGCAAAAAAAGAATAAAAAATAAAAATAAAAATCAACGCGATTTTTTATTTATTTATGAAAATCGTAAAATTAAGAAAGAAGGAAGAAGTTGTTGTTAATCAATGAATAAGTAAGTACATATGATTCTATGATTCAATGATTTACGATGGACCCCCTTGAGCTATATACATGTTGCTGATGAGTCTTGTTTAATTTTCTTCTTAGAGATTGAAATTATTTGTATATTTCTATTCTATTGTATTTTCCTCTCTCTTTCCCTTTAACTCACGTATCTACATACATAGCTAGATCATTTAACTGAGCGAGTCTGACATCGATTCCAATTGAGACTTTTCTAACTCTAGTTCAAGCTCAACTTAAATCAGGGAGTAGTATCATATGGAAATTGAAAAGTAATTACCCCTTTACGGTTATATATTAAAACTAGAAATATTTAGAAGAAAAAATAAAAAAAAAAAAAAATTATTTAATTTTATTTTATTATCAAAATTTAATACCATTATCAAATTTTATTATTTTTACTTTGATTTACAACTTCATTTGAAATTATAATTAAATCAAAAGTTTTTTCTTCTTTTTCACTTCATTAAATTATTTTTACAAGATTTATAAGTTGGTTGATTTGACTTGATTTGATTTGATTTGTTTTCATTCATTCATTCATTATGAAATTAGATTATGATATTATATTCAATGATTCAGGTCTACTACTACCAAGAGATGATAATGGTTGTGTTAAATGTACTGAATCTTTAGGTTCATGTCCAACTTGTCCAAAAGGTCAACAATGTACTCAACAAGCTCAAACTTGTGATCAATGTGCTAAATATGTATGTACCAAGATTGCTTCTTCAACTAGTGGTGTTCCTATTGGTGGTATTGTTGGTGGTGTAATTGGTGGATTAGCTTTTATAGCTGTTATTGGTGCTACATTATATTATTTTTTAATTTATCGTAAAAAGCATCCTGTTATGTTATATGAAGATGAAGATGAATATTTAGATGATGAAGATGATTCAACAACTGATTATCAATTAACTAAATTAGAATCAACAACTTATACAAAAGAATTTAGTCAAAGTTCAAGTGATAAATTATCATCTGGTACTGATAATAATAATGATTCAACAAATTTACAAAGTGGTGGTGAAGATTCAAGTAATAATACTAATAGTGGTAATAATAGTGGTAATAGTCTACCTAGTGAAAGACCAGTTGCAAGACGTCAAGCATCAAATAATCCAAGAAAACAAATGAGAAGAATCTCATCTTATGAATCTTTTACAAGACCAAATGCAGGTAAACTAAGGAATAAACAACGTGTAATGCAAACACAACAAAGAAGAGCAAGACAACGAGATATTGTAAAACAAGCAAATAAACAACAATCACAAAAACAACAACAACTTCAACAACAACAACAAGAAATGTACATGAATCCATCAAATAGAAATTCAGTAGCTACATCATTTTCAAATGCATCAAATATTTTACCAATTGCTTATATCCCAGGTGTTACAGTTCGACCAACAAAAGATAATACAAGATCATTATATTCATATGATAGTGAATCATTATTTTCAGATTTAAATACAATTGAAAATGCATCCATAATTGGTGATGTAATGTATGGAAATCAAAATAATTCAAACAATTCAAATAATTCAAAACAAGAAATTCAACCAATTACAGAATCACAAGAACCACAAAATTCATCAACCATGACAGCTATAAAAGCTCAACCACGACTAGTCAATGTGGATAGAATTGAAGAAGAAGAAGAAGAGGAAGAGGAAGAGGAAGATGATGATGTGGAAGATGAAGAAGATAGTGATTCAGATATAGATTCAGATGTTGATTCAGATATAGGACAAATAACAAGAGCTACTTCAGTTAAAGTTAAAAAGAATATACAACAAGAACAATTAGAAGATAGACAAGTGATTATGGACGTTATATCACCAAGTAAAACTATAGATACTGAAAATTACAATAATGATGACGACGATGATGATGATGATAATAAATCATTTGTATTAAATGTTGAGTTTGATAAAAGTCCGATAACACCAACTTTTAAATTTGATAATTCAAATGCAATGAATAGCCCATTCGCAGACCCTTAATTACATTTTAAATATAAACATTTTTTTTAGTCGTAAAATATTTCTTATATGTTTAAAATTTGTAATTTATCTCTGTTTAAAGAACAATCAATGAAAAGTAAGGCTGTAACTCAATTAAATAGGGCTGGGTTTTTTTTAAGATTGTGATCGATCTTTTTCAAACAATAAGTATACTTTAGCACCTACATATAATCAATTTAGTTAAAACCACTCTTCATTGAATAGAGAAAGGAAGAGATAAAACTACATTAAAAAACCAAGACTATTTATCAATTAGCCACAAGAAACTAGATCAATTTAAAATCAAAAAATTGTTACAAATCAATTCATAATTATTATGATGATTTAAAATTTCCAGATATCCCGTAATAAAAAGTGAGATCTAGATGAGGTTGAAATTTATAAGACAATCTGTGCACGTGACTTCACACAAAATTGAAAATAAAAAAAAAAAAAAATTGAGTCGCAATTTCGGAATAGCAATTGCTGCAATTTTATAATGAATGAAAAATTATTGAAATTTATTTGCAGTCAAATTTCTTCAAAGTGGTTATTGATCATGTTGTTTGTAAGTGAGTACCTTTCAAGGATGAAGAAGGGGAGAGAGAAAAGACAATTGCTGTAAGATGTTACATTTTTGTGATTGATATTTCACACCTAAATTATTAAAGTTTTTCAAATCAATAATTTAAATTTTGTTGGGGGAGACGAAAGGAAATAAATTAGATTACACCGTTGTTGTTTTGTTGATGATTTAAGAAAAAGTGTAATCTTACGTAATTTTACCCATTATACAGACAATATATAACATATATTTATATTCAAATCAAATCAAATTATCATTGAAATTTGAGAGTAATCATAGTGTTATTGACATTATATAGAGTTTAAATTATTAACATGAAACTTTTTAATAAAGAAAACCCCGAGGTAATCGTTTAGATTGTAGAGAACGTATAAATTTAGGTTTATATCTCCTTTCCATTGACTGATAATTGAAATCTTATTACATAAGTGAGACAATTGAATAGGATGAATTGATATTTTGCTGCTGTTGAGAATGAGAGTGTGTATGTTTTGACTTTTTTTCACTTTTCATCGACCATCATCCATCCATCGTGATTATTCCATTAGTAAAAATTAATTAATTTTATTTTTATTATTTTTTTTTTTTTTTTTTTTGCTCTCTCACTCATTTTACTCACTCAATCTTTAACTATGAATACATAATAGAGTGAACAATTTTTATAAAACCAATCAACTTTTCCCCCTCGAAATTTTCAATCTCTCTTTCTCTTTTTCTTTTCTTCTTTTCTTTCTTTCTTTCTTTCTTACTTTACTTTAATTCAATTGATACTATTATATTATCACAATGGTTGCTACAATTGATCAATTATCTGTTTCTACAATTAGAGGTTTATCCGTTGACCAAGTTAATGCTGCTCAATCCGGTCATCCAGGTGCTCCATTAGGTTTAGCACCAGCTGCTCATGCTGTTTGGAGAAAAATGAGATTTAATCCAAAGAATCCAAAATGGATTAATAGAGATAGATTTGTTTTATCAAATGGTCATGCATGTGCTTTAGAATATTCTTTATTAACATTATATGGATTTGATTTAACTGTTGAAGATTTAAAACAATTTAGACAATTGAATTCAAAAACTCCAGGTCATCCTGAATGTAGAGATACTGAAGGTATTGAAGTTACTACTGGTCCATTAGGTCAAGGTATTTCAAATGCTGTTGGTATTGCTATTGCTCAAAAACAATTTGCTGCAACTTATAATAAACCAGATTTGACCATTTCAGATTCATATGTTTATGCATTCCTTGGTGATGGTTGTTTAATGGAAGGTGTTTCAAGTGAAACTTCATCATTAGCTGGTCATTTACAATTAAGTAATTTAATTGCCTTTTGGGATGATAATAGAATTTCAATTGATGGTGATACTGCTGTTGCTTTCACTGAAAATGTTGTTCAAAGATATGAAGCTTATGGTTGGAATGTTATTGAAGTTCCACATGCTGATACTGATTTAGAAGCTATTAGTGCAGCTGTTGATGAAGCTAAAAAATCTACAAATAAACCAACTTTAATTAGATTAATTACTACTATTGGTTTTGGTTCATTACAAGCTGGTACTCATGGTGTTCATGGTGCTCCATTAAAAGCTGATGATTTAAAACAATTAAAAAAATCATGGGGATTCCCAGAAGATTCATCATTCCATATTCCAGATGAAGTTACAAAATATTTTGCTGAACATGTTAGTGAAAATCAAAAAATTGAAAATGAATGGGAAAAAACATTCCAACAATATAAAGAAAAATATCCAAAAGAAGGTGCTGAAGTTCAAAGAAGATTGGATGGTAAATTACCAAAAGATTGGCAAAAGGCTTTACCAACTTATACTGTTAATGATAAAGCTTTAGCTACTAGAAAATTATCTGAAGGTGTCATTGATAAAGTTTATGAAGTTTTACCTGAATTTATTGGTGGTTCAGCTGATTTGACTGGTTCAAATTTGACTAGAGTTCAAGGTTCAGTTGATTTCCAACCACCATCAACTGGTTTAGGTGATTATGATGGTAGATATATTAGATATGGTGTCAGAGAACATGGTATGGGTGCAATTATGAATGGTATTGCTGCATTTGGTGCAAACTATAAAAATTATGGTGGTACATTCTTAAATTTCGTTTCATATGCTGCTGGTGCCGTTAGATTATCTGCATTATCAGGACATCCAGTTATTTGGGTTGCTACTCATGATTCTATTGGTTTAGGTGAAGATGGTCCAACACATCAACCTATTGAAACTTTAGCACATTTAAGAGCTATTCCAAATATGTCAGTTTTTAGACCAGCTGATGGTAATGAAACTTCAGCTGCTTATGCTGCTGCCATTGAAGCTGATGATCATCCAACTGTTATTGCTTTAACCAGACAAAACTTACCACACTTGGAAGGTTCAAGTATAGAAAAAGCATTGAAAGGTGGTTATACTGTTTATGAACAAGAAAAACCAGATATTATTATTGTTTCATCAGGTTCAGAAGTTTCAATCTCAATTGGTGCAGCTGAAAAATTGAAATCTGAAGGTATTACAGCAGCTGTTGTTTCAATGCCAGATTTTTTCACATTTGATAAACAACCTCATAGTTATCAATTGAGTGTTTTACCAGATGGTGTCCCAATCTTATCAGTTGAAGTCATGTCTACATTTGGATGGTCTAAATATTCACATGAACAATTTGGTTTAAACAGATTTGGTGCTAGTGGTAAAGCTGGTGATTTATATAAATACTTTGAATTTACTCCAGAAGGTATTGCTGATAGAGCTGCTAAAACAGTTGCTTACTACAAAGGTAAAACTATTTACTCACCATTGACCCATGCTTTTTAAGTAGATATATATATTGATATATAATATAATAAGTAGATCATAATTTGTAACTTTAAAATTTTATCTAGGTTTAATAAATCATTTGTTTTGGATCCCATTTCTCATTTTGAATGAATTCAATTAAAGATTTTGAACCTGTTTGTAATAAAGGATGACCACTCACAACAACTAAAAATTTCTCTAACCCTTGTCTTCGTTTCTCTATATTTAAATCATTAAATTTATTAGCTTGTAAAAAAATTTTACCTGGTAAATTTGGTATTATAACTCTTGTAGTTTCAGTTTCAAGAATTTTTTTAAATGCAACAAAATCACTATACCGTCTTCTTATCTTACTAAACTTCTTTTTAAATGCTGGGATATTAGTTCGACATATGATTTCATAATCAGTATATAAATTAGTTCCATACCCGTGTGTAATTGGATTTTTAACTTCAACTTCTAAGAAATTCTCAGGTTCTCCATATATTTCATTAAATGATTGTGTCTTATGTTTTGGGGTTGTATCTATGATATCACTTATTGGTTGGAATGGTTTGGCCATTTGATTAAATAAAAGGTTTTAAATCGGAATTTTGATTTTGAGTTTGATTTTTAACCCGCAAAAAAAAAATTATTATAAATGTTACTTTTTCATTGTTGTTGATTTTTAATGCAGATTGTATATACAATTGTAATATAAATCGAATATGATATGAAGTCGTATCCTTGTTGATAAAAAGTTTGTAATAGGATATGAAATTGACTTTGCTTGTTGCATCGTTATGTTTGGCTAAATTCGCTGAGTACAAAATTAAAAATTTGTACTTCACTGAATGGGCTGATCATTCAACTTTCAACATCCAATGGTATGAATTAATGAAGAAGTTATAAATGTCTCAAATGGTATATATTTGATACAGATATAGTTTCGACCAAAATTGTTTCCAATGTTGTCCTTACTTTGCCTTTTAATCAAGAAGAATAATTGGTTTGTTTGGACTTTCTTTGAAAACCATAAAGATTCTAAAGTTGGGATTTACCAAAATGATAAACTTATAATTCCAGATCCTAGCATGTCATACCAAGAAATGGTATTATTACACCATTTATCTACATATTAGATTGCCGTGGGCTACTTAATATAATTTGTTGCAAAATTTGAGTTTCGTGCTTGCAAACCATGCATATCCAGTACTTTTAACAATGACTTTATATATTTCACATGTTCCTCTACATTTGAATGAAAAATCTTTAATTCATCCATATATATAAATCGGTTTCTTTTATATTGCCAAAAAGAATAAATATGTTTGTTTTGAATAATCAGAATGATGTTGATAAATACTTATAACAAGAATTGGTTTGTTACTTCCTTTTATTGTGATGAGGCTGTCTGAAATTCTTAATTGTTGTTGTGATGACAATGATTCGCTGATCGGTCTTGTTTCATTATTACAATACATTGTTGTTGATGACTGAATAACTTTAAAGTAATTATTTGCAATTGTTGTATTATCTTGATTTTCAAACAGTTTTATCGGTTTTAGTTGGCCTCGCTTTATTTTGAGAAGCTGATTTTGCTTTTGTTTGATCTTTTAAAAATGGTCATTGAAATGGAAATGAATTTTCAAAAAATTTAACCTGATTAGATGTGATAATTTCATTTCTTACAATATCTAAAAATTGATAACCCAGATGATTGGATGGAAAAAGGGACAAGTAGAACCTTACTTGTGACAAAACCACCACCGAAAATAATAATAAATTGTTGAAATTGGAATGAAAACTTTTAGACCTTATTTTATACTTTGTTTACTTCAAACCAATTAATACCAACGTTTTATTGATATTTCGAATCATGTGAATCAAGCAATAATAAATTTGTATGTCATTCCAGACACTCTTCAGTGAATTTCTTTCGGTATCTGAACAATCAATTATAGCTTGAGATGGATGGATGTCAAATCTTTTGACAATCTCAAGAAATTTGGTTAATAATGCTGAATTTTCTTTGTTACAAATCATCAGAATACTTGGATAGGATGACCTAATTTTGCATCGTATACATTAAATATTTTCCTGGTAGAATAACAACAAACACCTTAAACTATATCCAAAAGTATTGATTAGTTGGAGAATAGTAATAGGATGATTAGATTTGTAATTCTCATACATAATTGGTATCACTAATGTTTCGATCATTAATTTTCAATTGTTGATGATACATTTTATAAATTTAGCTTGATCAAGGTTTCCAAAAATGTGATTCTTTGGAATACATTTGTTCAAGATAACTATAAACCATCAAAGATTAGATTGGTTTTTACCTTTTTATCTTTTACGATATTGGTTTATTATTGGTTTATTTTAAAATTGGTTTAATTTGTAAATCAGGTATTGAAATAGAATCAATAATGATTAATTGTACAAATGAAATAATTATATATCATGAGTTTTGAATGTTAGATACTTAGAGGCTATGTAGTGTTGAATCAATCAGAAAGTTTCACAACTATCTCATTGTTGTCTAATAAATCTTCATAAATGGGTTGAAAAAACGAATCTAAAGTATAGCCAGATATAAATAGTTGATAATAGTCAGCTGGTTAATCAATTGTTGCATAAGCACCTATAATTGCAAGATTGCTAGATTTAGCAGTAAAACCAAAATTTTTGGCATAAATGGTCAGCTATAACGTTTGAGGTACCTTCTAAATAGACAAAAAAAGAAAGGCAAGGGGGAAAACGTACCAAAATCAAGAAATACATTGACCAATGTAATATTCAATTTTATAAGTTAATGATTTTAGTGTCAATTTTCCAGTGATTATATTTGATTTTAAATTTGGTTCATTAATATATTTGGTTCATTAAAGAAAAGTTGAACTATAAAAGGTATGGTTTCAATTTGAAATTTTGACTTGATATATTAATTTAAAAATTGAAATAAAGTATAATTACACTTGCTTTGGTTTTAATCAAATTTAATTGTTGTAATTGAATATGGTTGAAATTAAAGATTTTTTACTTTTGAACGAATCATTACTATGAACCCAAATTTTCAAAGTAATAATTTTCTATTTACCTACAATTGTAAATGTTTAGCTCTACTTTTAAACATTTGTTTAACTTGATTTATTCTCTTGGTCAGATTGTCAAATTGATCGAATTTTAATTCAATCAGAAAAGATAACTACAATGAACCAAATCAACAAATTTCGAAGAACTGAATTATATTTATTTGACTGAAAGATAATCAAGATATTTAGTCAGTTAAAAAATGAAATATTGAACTCGTGATAAACTTAATTTTATTTAAACTTGAAAAATACAAAATCATATTTTATTAATGGTATATGATATTATGAGATCACAGTTTTCACTTGAAATCGTTTCATCTTTTATGGATTTAATGAAATTAGAAAGTTGTCAGTTGAATGTTTAATCCTTGACTTAAATACGGAAAAATAAATTTTTGCAGCCATTTTTTACTCTATTTTGAGTTATGAATCTTTCAACAATTCGATGATAACAGCCCCATAAAAGTATTACACCTAATGATAATGAATCAGATGTATAAACTACTTTTGATTATCAATAAGTTACGAAGCTAATTGCGATCTTACACTAATTGTTACCCTGATCATCAATTATTATCCAAATCATTAATGATTACAATTGAAGCTTAAAATCAAACACTAAAATGCTGTTATAAGCTAAATTGACCGAAGAACTATGTTATTATTAAGATTTAACTTGATTTGAGCTTGATTTGAGCTTAATTTGAGCTTAGAAATTTTCAATGGTTGTTTTTTGACTTTAAAGTGACTTAAAAACATTTTTTGGGTATTATAAATGCATTGGATTAATCAGAGATTATTATATATATCTAAAACCGTTGGTTTTGGACATGGGTGAAAAATTAACTAAGGATTTGACATGAAATTTTGAAAAAATTTTGACGTAGCTTCGCCGTACATTAGAAATCACAAAATTCTTAGTCAATAAATTCATGCATCCAAACTTCAATAATAAAATAAAGACTAAGCAGTTTAAAGCTACAAGGACAAACTACAAGTTAAACAATCAATGATAGAACTACATCTTGACTTGATTCATTGATTGCTTCAATAAAAAATTGTGGAATTAAAAATCTATATGATGAAAACACAAAACACAAAATCAGATGAACCAATTGTGAAGTTATATCAATGACCCAATGTAAAAAACATGTTTATAATCTAATAAATATCCAACGTTAAATGAAATTAAGTTTGTGTGGTATTTGTAGACATTAAACGCTTTGTGTTTTGATATTGTAAATTTTTGAAATATCTGATGATGAAATGCGGGAAAGTAGTTTAGAAATGAATCGAATGAGTAGAAATAAGAACAATATATGAATGATATAGTAATGACCTATCTTGTAGAAGTTTGAATGCATTTATGTTGAATTCTTGACAAAGAACTTGTGATACACAGAAACAAAATAAAATTATGCAAACAAAAGAATATTTGCACTCAAGTTTTACATCGGTTAATACTGAGGGATATATAGAGAACAACAACTACAATTGAATTCTGAATCACTGATCAATAGAATGAGTTAAACAATATATGCTGAAGTTAGGTTATTTAAAACTAAATATTATAGTATGCTCCCACCATACCTGATTACTGTACAAGACCAATAATTAAGAAGCAACAAATAAGTAAAACAATCTCTCTTCTCTATAAAGCAAAAGTTCTACTCATTTCTGAAATTATTTCTCTTGATATTGTCAGCTATTTTAAATGTATTGATCATTATACTGAATTATTGGCTTTTACTCGTAAAGTGAACAGTTCAGATTCGTTAACTAATATAGAAAACTACAGATATCTTGAACCTGATTTCTTAATCAAAAGCGTTAAATTTCAGAACGTCAAAGTTTATTCTGTGATATTAATTCAACGTAATGAGTTTATTCCTTCGATTCTTTTGTATCACCCAAATGCTTAATGTCTTTAACCTGTATACCTTTTTTCAAAGTAACTTGAAATAATTCAATGTAGATATAAACATATAAAGATAGTCATAATCCACTTGGTTAATATTTTAAAGCTGTTAGTCGAAATTTTATGATAAACTTTTTTGCACACAAAGAAGTAAAATTTTGCAACCAATTTTTATCCTAGAACACTAAGTTGGAAATTATTCAACTATTTGATTTAAAATAAGACTTCCACTTTCCTAACAAATCTAATTTTATCAAGAATGAAATAGGTGGATAGAGTACTTGTAAATATTATTGATTTTTTATAATATTGAATGTTGTCTTACATTAACTGTTATCTAGATCATCAATTATCATAAAATCAGCTTGATCTCACACATTAAAAATACTATAACAAGTCAAAGTGGCCAAAAACCATTTTATTATTAAGATTTAACTCGTTTTGAGCTTGCTAATTTTTAAAGGTTGTTTTTTTTGACTTTAAAACAATTTAAAAACACTTTTTGAGAGATCTAGATGCATTAGGTCAATCAGAAATAATCATATATATTTAAAACCAATTGTTTTGGACATGGGTGAAAAATTAACTAAGGATTTGGTGTTGAATTTCGAAAAAAATTTGACATAGCTTCGCCGTACATTAGAAATCACATAATTCTTTGTTTATGCTAATGAAACACTTATAAGGAAGAATGATTGTTATATAGAAAATTAACTATATAGAAATGAGGAAATGAGAATTACTGAATAGAGGGAGATAAGAAAATTGACGAGAAAATGAGAATTAGTGAATAGAGAGAAAAAAGAATTGAAGAGTAAATTTGAGTTACTATAAATAGAGAAGAAATTACTAAGTTAAATAAATAACGATTATTGTATTGTTAATACTATGTCTGACACTAAAAAACCTAATACTACTCAACCATCTACTACCCTTAATCCTAACCCTCAACAGGTTATGAGGCCTTTGGTCGCTGACTACTGGGCAAGTTTAATTGTCAGTCCTGGATGGAAGCTCAGGGACAAATATAATTACAAAATATGGAAGGATTATTTCACCTTATATCTTTTCTGGGGTGGTCAAGAATTAGTTAATTTTACAAATGATAATGGTACTGGTACTACTGCAGAATATTCTCAATTTGAGGTTGATTATTATACATCATTAATTGAAAATCTTTTAAAAAAGACAGTGGATCCGGTGGTATTAGAATTAATTCATGAGAAAAGTGATGGGATTGGTAAAGCAGCTTTAGATGTTATTCATAAAGAGTTTAGTATTTTAAATGTCAAGGAAACGTTGGTATACTTAGAAAAGCTTTTGGCACCAATACAAGATGGATCTAAAAGTCTTAAAGATAAAATTGATGCTGTTGATGAACTCTTCAAATTTATCAATTCACATGAAGATGCTGATGTTGTGAAAGGGTTGCAAATATTTATGTTTTTCATTATGTTTAATAAGCTGTTTATTACTCAATATACTGCATTAGATGAACCCAAGCTTTCTCGTACACAACTTAAGAGATATATTGATTCCCATCCAAATGTTAATGAGGTGTCTACTGAATTGAAGACTGCTGGTGTTGCTTTAGCTGCTGCTGGTCAAAAAGAAGCGTTTGGTACAGATCAAATATTTAATTATCAGTGTTTCAACTGTAAGGGGTTGGGTCATAAAGCAAGTGAGTGTAGTAGTCCAAAGAGAATTGGTCCTATTCCAAATCTTGATCACAAGTTGGGATTTTATAAAAGAAGTAAAAGAAACAGAACTGATGATGGTAATCTGTCTAATGGTAAACAAGCGAAAACTGAGTTTTCATCAACATTCTTAGTCAATCAATTCATTCATTAACTTCAATAATAAAATAAGAATTAAGCGGTTTAAAGCTACAAGGACAAGCTACAAGTAAAACAATCAATTATGAAACTACATCTTTTGACTCGATTCATTGATTGCTTCAATAAAAAAATGTGGAATTAAAAATCTATAGGTTGAAAACACTACACAAACCCATTTCAATAATTGAAAAGCTAAACCAATGACACCCAATGTAAACAAAATGTTTATAATCTAATAAGTGTCCATCGTTGGTTTGAATTATGTTGGTGCTGTAATTGTGGATATTAAACGCTTTCTGTTTTGAGATTGTGTATAGTTATATGAAATATTTGATGATTGAATGCGTGAAAGTAGTTTAGAAATGAATAGAAAGATTAGAAACCGGAGCAATATACGAGTAATATAATAGTGACCTATCTTGTAGAAGTTTGAATGTAGTTTTGTTGAATTGCATTCAAGTTTTAAATCGATTAATACTGAGAGATATATAGAAAACAACAACTACAATTAAGATCTTAATTACTGATCTGTAAAGCAAATCAATCAGTTTAATTCAATCTTAAGTTATTTAATGCTTTATTCTATGTTTAGTTCCCACCATAACTGATTAATATACAAGACCAATAATTAAAGAAACAGTCAATAGTAGATCAATTTCTCTTTGATATAAAGCAAATTATGTTATAACCATTTTTTATATGACATCTTCTTGTCTCCAATAACTAATTCGAGTGTATTGATCATTGCACTGACCTGTTGGATCTATTACTTGTAAAGTGTCAATTTAGATTTATTGACGAATATAGAAAACCCCAGATATTTTAAATCTGAGATTTATATTAAAACTGCTGAATTTCAGATTGTCAAAAATCGAATTTTGTGCCAACATTTCAATATAATGGGTCTATTTATTTTATATCACCCAAATTCATGTTCAAACTGTCTTCAACCTGTATACTTAGATTGTTCCAAAAGAACATGTCATAATTCGATTTAAATATAAACATACGAAGATAATTATAATCTATTTTATTAGTTAGTTGAATTTTGGCGATAAATTTTGTTCCATACAAAAGAATAGATTTTTGCAACCAATTTTTACTTTGGAGCATTAGGCTGAGAATTATTTATCTAGCTCATGTCAAATAAGACATCTACTTTCTTGAGTGGTTTGTTTTTCTCAAGAATGAACCATATGGATAGAGTACTTGTAATTATTGATAATTTTTAAAATTGGATGTTATCTTACATTACTGTTATCCAGATCATCAATTATCATAAATAAAGCTTGATTACAAATTTTTAAATGCTATTACAAGTAAAAATGGTCAAAAGCCATGCTTTTGTTTAGATTTCAATTGTATTTGATTTTGTTGATTTTCAACAATTGTTTTTGACTTTAAAGTGACTTGAAAACACTTTTTGGGTATTTTAAATGCGTTGGATTAATCAGAAATAATCATCTATATCTAAAACCGTTGGTTTTGGACAAGGGTGAAAAATTAACTAAGGATTTGACATGAAATTTTAAAAAAAAATTGACATAGCTTCGCCGTACATTAGAAATCACAAAATTCTTAGTCAATAAATTCATGCATCCAAACTTCAATAATAAAATAATAATTAAGCGGTTTAAAGCTACAAGGACAAACTACAAGTTAAACAATCAATGATAGAACTACATCTTGACTTGATTCATTGATTGCTTCAATAAAAAGTTGTGGAATTGAAAATCTATATGTTGAAAACACAAAACAAACCCATTTCAATAAGTGAAAAGTTGAGTCAATGATACCCAATGTAAACAACATGTTTATATATTAATAAGTATCCATCTTTGAGTTGAATTGAGTTTGTCCAAGATTTGTAAATATTTAACGCTTTGTGTTTTGATTTTGTATATATTTGAGATATTTGATGACTGAATGCGTGAAAACAATTTACAAAAGAATTGAATAATTAGAATTAAGAACAATGTATGAGTAATATAGTAATAACCAATCTTGTGGAAGTTTGAATGCATTTATGTTGAATTATTGACAAAGAACTTGTGATACACAGAAACAAAAAAATATTATGCACTCAAAATTTAGATATTCGCACCAAATTCAGCACTGTTTCATACTAGGAGATATTATAAAGAATACAACAACTACAATGGAGATCTGAATCAATGATCATGAAGCAAACTAACACGTTGATATTAACTTATTTAGTGCTATATCCTAATATTAAGTATTCACCATAGCTGATTAATGTACGAAACCAATAATCAAAGTTTTTTTTGTTAAAAGATGCAAAATTTGCAATCAAACCTCTATTTTCTAATTGAACTACTTTAAATTGGCTTGGCCAACCAGCTTGTAGAGAGCTTGAAAGTATTTTGTGAATGTAGTTAAATTTTCATTAATTTGATTTCGCTTAATACAATATTAGTCTAGGAGTTTAAAAAGTTTATCGTAAATTGGTTGTTCTTCTAATTGTTTACAACTAATTATTGATTATATTAATCACATTGAACACTATTATAATCAAGAATAAATCAAAGTTTCAATTATTCAAACGTTGAATCATAAATATATATTTTCAAAATTATTTAATGAGTTTCTTTTTCTTCTTTTCCAAACAATTCATCCCTTGTTACATAAAATAACCCTCTATTACCAGGAGCATTATTAATTGAGTTTGAAATTTCAGCCCACATGTGTGGCCATGTTAAAAAAAACATCAAACTACCAAACCATAATCCAACATGAGGTATTCTTCTCATGAAAAGTTTATATTGTGGAACATTGAATTTATTAGCTTGTTGTAATTTAGTTATAGATGGATACATAATTGAATAGTTGAATAGTTTTAAATTTTCAAAATTTCATTTTAGGTTAAAATATCAATTATTTATAAATAATCATCAACCATGTAAAAATCTGCTGATTTCTGTGTGTGGTGTTTGTTGGCTGCAAAAAAAAAAAAAAAAATTGTAAAAAAAACTTACGATAGTTCTATACTACGTGCATAAAATTAATAAGAGTTGAGTTTATCATGAAACCTTTGTATATAAAACTAAAACTATATAAAATATAAATAAAACTTATTGTAATTTTTCCTTTTCCATCATTTCTTCTTGTAATTCAAATGTATTTGAGTTGACATGACCGTCTTTAACAACTGCAACTCTCATTGTTGCCAATAAATTATGAGCAGCGTTTGAATGGGCATATACAGCACCATTAAAAGCTTGTGTAGCATCTTTTCCTAAACTTGCACGTACTAATGCTTGTCCACCTGGATGTTCTTTAATAAAATTCTTAACATTGTGTATTATACCTGAAATAATAATTAAACCTTCAGCTTTAGCTCTAGTTTGAAATTCTTCTCTTGACCATACAGGTAAATCTTGAACGTTTGAACCCCATTGTAATTTAGATCTCATTCTTTCCAATTTCTTTTGTTGTTGTTGAACTAAACCTTGTTCAATAGCATTTTGTGAAAACATTTTTAAATTCCAAGCTAAACCTAATTTAGATAATGTATAGATAACAATTTTAGTTGGATCATATTGGTACCACTTAAGTGCATTACGGTAATCACTTGGGAATTCATGATGGAAGTTATGATAACCTTCACCAAATGTAACAAATGCAGTAATGACATGATCTCTTGGAGTTCTTCTATCATCAAATGGTTGAGTACCAATCCAATGTGCTAATGAATTAACACAAAATGTAACTTGTTGAATGAAAAATGATTTTAAAATACCAGCATAAATGAAACCACCCCAATAATCATTCCAAAAAAATCCAGCAATTAATGTTGGTAAAATAAATGCTGAAAATAACATAATGAATAAATAATGTTTATGTTGATATACAACAACCCAATCAGATGTCAAATCTGAAATATCTGCTCTTGCTCTATTCTTTGGATTTGCTTTTGTTAACATCCATCCCATATGACTATACCAAAATCCTTGTCTTGCATCATATGGATCTCTTGGAGTATCAGTATATCTATGATGAACTCTATGTGAATGTCCCCACCATTTGATTGAACCTTCAATGGCACCAGCACCGAAAAAGGCGAAAAACATACGAACAGGTAATGCAGCATCATAAGCTTTATGTGAATATAATCTATGATATCCAGCAGTTATACTAATACCACTGAAAACATATAAAATAAAACCTAATAATAAAGTTTTCAATTGAGGAGGATAATTTAAAGCACAATATAATCCAAATGATGGGAAAAATACAACTAAAGCTGCATTTAACCAATTAATCTTTTTTGACCAATTTTGTAAAGTCCATGGTTCTTCTGATATATGTTTAACTTGTGAATATTTAGCCTTTTCTCTTGCATCTTTTTCAGCTAAAGATTCCATTGAATCTTGAGTAATTTGTTCAGCTGTAACTTTAACTAAATCAGCTGTACCCATTAATTTCCCTCCAAATCCTGATGCAACAATTCTTGGAACTTTCTTGTTAGTCCCAGCTGCAATAGCATTCAACTTGAGGATATCAACAGATTCCAATTGTTCTGTTTCAGTAGCCATGACTTAATAATTGAAAAGATGAGATAACGAAAAGGAATAAAGGAAAAGGAAAAAGAAAAATATCAGAGATATTAATAGTATATAAATTTATGACAGTCGTGTCTAAACCCAATACACTTTAAATGGTTTGAAATCTTTAATTTTTACCCAAAAAAAAAAATTTTGTTGAGAAGTTTAAATAAAAAAAAAGAAAATAAAATAAAAAATGCTTGTATGCAGGATATGAAGATGCAAAATGAATTTTACATCCTATCAATTCCATCAATCACCCGTTTTCATGAGTTAGTTATAACTCCTTATTATAACTAAGGTTTAAAATGTCATTCTATATATTTGAAATATGTCAACTCACTTTTTTTGTTGATCTTTCAACTAGAATGTTCTATACTAGATTTTGTTGAGTTTCCTACAGTTTTAATAGAGTTATAATCGTAAACACTTTTTTCAACCAACATTTCTTTTACTGAGACATAGGTCGTGGTCTTTTCTTACTAACCTACACGTTTGACAAGAGATAATTGTGAAAAGTGTAAAATTATACATGCATAATTAGGATTTAATATACAGTACGATGACCATAAAAGTTTAAAATCATCGGATTTAACGTAATTTTTCTTTTATCACAGTACAAACTTAATTTTCCTAAGGGGGTAATTTCAATTTGAGGAACATTTCTATTGTTTCTTTCTTTTTATTTAATTTTAGTACATAAGTATGTTAACTCTCGAAGATAAAAAAAGCCGCCTAATTTTAGAAATCTGATTTTTTGACATGATAACACATTCGATGATCTTTGAATTTAGTTTTCTATTGTTTGTATGTTTGATAAGTAGTTTGAACTTATTTTTAGTTTCTCGAGGAATTTATAGTTGATTTTGAATCAATTTACAAGATACATTAGGTTAAACACAGCCCATTAGAAAACTGAAAAGTTTAAAGTTGAATTGTAAATTTTGATGACAATAATAATTTACTTAGATATGATTGGTAACTAGAAGTTAATGAGGTAGGAGAATATTTGCCACCTTGTTAATTTGCCAGGTTGATTAAATAAACCTTTTTTGGGGCGGCACATAATAATTATGAGGCTTCAATTTTAACACGTAATTAAAAGGAAAGTGGCACTGCATTTAACTCCCTCGAGGTATTATTATTTTTCAACTTGTTTATTCGTAATTCGTTTCTTTCTTAAGATACAAATTGGAATACTCACACTACCTACCACCAATTAATCACCATATAAAATAGTGATAATAGTAATGATAAATTAAAATTGCAAACTTTCTTACTTAAACATCATGCAATTTCATATTGTTATATTATAAGAATATATCTATTGTTCAAGTAATATCTTAAATAGTTGTAATAATTTCGTAGTCAGTCAGTCAGTCGTCGCAGTCAAGAAAAAGTGGAATTTAAAGCGGAAAAATAAAATAAAAATCGCACGATAAATTTATGGGAACAATGCCGGACTTGCGCGCCAATGAAGTTTGGCATAATTTCTTATAGCAATCAATCACAATAACATCATGATAGGTTTAACTTCATTAATTAATAAATATCCAATTTATTATATGGGGACCCCATCTAAGGGCTTTAAAATATGACACACAACTTCCAAATAAGCACAATCTTCTACTCTGTAAGGTGATTATAACGTAATCTATCAATCAATCCCCACAACAATGACTTTTAAAGTATTGTTCCTTTAATTGATCCGTTTTTTTTTATTTTTTTTTTAAATTTTCAGTATATAAATTGAATGTAGTTTGTCTATTATTAAAGAATAGTTGGAATTGAATTGAATTAGGGTTTATCTGATAATTATCTACATATATCATTTTGAACTAACTACAGTTCTTTAAACTTTTGATATCATCATCATCATCATCATCATCAAATTAAAGAGTTAAGGTTTTGAGTCTCCACATAATATAAATATTTAAAATCAGATTTATTATTATAAAAATTCAATTTGTGTTAAAAAATTTGGAGAGTAAGATTAACTTTAATTTTTATTTTTTTTTTCACCCATTTTTTTTTTTTTCACCATTTTTACACTAATCTTTTCCTTTTCCTCATAGTTTAATATTTTATCCACCATCATTTCATCATCATTATTTCATCATCCTTATTATCATCATCCTAATTATTAAACAGTTATCTTTTCAATCTTTTTAAACTAAATTAATTAATTGAACATTTTATCAAATTGAAGTTGATCATACAATTGATATATTAACTATATATTATTATTTCATTCCTTATTATTATTAATATTCATCATTATTATAATTATTTAATAGTTTTTTTTATAATTTTATCAACGTCAACAAAGTTATCATAATGGTCAATCCTCCTCAACCAAGACATATCCCACCACCACCTACTTCACCTCGTGTATCTACACCATCAATTGCTTCTACACCATCCAATTTATCTTCTGCATCTTCAGTTTCAAATTCAAGCAATAATAATAATAATAATACAACACAAATATCCCCTCATACTACACATGCTCAATTACAACATCATCATTCTTCTACCTCATCATCTACTTTTATTAATCATCAACATCCATCAAGAAAACCATCTATAGTTGAATTATTAAGTTCACCACCTCCATTACCAGCTGATCAAGATGATTCTATTCATCATTTAAGTTTATCAAGAAACCCATCTGTTAGTTCTAGATCTTCATCAGTTTTCCATCAACATTCAAATTCAATTTCTGGTGTTGATTGGAGTGAAATTCCATTGAAAGAATTGACAGAATCAAATAAATTAATTAGTATTACTTCATCGCATTCAGTCCAAGCTGCATTTGAAACATTGGTATCGAATGATTTAACTAGTGTACCTGTTTCTATTTCAAAAGATGATAAAAATGACTTAAGAAATTGTTTAACTTTTGATTATAGTGATTTAAATACTTATTTATTATTAATTATGAATAAAATAAAAATATCAGAATTAAATGTTGATGAAATTGGTGAAAATACAATGAGTCAAGAAGAAAAATATGATTTAATAACTACAAATATTAATAAAGCTAAAAAAGGTGAAGAAGTTCCAGTTGAATTTATTATTAAATTACATCCAAAAAATCCATTTATTAAATTTGTTGAAAATGATACATTATTTAGTGTAATGGAAACTTTAGGTAATGGAGTTCATAGAATTGCAATTATTAATTCTGAATCAACAAAAATTACTGGTATATTATCACAAAGAAGATTAATTAAATATATGTGGGAAAATGCTCGTAGATTTCCAAGTTTAGATTTTTATTTAAGTTCAACATTACAAGATTTAAAAATTGGTTCTACAAATCCAATTACAATTTATGATGATCAATTATTAATTGATGCTTTACATAAAATGTTTAATGAACGTGTTTCATCATTGGCAGTTATAGATCGTTCAAGAACTTTAATTGGAAATATTTCAATTGTTGATGTTAAAAATGTTACAAGTTCAAAAAATTCTTATTTGTTAAATAAATCAGTATTAAATTTTATAAGTTATAATTTATCTCAAAAAGGTATTGAACATGGACAAGATCAATTCCCAATTTTCCATGTTAATCAACAAAGTTCATTGGGTAGAGTCATTGCAAAATTAGTTGCAACTGAATCTCATAGATTATGGGTTGTTGATACAAGTCGAAAATTAAGTAATTCGACATCATCACAAGATCAAGTCAATGTTGGATATCCAAGACCATCAGACGCAGGAATAACAAACAAAGCTGCAACAGTTGAAGATACTTTAATTGCAGAACAATCTAATCAACATCATCATAAACAACCATCATTGAATGCACAAAATATTGCACAAAACGCTGCACAACAAGATGGCTCATATGGTGGTGGTTCAGGTAAATTAGTTGGTGTTGTTACATTAACTGATATTTTAGGTTTATTTGCAAATTCAAAAGGTAGAAGAACAGATCCTCAATTGGCAAGAAATCAAAGACGAAGAAGTTCTACATCAACAACTAAATCATCAATTGATTCTTCAATGGGTGAAATAATATCAAATGTTAATACAAATGGAAGTAATATTGTTAATCAATCACCATCAACAACAAATGGTGCAAGAAATAGTACTGATTCAAGTGATATTTTCAGAAAATCAAACGTATTTGCAAAGGAATAGTAATAATTAGTTTGTATATAAGGAAAAATAAATAACAGATATCTCTTTCTAACTAAAATCTATTATAGATATTGATATCGTCGTTGATTTCTGCATTGGGTAATAAATGCATGAAAAATGGTTTACAGTACAAGTGGAGATTTTAAATGCAAGAGAAAATAAAAAGCCAATCGTTCTCCAATGGTAACTATAGTAACTAAGTTGTCAAACTTATTCATTAAACCATCTACAACTAGTGACGTACACAAAATAAACAGATCTTAATCAATTTAATAATATTCTTTATCAATTAAATCAATTCATTAATAAGATGGTTATAGAAAAATTTACAACTCTCGTGTAATAATTGTAAATATTTGAGATGAGATGTGAAATGTAATTTTGCTGATTTGATTAAAAAGTGTTACAAAACCATTAAACAATGAAAAATATAAAATTAAGTAAGAGTAGTTGAAAATTTGCCACTGGGTTTAAAAATTGTTTCAACTCTTGATTGTAAAAGTAAATAATTTAATGACTCATACGATAATACAATTGACTCAGAGTAAATCAAACAAATATTATGTACAAAACTTCCCTTATTAAAAGTTTGTAACAATTGGTAGCTATCAACAAATTTTGTTATTCATAAAAATATAAGATAACCTGGGCACGGGGTGAATGATTTTTGACGATTTATCCATTCAAAAAACCCCCAATTGCACCACCATCAATTTTTCCCAAGAAATGCCTTATGAAACAAACCTACAACTTTGGTGCAAAAGAAATTAACAAATAACACAAACAGTTGATCAAATTTATCTTTGTTACTTTGTAACACATTTGTATGAAAATTTTTTTACACTCACACCTCTGCGCAATATAACACTAACATGAAAAAAAAAAAAATAAAAAAAAAAAAAAATTTCTTTGATATTTAACCATTAAATATTTCCCCCTTTAGATTTTGAAAATTTTTCTCTCTTCTTTTACTTTTTTTCTTTCTTTCTTAAGTTAAGTAATTATATTTTAATAATGGGTAAAGAGAAAACTCACGTTAACGTCGTTGTTATTGGTCACGTCGATTCAGGTAAATCAACCACCACTGGTCATTTAATCTATAAATGTGGTGGTATTGATAAAAGAACCATTGAAAAATTCGAAAAAGAAGCTGCTGAATTAGGTA